>JAUIMM010000004.1:8847500-9162500 GCA_031769625.1 Taudactylus pleione
GATGTCCTGGTTATTTCTTATGAGTTCTTAGGGTTGTTGCCTTTGCGTTGGAGTCAGAGTCTCCTCTGTAGTGACTGGACAGCCTGGACCTTTTATAGCAATTTTAGAGATCTGGCCTGTGTCTCCTTTCCATGGGTTTTAGCAGGTTAATATGATAGATTTGTTCTGGCTTCCGCCTCCCCTCCTGTCTAACTTTGTAGTTAACGGGCCCAACCGCTTCAATCACTTCATATGATCCTTGCCAGTGGGCATAAAGCTTGCTCACCTGAGTAGGCACCAGTACTAAAACGTTGTCAGCCGGTTTGAACAACCGATTAACTGCTGTTTTATCGTAATATTTATGTTGTCGACTTTGAGCAAGATGCAGGTTCTGTTGAAGGAGAGGCTCGATTTGGTGGATACATTGGTACAACTGAGACACAAATTATACCACATTGGGTTGTGAAGCTGACTGCTTCTCCCATCCATCTTTCAGCAAATCGAGGATGCCATGAGGCTGTCTACAAAACAAAAGTTCAAAGGGACTAAATCCTGTAGATGCTTGGGGCACTTCTCTTATGACAAACATTAAGTATGGGAGCAATAGATCCCAGTCCCATTTATCCTGGGCCACAGCCCGTCAGATCATTTGTTTAAGGTGAAGTTAAATCTCTCCAATAGCCCATCTGTTTGTGGATGATAGGTGTAAGAAAGTTAAGAACTTCAGTCAAACAGTTTACACATATCTTTCATTAGCTTGGATACAAAGGGAGTACCTTGATCCGTAAGCATTTCTTTTGGTATACCCAATCGGGAATAGACCATCAACTCTTGGGCTATGGTAGTAGACATCATATTCCTTAACAGAATAGCCTCGGGGAACCTCGTGGAATAATTTGGTATCACCAATATATATTGGTGTCCTCTAGCTGATTTGTCAATGGGACCTTCTATGTCCATTCCAACCCTTTCGAAGGGCACAGAAATGACAGGTAGGGGAACCAAGGGTGCACGGAAACGTGGGCATGGGCTGGTTCTTTGGCAGATAGGGCACTCTTGACAGTACTTCTGAACCATGATCCCTGGCCAAAAGAGCTGCTGTTGTACTCTTTGCAAGGTTTTCTCTTTTCCCAGATGACCCCCCCATAACTGTGTATGAGCAGCGTGAAGAACTAGCCCTACATGTGTCTGGGGTACCAACAATTGATAGACATTATTACCATGCATGTAGGCTACCCAATATAACAAATTTCCTTTCAAAGCTAGGTAAAAGGTACCCCCTGGGGTAAAGAAAACTTTATTTGTCCATATATCTACATTCTTAAAGGCATTTGACAAATTAGGGTAATATATTTTACACGTCCAAAGTTTAACAGCGACACTCCCAGACAGTCCTGCTCCCAGCTCCCCTCATCGCCTTCTTCCCCCATGATTTCAGAAATGGGGGCCTGTTGCCCAAGGGGTAACTCCACATGTCCAGGTAAGGCTTACAGTGGAAGGGGGTTGCTTCTTCGGCTGTCCCAGCAACTGTAGACTTGGTCATAATAGGTAATAATCTCCTGTAGCAACAGGAAGTCTTGAAAATAGATTAAGGGATACAGTGACCGGGGTGCCACTGCCGCTACAAGTGGTATCTCCTTTCCCTGCTGAGTCAGTGGGAACTTTACACATGGATACTCCTCCAGAGATCCATGCATGCACACAACCTTTACATGTGGTAGGTCTTGGGTGGCCTCTGGATGCACCAAGTCAGCTAAAATCAGGGATAGCACACTTTATGTATCCACCAGTCCCCACACTTCCTGGCCTCCAATTTTAACTGCTACCTGAAATAGAGTAGCCTCTCCTGGTGAATTTAAGGCTACGGGTTGGTCGACTCACTTTTCCAATCCCACATTCCATAGGTTCGGCCTGGTTAAGACAGTCCCACCGGATATGTCTCAACTCCCCACACTCATAACAGAAAATGACCCCCGTCCTGGCAGGGACCTCTGCAGGCATCTTCGTGCATGGGCGGGGCACAGATTTAGACCCTCTGTCTGAAGGTTTCCCCATTTTCCCCAAAGCCAAGTATCTTTCAATGGCCTCATAGTTCCAAGGATCTGCTTGCAGTGTCCACCTTTGTAGGCCTCATTCCAGACTCATTACACAGTGATCCACAGCTATACTCTCTGTGACTTGCAAGCCTGTATTCATTTCCGGCTGTAGCCAGGTCCTCACTAGGTGAGCCAACTCGGCTAACTGAGCACGTACAGCGTCATCACAGTTAAAATGACAATCATGGAACCTTTGGACTTTTGCCAGCCCCGTCAAGATGCTTCTGGTTAATATAGCAACTTTCAAATGGGGGCATTATTTTGATTGTTGCTCGGGCAGGTCCATATAAGCTTTATGGGGTTCTCCTGTTAAATATGGAGCAAGCCTCTTAGCCCATTCCTCCTTCAGGCGGGTGGCCGTTCTCTCAAAAGTAAGCAAATAAGACTCCACATCATCCACTGGTGTCATCTTTTGGCATGGCGGCATCTTTGACCCGCTTTGTTTCAACTCTGTTAACTTTGCCTTGATAAGCTGGTTGCATTCCAGCTGAGCTTGGGCCAGAGCAGACAAATTGTTTATATGCAACTGCATCTGTGCTTGCTGCGTTTGTTGACCCACAGCTACAGTAAATTAGTAAGAGTACGCAGAATTTCCTCTATGTTTGTGTGAGGACTGCTTGTAAATTTTAATTTAGCATCTTTAATCATATAGCAGTGATACTTTAAGCATTCAAAGTATATCACCAGCAAAAGTTACTCTACCATTTCTAACTAGAGACAAAACAAAGGGAAGGAAAAAAAAGGAAATTCCCCTTTAAGACTTTTACAATTTCTCTGCACAGCTCAAACTGCCCCAGCTGGCTTGTTAACACAGACTCTGCAGGTAACAAGTGCATTTAGAGGGATGGCAACCCTTACTCACCACTCAGCAATGCACGGTGTACTGGCCACAAGGTTTTTGCCACGCGATCATCGGCTAGCAGATGTTCCCTGTTCGGGTGCCACTTGTAAAGCACTCTGGCTGGATATAGCACAAACACCGGCAGACTTGTAAGGTAGAGTGGACTTTATTTTTCTTACAACAGACAAGTTGTTGTTATCTTCATATACAACTCTACTACAGATCCTGTTGTTCACCCTGCTTGGCAGGGCTCTGTAACACTAGCTTTCACAAACTATCGCCTGGCCACTTGCTGGCATCAGGAGCCCTGGTAACAATACCTACTCCAGCTAAATAGGGAAGTCACTTCCTGGAACAGCTAAGGCAAAGCCCATCCTGGCCCCCAAGAAAACCCGGACTCTGGACTAAACCCAGGTTGTAAGCCTGAAACAATGAGTTCTCCCAGGTCCCGGGGCACCTTTTAGCTGCTTGAACTGTGGCACCTGAGTCTCTCTGCCACAATATATATATAATATAAAATTCACTAGTCTGATTGTTTATCTGTCTGTCCGGTTATGCATTCGGGCACTCCTGCACCAATTTGGATAAAACCAACGTAAGATGGTCCAGTTGGATCCTGGTCAGGTTTTATGGGAGTTAGGGTCCTGGTCATTGAACACTGGATAGAAATTTGACCCAGGGAGCCTGTTCTGAGCCTTCCATTTGATGAATATGGATGAAAACTTCACAGATTGGTAACATTGGATCCCAGAAAACATACTACGGGGTTGAGATTGTGGTCGGACCTCCGGTTGGTGTACAGAGAGAGGGAGAGAGGGGGAGAGAGAGAGAGAGAGAGATGAAGAAAACAAACAGCAGCCCTCAGAGTGCCGCTGTTTGCTTTCTTCAATATTCTATTACTAATGTAACTAGAGGGTACCGGGGTGCAAGCTTTGTTTATAGGAGTGCCGGGCTGAAAGCCACAAACCATACAGTGTATATATATACATATATATATAAAACCATACAGTATATATATATATATATATATATATATATGTATATATGTATATACACATACACATAAGAAATGCTTGACATAAACATATGTTAGTTATAACTTATATTGTCATGGCCTGCAAGTCAGTTGACTGCAAGGATGTGAATTACTCTAAATTCTTTCCTCTGGGCCATCAGTGTAAACAACTTGTTATTTGCAGATATAGCTTGATTCACTATGGATCGCTATTGCAATTGCAGCTGCCATTACGCTTGCAGATCTGCTGCGAAAATATGCTAATGTCTGCAATCGCAAAGCTAGCACAGAGACAACCACTACCGCTATCATCTGTAAGACCTCGAAGACCTGCGTATACATCGGTAACATGGGACACTCACACATAATTACAGCAGGTCTGACCTTACTCTGAAATTACAACTCTTGTCGCACGCAGTGAGTACTCAAGCTGTGTATGCCGTTGCTGTGGCTAATTTATGCACGCCCAGGAAACGGCATTCAAATGGACAGGCACGCCTGTGTTTCTCCAACCACTCTCCCATCACCACCCCCAAACGCTGACATCCCGCCCCTTCATCTGTGATGGCTTTGTATCTGTGTGTGATCGCAATGCTAACTGTCGCATGCGCACTGCGGTGCATACACAGTACGCACCATCAGCCGATCTGCGTACGCTGTTGCAATTGCAATCTATAATGAATCAGGCCCATTATTTATTACTCAGTGCTGTGGAATGGTCTGTTTTCATGAACAATGAAAAATACACTCTGGCTAAAAGTACACCATGGGGCACACAATTAGTGCAGCATCATTACAAGTAAAGGAAACTAAGGTACTGTTTAGAGAGCTTAATGTAATTTCACCCCTTACCAGAAGCCACAAGCGATGACACTGCTGTCACCAGCTTGTATCTGAAGTGAGGACTGTAGTTCGATTTTCTGTAGTAAATGTTGGATGTAATTGGTTTGATCAGATACGGTCAAGAGGACATCATCTGCATAGAGACTGCAGTGGCGGCTCTAGAGGTGGAGCTGCAGCACAGTCCACAATTCAAATAGTGGAGCCACACCAACTGCCAGTGAGTCCTGGCTGGTGATGTTTGGCAACCTTTGGGGTGGCAGTTTGTGTGGCTCTCCTATTTTAATTTTGGGCTGTGCTGCAGCATCACCTCTGCAGCCACCACTGATAGAGAGCATTCTTATTCTACAACTTTACAATCCTGATTCCACAGATATTAGAGTTCATATGGATATTGACAGTTAGAGGCTCAATTAGGAAATGAGGAGAGAGGACATCCCTGGTAAGTACCATTCCTAATTTTGAAAGAGAAAGTAAAACCATTGGCTGATACCACAGTGAATGTGGATCAATACAACACTTGGACTCAGGGAGGAATTTACCATTAAAGCACAGTGACCCAATCACTCTAGAACACAGGTTCTCAGACTCAGATCTCAGGACCTGAAAGCAGTGCATGTTTTCCAGGTCTCCTCACAGAATCACAAGTGAGATATTAGCTCCACCTGTGGATATTTTAAATTGTGTCAGTGATCAATGACTACACCTGTGCACCTGCTGGGTGACCTGCTAAACGTGAACTGTCTGGGGTCCTGAGGACCGAGTTTGAGAACCACTGCTCTAGAAGTACCATGAGATGTGGTCTAAAGCTATTTCAGCATCTTGGACATTTGGACATTTTTGTTGATGAATAGAGTGGATCAGGTCAAAGGTCCTTCTGACTCTGCTCCTTGGACATAGCAAGCCTTTATACCCCACGAAGGTGGTGTGTCAGCATCTCATACTCTATTGGAGAATAACAACCTGTGCACTGGTCCAGATTTGTGTTTTTTTCTTAAAACTACTTGATTTAACACTCAGAAAGAATTTGTTCTACTTCATTGGTGATTCTATCTACAGAGTATGGGGTGTGCAATGGGTTCTAATGTCGCACACTCGTACGCTAATGTCTACATGTGTGTGGTTGAGAAACAGTATTTTTTTGCATGGGAAGTTAAAGATAAGATCCTTTCTTAAGTCAGCAATATAGAAGATGTGTTACTTTTTTGAAGGGGTAGCTATGGTGAGTTTAACACGCTGATGAACTCCCACGATTTCCCCATTTAGTTCAATTACTGTTCTAGCCTTGACCACATTACTTTTTTGGATGTTTTAATTACAGTGGAGAATATTAAAATCAATAGGAATACCCTTCTATTTGCGAATAGTCATCATCCCCTAGCCCTGAAAATGGGACTGCCTTTTTCTCAATTGCTTAAAGTGAAGTTCATTACTATCTATGAAGAGGAGGCTGAGACGAACATGATAAATATTTTGATCAAATTTAGAGACAAATATGGGTATTCAATATGGGTGCGATAACATCGTTTTTTGCGTTAATATCGCACTTTTTAACTTTTTTGCGTTAATATCACTGGTTTTAGTTTTACACCGTATTCAATTTCAAAGACTTATCGCAGTTTTGAAAAGTCTTTGATGAAAAACGGTGATAACTTTTCACCATTGAATAGGTGTCGAAAAAAAGTGCAGAATTGGGGTTTAGGGGTGCAGGCTTAAAAAAAATAGCCTGCACCCCTGAGATTGACATTTAAAAAAGAACTGTCTCAAAAAAAGTTTTAAAAAAAAATAGGGACACCCCAAAAAATTAATTAAAAAATTGGGGTGAAAAAAAAATGGGAAAAAATTGTTAAACAATAGGCAAATAGGTTCAGGGCTATTCTGCATGTATGCGGCAGGTGTTTTCTAGAATAGAATTATAGCGGCAGGTGCACAAATGCAGAATTTTTAAAAACGTACTTTAGGGACATCAAAATATGCTAGTACCCATTTTCATGTACCCCAAATTTGATGGGACCACTTAAAAAAAGAAAAAAATAACCTAAGTGGTCTTCTGCATCACTTCTTCAATGTCGGGAAAAAAACACCTGCTGCGGCTATTTAAATCCCCGACTTTCAATTAAAGGCTAAAACGGGGGTATCCATAGTGTTCCCCCATGTTTTTACAACGTTAGGGGGGTCTTACAATTATTTTAAGGAAAAATTTGTAACTTTACGCAAATCCAACTTCGGAGTTTCCCGTTTTCGTTAATTTGATATTGAATACGGAGATAAGCGGGAGCGCGCACCATACCTTTACGCAGAAAAAAACTCCGATATGAAACGTTAACTTCGCCAGGGAAGTTAACCTTTCATATTGAATACCCCTCATAGGGTATTCTGAACAAATCTTTGTGGAAGCTAAATGTAAAGTGGATACCATTTTATGGATAGCTTGTCTTACCAAAGTCAATGCAACTCTACTCAGGACAGAATACATTGGGTACACCACTTCAATTCTTCTCATAAGACCATCACGAGACCACACATTCACTAGTCAACCATCATGTAGTGGGTAAGTTCAGACGACCAATGGGAGACTGAGATGTTGTAAACAAGTAAGCTTTTTATTCCAGGCTTGAAAAGGCAGAGCCAGTGTAATGACTTCTTACATAAGGCAAACACAGTTCAGGAACAATAATTCAGCTTACATGAGACAGCAGTTCAAATGAGTAGAGTATTCCCAGCACAATCATGGTTCAGATTGTTCAGCACAGAGAGAGCTGCTGAAGGTGTAACCTCTCCCTCGCATTTTCACTGACTAACTAAACTTTCCAGGTTTTTATACCTTAGCTGGTCTTAATTGAGGTAGGGTGTGGTTAATCCCTGGCTACAGGGAGGTTAACCCTTTCCTCAGAATGTGGGAGAGTCCAACTCTGTCACATACCGTCCCCGTTAAAACGTGAATCTAAATTGGCCGCGGTAGAAGCCCGACTCTACAGCCCAGTTCAGGACAAAAAAAATCTGCATTCATATGTAGACGTCCTGTTCTGTGCCGGACTTCAAAAGAAAAAAGCTGTAGAGCCAGGTACCACCTTGTCAGTCTTGAGTTAGAATTTTTCATTGACTGTAACCATTTTAACGGTGCATGATCAGTAACCACAGTAAACCTGGCCCCACAAAGATTATATCTCAATGACTCAAAAGCCCATTTTATAGTGAGGCATTGTATTTCTATTACAGAATACTTAGTTTCTCATGGGAACAACTTTCTACTAAGATATAGAATAGGGTGTTCAATGCCATCAAACTCCTAACCCAAAACTGCCTCCAAGCCCACATCTCAGGTATCTGTTTGTATGACAAAAGGCTTGGTAAAATCTGTAGACTTTAAAACTAGGCCTTTACACAAAAGATGTTTACGTTTGGTGAACACAGACTGACAGTCCCTAGACCACTCAAGTTTATTTGGAGCAGAATTTTTCAAACAATCTGTTAAGGGAGTGCCCCTATAGTTACAAAATTGAGGCAAAAACCTCCTCTAATAGCCTGCTAAACCCAAGAAGGACCTTAACTCTTTCTTGGTAGTCGGAACTGGGGCATCGGCTAGTGCCTGTACCTTACTCACAAGGTGCTTCAGACACCCACTGCCCATATACCCTAAGTACTTGGTGTAATTTTTACCTAGAACACATTTCTTCAAGTTAGCAGTTAAACCTGCCTCTCTCAAATGCCTATTAACATGGGCATTCCAATGCTAAGTATATATGACAATATTATCTAAATATGCTGCAGCATAATTCTGATGAGGAGGAAGCACCCGATCCTTTACCCTCTGAAAAAGGGCCAGGGCACCACGCAAGCCAAAAGGCATTGTTTTCCACTGAAAGAGGCCCAACGTAGTCGAAAAAACAGTTTTATTCCTAGCTTCCTTTGTCAGCTCAAATTGCCAATATCCCTTCATAAGATCAAGGCTAGAAATATATCTGGCCGATCCTAACCTATAAAGCAGGTCATCGACCCTTGGCATTGGGTAGGCATCAAATTTGGACACTGCATTAACTTTGCAGAAGTCTATACAGAATCTTGTGGAACCATCTGGTTTCTGGACCAAGACACCAGTCGCTAGATAATTCCTCAATTACCTCTAACTTCAACATTTCTTGTAATTCCTTGATTACCTGTGCTTGATTTTTCCTTGGAAGGCTATAGGGTCTTTGTCGAACTACTATGCCAGGTGGGGTAACAATGTCATGTAAGACTAAATTGGTCCTCCCTGGTTTATAAAAAAAAAAACATCTGAGAATCCATTGACAAGATTCCCCAAGGGAGGCTACAGCTTGTCTGAATTCGATGTTTCAAGTGGTGAAGAAACCCCAACGGACTGAGGAAGTGGACCAAGGTCACTATGGCCATTACCAGGTACTACAAATAAACACCTCTTGATCCTTCCATGCTTTCAACAGGTTAACATGGTAAATCTGCCTACCTCTATGACAGCCAGGTTGAGAGACTTCATAATTTACTTCGCCAACCTTTCTAATTTCTTCAAATGGCCCTTGCCACTTTGCTAGTAATTTGCTTCCCTGAGTAGGTAACAACAAAAGGACTTTATCCCCAGATGAAAAAACTCGAGTTAGGGTATTACAGTTATAGAGAAATTTTTGAGCCTCCTGTGCATTTACCAATTTTTTCTGGGCCAATGACTTAGTAGGTATATGCGATTACACATCTGGACCACATATTGAAGGATGCTTTCACCCTCTATTGGTTGTTCTTCCCATGCTTCCTGCGGAAGGTTGGGAACACCCCGTGGCTTCCTCCCATAAAAAAGCTCAAAAGGGCCAAAGCCAGTAGAAGCCTGGGGCATTTCTCTGATTGCAAATAACAAATAGGGTAGAAGCTCATCCCCCCTTATTTCTGTCTCTATAAACTTCTTTAACATAGACTTTAGTTTACGGTTTAATCTTTCGACTAAGCCACCCATTTGGGGATGCTATACTGAGGTTCTGAAAGTTTTAATTTTTAACAACTTAAACATCCCCTGCATTAACTCACACATACCTGTATTCTAGGCAAATGAGGGCAGGTCTCTATAGCTGTAGAGACACCAGAAAAAGAGCAATCCATCTTGTGGTAACCTTACCCTACCGCAAGTACTGCGAGCATTTCAATGTAAAAAAAAGCCAAGTGACGTGTACTATGATGCTGCGTGTTAATTATGCATGCCTCTGAAACGGCGTTGAAACACTCAGGCACGCCTGCATTCACATCTCCAACCCCCCGTTATTACAGAACAGCCCCTGTTACCACCCGCAAATGGCCTCTCCTGTCACTCATTACACTGGGCTGTCTTTGCAGGGCGATATAGCGGTATGCGATCACAGTGAGTAGTTCACGCATGTGCAGAGCAAAGCGTGCGTGTGCACGTACACAGAACATCAGGCCGCTTGCGAGCGCACGCATATAGCGAACGGGTCTGAATAAGGCCCATAATCTAGCCAGTTTTAACCACATTATTATAGATCAGGTTTCTGAAAATATCAGGAGTGGGGGGGGGGTGGGTGATTGCAATAGCAGTCTGTTACATTCAGTGCTTTTTGTATTTTTTCCCCTTGGTCCCTATGGATTATGTTGGTTCTACATAATTTGCAGATTTTGATAAAGGACATTCATGTGCATCATTCTATTCTGTAACTTTTTCTGTAGGTGTTTATTATTACATGCTTTTATTTCCCCCATCTTGCCTTGATGTAAGTTGCATTGCTGCACATTCATTGTTTACCTTTTTACTTACAGCTGTTTACTGGTGTTGGGATACTACATTATGTTGTACAGGGTTGACACACATCAGGTGTCTATTGGAAGTCCAGTGAACTCCACAGTTGGAGCCAGATGCAATCCACTGCTCTTCACTGATTTGGGTGCTAATTAAGGTAAACTATATTATGTACCTTTGTTCCCTGAGGATGGGTAAATAAATACCTGAAATGTTGGACTAGAGGAGCCTCCTGTCTTTATTTCTGTGAGCATGAGTCTGCTAAGTGCCATCCTAATGTACCCACTGCTGATTCTTGACAGACTCACATCCAATACATTTTTTGCAGTGTTTCAACAACGATTCAAAGACATTCAGTAGACTGTTCTGTGACTTTATTTTTATTGTTGCAGCTGTGGCATTTTTCATTTCATCATCTGTTGCAAACTTCTTTCCGCACAGTTGTTTTCTCAGGGTTGGGAATGCCCAGAAATCACAGGGCGCTAAGTCCGGGTTATATGGAGGGTGTTCCAGCGCTGTCCCATTAATTTCAGTCAGTGCTGCCAATGCAACAGCAGCAACATGTGGTCGGGCATTGTCTTGGAGCAAAAACAACTCTTTCTTCAGCAAATGTGGTCTTTTCTTCCTCATGGCTCTACGCAAATGGGTTTTCAGGACGTTTGCATAGTAGTCACCAATAATTGTCTGTCCATGGGGAACCCAGTGATGTAGGATCATACTGTGCGCATCAAAAAACAGCAGAAGCATGACTTTACATGCCAAAGGAATCACACAGAATACTTGGGAGGAGGCGAATTTGCATGTTTCCATACACTGGACTGTTTGGATTCCGGATCATAATGACGAATCCACAATTCATCACACATCACAATCGATGTCAGGATATCTGGTATCCTTTAGACATCTGAATGGTGTTCTTGCACGATTCAACTTGTCTGCTCTTCTGTGAGATTTCTGGGTACCCGCCTGGCACACACGCGATGCATTTTCAGTTCCTCTGGTAGAGCCAAAAGCACTCCTGGGCCTGCGGCAGCGAGACCCTACCGCAGGGTCTTGTCGCAAGCCCAATGGTCACGATGGTCTTGACCATTGCGACCATCATTTTGGCTGCTCCCTATAGCTGTGGGTGGTCACCCACAGCTATGCGAGCGGCCAGTAGGCCGCTCCGAAAAGGAGCAGGGACGGCCCTGATTCAGAGCGAGCGCTCTGTCAGAGCATCCAGCTCTGAATCAGGGCCTCTGTACGAATCTATAATCAGTGGAATCAGCAAACTAACATGGGAAACAGTCGGTAAGCCGGCAGACGCAATGCCTACCGCCGACTTCCTGACTGTTTAATCACCGCAAGGTTTAAATGACAGGCATTAAAATCTCGACACCTGTCATTTTACCTACACCAGGAGACCGACGCCCGGCATCCCGATCGAAGGGATGCCGGGTGTGGACAGCAGCAGGGGGGAGGGTTAGGTTTAGGGAGGTTAGGGTTAGGCACCCCCCAGGGGGAACTTAGGTTTAGGCAGTGGGGAAGGAGGGTTAGGGGGTAGAATAGGTTACTTTATACTTACCTTCCGACATTCGGGATTTCCACCTGTGTCGGGCTGCCGCTGCCGAGATTTGAACCGCCGGTTATGCGGCCAGCAGTAAATCATACTGATTCCACTAAAATGGGTCATTGATAAATGCCAGGCTCCTAATGTGACCCTGGTTAGGGTTATGGAGATATATTACATATAAATATAATTCATACAGTCAGGTGCATAAATATTGGGACATTGACAGAATTTTCATATTTTGGCCTCTATTCACCACCACAATGGCTTTGAAATGAAACAAACAAGATGTGCTTTAACTGCAGACTTTCAGATTTAATTTGAGGGTAATTACAATCCAATCTTTTAAGGGGCCAAAAGTAATGGGACTATCAACTCAAAAGCTATTTCATGGACAGGTGTGGACTATTCCCTCGTTATTTCATTATCAATTAAGCAGGTAAGTGTCTGGATTTGATTCTAGGTGTGACATTTGCATTTGGAATCAGTTGCTGTCGACTCTCAATATGAGATCCAAAGAGCTGTCACTATCAGTGAAGCAAGCCATCATTAGGCTGAAAAATCAAAACAAACCCATCAGAGAGATAGCAAAAACATTAGGTGTGGCCAAATCAACTGTTTGGAACATTGTTAAAAAGAAAGAACGCACCGGAGAGCTCAGCAACATCAAAAGACCCGGAAGACCACGGAAAACAACTGTGGTGGATGACAGAAGATTTATTTCCCTGGTGAAGAAATACCCGTTCACAACAGTTCACCAAATCAAGAACACTCTCCAGGAGGTAGGTGTATATGTGTCAAAGTCAACAATCAAGAGAAGACTTCACAAGAGTGAATATAGAGGGTTCACCACAAGATGTAAACCATTGGTGAGCCACAAAAACAGGAAGACCAGATTAGAGTTTGCCAAACAACATCTAAAAAAGCAATTACAGTTCTGGAACAACATCCTATGGACAGATGAGATAAAGATCATCTTGTACCAGAGTAATGGGAAGAGAAGAGTATGGAGAAGGAAAGGAACTGCTCATGATCCAAAACATACCACCTCATCAGTGAAGCATGGTGGTGTTAGTGTCATGACGTGGGCATGTATGGCTGCCAATGGAACTGGTTCCGTTGTATTTATTGATTATGTGACTGCTGACAAAAGCTGCAGAATGAATTCTGAAGTGTTTCGGGCAATATTATATGCTCATATTCAGTCAAATGCTTCAGAACTCATTGGACGGCGCTTCACAGTGCAATGACCCGAAGCATACTGCAAAAGCAACCAAATAGTTTTTTAAGGCTAAAAAGTGGAATGTTATGCAATGGCCAAGTCAATCCCCTGACCTGAATCCGATTGAGCATGCATTTCACTTGATGAAGACAAAACTGAAGGGAAAATGCCCCAAGAACAAGCAGGAACTGAATACATTTGCAGTAGAGGCCTGGCAGAGCATCACCAGGGATGAAACCCAGCGTCTGGTGATGTCTATACTTTCCAGACTTCAGGCTGTAATTGCCTGCAAAGGATTTGCAACAAAGTATTAAAAAGTGAAAGTTAGATTTAGGATTGTTTAGTTTGTCCCATTACTTTTGGCCCCTTAAAAAGTGGGAGGCACATATTGAAACCATTGTAATTCCTACACCGTTCCCCTGATTTGGATGTAATTACCCTCCAAATTAAATCTGAAAGTCTGCAGGTAAAGCACATCTTGTTTGTTTCATTTCAAAGCCATTGTGGTGGTGAATAGAGGCCAAAATATGAAAATTCTGTCAATGTCCCAATATTTATGCACCTGACTGTATATACAATTGAAACAGGTATATATTTTCATTCATCTATTTACATCAAAATGCCATTTATGAGGTAAATGTTAAATATACTGTAGGGATATATGTGATGTGATGTAAATATAAGTAAATATGTGGAAATGTATGTACCCTGTGCATGTTAGATATCTATGATGCCAGTGGACTTTAGTGCTTCATGCTGCAAATATATATTTCACAGACATTGGTGATAGTTGCAGAAGGGGGCGGAGTAATATAGATGGGAGTGAATTGGTTCCTGTCAGGTAAAGAGGATCCGGTGAGGGGCAGGATATATAACAGCTGTTAGCAGCAGCTGGGAGATAGTCTGCAGGTCCCTCCCTTTAGTGCCTGCCCTCCTGTGACCTGGGCAGCCAGTGAGCAGCAATATGCTGCCGGGCGCAGGGGGGCAGAGCCGGAGAGTGAGCCCAGCCGGAGCTGGGGAAGAAGGTGAGACAGGGGTACTCACCCTGTCTTGCAGGAGAGGCGGCATCATGGGAGATGGTCCCAGCGGCGGAGAGGAGTGGAGGGCCCCGCGCTGATCAGGGAGTGGCCAGTGTGGGTGAGAGTGCCTGGTGAGTCGCCGCTGTGCTGGGCAGCACCTCCGTAGTTACAGGGAGGATGTCAGCTACAAGCCTCCTCCTTTGGCTCATGGGAGCTCGGCCGGCAGCCGGTGGGAGAGAGAGAGCCAGGAGGTGGGGCCGTTTCAGTGTAAAGGACGGCAGCAGCAGCACTGACAGGGGGATCAGTGCTGAGGTAGCAGCAGTGACAAGGAGAAAGCAGGAGCAGCGCTTATACAAGCAGCAATGTTGAGGGGACTGTGAGTAAATAGTTCTTGGCACCTACACAGCTACATATAGCCCATATATAGAGACCACTGTTGAGGACAGAAGAGCAGTAATATCCCATATACTCTGCCCACAAGGAGTACATACTTGGTTGTGGTACTGACACTCATATGGAGAGAGAGTTTCAGCGCATGTCAGCTGTGTGGATGATGCTCTAAATAGTGGCAGTGGTAATAAGAAGTATATGCCATTCAAGGAACATTACAGTAATCTTTAGATTACATTCGGGGAAGAGCAGAAAAGGAAAAAGAGAGGAATTCATAGTGTCTATATGAGACATTTTATTTTATCCAAAACCTAACCCCCCACACACACGGCTAACAGCCAAGGCACCCCACTATACTTACGATTGTGATGGCAGCTGTCGGGGTTCCGCCGTCTGTATCTAAACTGGTGTCGGGTTTTCGACGCCTATGTTTAGCCCCAGGTCGGGATTCTGATACCGGAATTTCAACAGCTGGCATCCCATCCCATCCGCCGGCAAACTGACTACATCCCGTTTAATAGACATAATATTAGAACTCTGGACCTGATTCAGAGCCGGACGCTATTTGCAGATGCTCGTTCATAAAAAGGGTCCGGATATTTAAATTAAGCACTCGCTCTTTGCGGTCTGTTGACGCCTCTATGTCTGAACGAGCGAACGAAACATGCGCTCACTATTTAGGAAAAAACGCCCCCTGGCCGCTCACATCCTACGTCATCTCCGCTATTTATTTGATTAATCGAGTACATCGAAAGGCGTATGAACTGCTCGCAGTGCTTGTGGTTGGATTTTCCTACCGCAATCATGCGAGCAGTTCAGGCTAAAAGACAACCAAGTGACGTGGTCAATGACGCTGCTTTGTTAATTATGCACTCCCATTAAACGCCCGTTTTGACCGTTTGGCACGCCTGCGTTCGGATCTCCACTCCCCGTTTTCAAGCACCTTCCACTGTTACCACCCACAAACGCCTCATTCTGTCACTCAAATTAGCAGGCATTCGCTATTTTGCGAGCACACGATTTTTGAACGCACTGACTGGTTCGCGCATGCGTACTAAAACATACGCAGATGTGCGAACATCGCTCGGAGCGAACGAGCGACCGCTTACGAGCGGCTCTGAATCAGGCCCCCTGTTATGTACTGTACCTGGAGTGAGATTTCCTACTGATAGAAATGATTACATGAAGCGTGTGACCAAAAGTGCCTTAAACAATTAGCATACAGTTCTGTCAGTGGAGTCACACGGAAATGGGGGTTTTGGGTAGAAAGAAATTGATATTACATTAATAATTGTTAGTTTTGGGGGCACTCTGCTACTGAGAAACTGTCAGCCTCTTAGCCTTTCACCAGACAGCAGATTATGGGCCCCATTTACAAACTAAAAATAACCCCTTTAGCGCTCGCTAAAGGGGTTATGCCAGGTTTCTGTATTTAGTAAACAGCGGTAATCTTAGATTACAGCTGTATTTACAGCATCGCTCTCGCCATCTTTTAGATGGCGAGAGTGATGCAGGCCCCATTGCCAGCAATGGAGACCCGGCGGTGCCTTTCCGTCTTCAGCGAAGCCTTCCAGGCACTGCCGGGTCTCCCTGTCCTGCACATGCGCAGACGGACCGTCGTGCATGCGCATAACACTGGAGGCCCGTCGCTGGCAGTGTTAGGCTGCCAGCAGCCCAGTGGAGGACCTCGCTGAGGACTTCGACTTCGCGGAACCTCGTCGGAGGGGTAAGTATTACTAAATACCAGTGGAATTTTCGTTTGTATCACAGTGACACTAAATGAAAATTCCCGCTGGTATTTCGTTTCGTTTGTAAATGGGGCCCTATATGAATTGTAAAGGATCTAGCTATTAGATCAGGATTCATAATGTTGACATCACAATGTCGACGGTAATGTCAACATTGTTAAAATGTCGAAATGTTAAATGTCAACATTGTCAGAATGTTGACATTAAGGTTAGGCTGCGGGACGCAAAGCCATAACTAGACTTTTTGGTGCCCTGTGCCAGAGATCACATTGGTGCCCTGACATTTTTTAAATAGGGACATAAGATAGTGAACCTGAAAAAGGGCCATAGCCTCATGGGGAAGGGCCAGGGAAGAGATAGGGGAGGCCAGGAGATGCTGGGGATAAAAGAAGAGGAAGCTACAAATGAGAATGATAATTAACAGGAAAATTGACAGGCCCAAAAGGCGCCCCCTGTCCTGCGGTGCCCTGTACCATGGCACTGGTCGCATTACCCTAGTTACGGCCCTGGTGGGATGGGAGGGTTAGGCACTAGGGGGAGGTTGGGGTAAGCTACGGAGGGAGGTTAGGGTTAGGCACTAGAGGAAAGGTTAGGGGACAAATAGTTACCGGAATGCTGGCGCATTAGATGACTCCACCGAAATTGATGGTCATATAACTACTGGGACCCGGAAGCAACCGCAGGAGACACCGCTGCCTCCGTGAGCAGGTAAGTGACTGCCGGGCCACATAGAAATATATGTCAACATTTCATCAGTGTCGACATATACCACACCCAAACTGTAGGTGTCTGTGTGTTTGTGAGCTTCTGCTTCATCATTTATTCATGTCTTATTTCAAGAAAACCATTTTGCTTTTATATAAAGTTATTTCTCTTTGATTGTGTTTTGGGACAAGTCAGGGAGTAACTGAACTTTCAGTTCTTGGTGGCAGATCTGGGTGTTTAGCAGTGAGTGTAAATTTAATTTGGGTGAATTTTAAGCATTTTTTGACACACTGGGGTGTATTTACTTAAGTGCAGGTTTTTAGAAGTGGAGATGCTGCCCATAGCAACCAATCAGATTCTACTGATCATTTATCTAGCACCTTGTAGAAGATCATATCTAGAATCTGATTGGTTGCTATGGGCAACATCTCCACTTCTAAAAACCCTGCACTTAGTAAATATACCCTACCAAGTTTAATTTGAACTAACATTATCACACCCACATGTCTCACATGCTCAGATGAGGATTCTTTTTGTTAAGCCGCTTGGTCGTGTTTTTTGTGATGTAAAACCAATTCATGTATTGAGATAACAAGGCAGAGGGAGTGTGCTGTGCACACAGGGCCTGATTCAGAGATGAACGCTAATGCTGCCGCCGCTGGGAATTTGTACGCAACCGCTGAGCAAAAATAGGCAAATGTCGTAGCCGCTGGGATTTGCATTGAGACGCCCACCGGTGACTTCACAAATTCAAATGACTGCATACTACAAAGACGCAGCATATGTCGCACATCAGGTGATAATCGGCCTTCTGAGTAACCCTATTGTCATGCAGAATGGGCGCAGGAACTGAGACACCGGAGCCTTTTTTACTGCGCACGGGATCTCAGTCGCAGGCTGAGACATGCACCAAAAACAGTCGCAGCACACCTGCATTTCAGTCGACAACTGCTGCGCCCCCCCAACCCATTGCCACCCACAAATGGTCGTTGCCTGTCAATCTTCTTGTGAATAAATCCTTATTGCAAGCAACATTGAAAATGAAACTTGACGCATGCGCAGTGCGACTCAGCCACCTGCTCAGGTCACCGATAATTGCTCAGTTGCATAAACTCCGGCCTTGCATCCATCTATGAATCAGGCCTACAGCATACTTCCCTTTTTTTTCTCCTCCCCAGGAGATGCCCGGGGAGGAGACGCAGGTGGGTTGCAATAAGGGCGGGGCCTGACTGTTTGCATCTTTAAGCCCTGCAACCTTCATCGTAAATTGACATGGTTGGCGCAAATTGAAATAGGGGGTGGGGCTAAATGACAGGATTCTTGTAGAATCAGGTCATTAAGCTCCGCCCCCTACATTGGGACCCGTGATCGCCGTGAAAATTATCTCCATTCTGCCCACTTCACTAGGAAGAGAGCAGAATGAGGGAGAATTGCCTACTCTACCAGGGGTGCGGGGGTTACCTGAAAAACCGGGAGCCTCCCGCGACTTCCGGGAGATTAGGCATATATGGCCTACAGTACATTGATTTTTCTGACCTTTATTGGTGATTGCGTGACACCAAAAACAACAAAATCCAGGAAAGGAAGGCAGGAAATGCGCTAAAACTGGCTGACCAGGGATGAATGCATGGTTCTGTTACCAACAAAAAATGTAAATGAATTAATGAATGTGTTAATAATGGCAGGACAGCGCTGGACAAAACACCTAAAAAATGGCAGCCGCGGCCTATTTTCCGGCGTTGTGCGTATGTGCAGTAAGGAAATCGCCCCAAAAATGGTGGCCGCGCCATTTTCCTGGTGACCTGCACAGTAGGACTTTGGGCACACTCTAGTGCGCAGAGTTTACTGCTGCGGTGACGCAGCTGGCCGCCCGGGGAGAGAGGAGAGGGACCCAGATGGGGGAATTACATGGGCCCTATTCTATCTTAAGACGCCTCTGCCCTTCAGCATTGCATCGCTGGTTTAAATGACCTCTAGCTACACCAATAAACCTATCCCTGAGATATAACTGCTGAACCTGAAATAATAATTTAGTAAAATTCTGGATTGAAAAAAACAGATTGGTACTTTATCAGGTTACTTCAAGTGAGCTCTTAAACTGGTGAAGGATTATATCTCTTTTTGTAAAAGATGCTTTATTTAGGGTTAGAAGCTCAACTCGTGTACGCAGTTATCTCTGAGAAGGTTTAGTAACAATCCGTTAGAATATGAGAAATGCCATGCTCTTCCACCCAGCCTTGAGTTCTTCCCTTACGATTAGCGCGGGCAGAGCTTCCATTTGTTGATACAGACAACGGACCCATTCCCAGAAATTGTTTGAATGTCAAATGCTGTTAAAGCTAAGTATTTCTGCCCCTTACATTCGTCAGACCTTTAGTTGCTATCATGTACATTAGGTTGCGTTATACAATGATTAATGTACATTAGGTTACGTTATACAATGATTAATGTACATCTTTCCACAATGGAACAAGAAAACGATTCTCTTTAATGTCTACAATAGTAAAAAAAAAAAAATAATAAAACATGGTACCATTGAAGCAACAAACACAGGCCCTGATTCAGAGCCTGACGCTCTGAATCAGGGCCGTCCCTCCTAGTTTTTAGAGCGGCCTCCTGGCCGCTCGTATAGCTGTGGGTGACCACCCACAGCTATAGCAAGTGGCCAAAAAGATGGTCGCGATGGTCAATACCATCGGGCTTGCGACGAGACCCTTTTGGTAGGGTCTCGTTGCCGCAAGCCCTGGAGTGCTTTCGGCTCTATCAGAGCCGAGAGCACTCCCACTGACATCACTTGTGATGTCAGTGGGGCCGGCCCCAGACGGTAGGCGTTCCCATGGGAACGTCTCTGTCTGGGCAGTCACGCCCCCGGCACGCCCACCAAAGGGGGCGTGCTGTCACTCACCATCGACAGCACGCCCCCTTTGTAGCGAGACCCGGAGCGACGGCTTGGCCGTCGCTATCCGGGTCTCGCGCATGCGCACGACGGAGCCGGCTCCCTCGTGCGCATGCGCACTTGGCCAACACTGACCCACTTGCGAGCGCTCAGCGCTCGCGAGCGGGTCTGAATTAGGCCCACAGTGCATATAAGAATATTAATACACAGTGGTGAATGCAGTGTGGATGCTGCACGCAATCAGCCGATGTTTTCAGTCTGTGCATGCGTCCGAGCTGCACTGCTCATGCGTTCCGATGGTTACCGCCGAAAGACACACAATGAATTTTGCAGAGAGAGCGTCAATTTCAGTGGGCACTTCTGGGTGGTAACAACGCGGCGGCTAGCCCAATGCTGGCATGACGTGGGCATGTTGCGGTCAGCGACTGTCTTTGGCCGCAGTTGCACTGACACTGGCGGCCATGTTCAGATGGATAATCTGCGCCTCCATAGGCCTGGTATGATGTACAATGGTGCGTTTTAATGCGCACAGAGGCCGATTAGTGGCGCGTCTCTAGTATGAAGGCCATCAGCGCTGGCATAGGGTGCACCGCTGAATCAGGCGCAGAGTCAGATTTCTCTCTAGCTAGCTTAGGTTGTTGCCTACACATGGTAGTGCCCGAGAGGCAGCATCTGAGAGCAACTCACCATCCTGCTTGTACTCCCAGTCATCACATCTATTTGAAACTAATCTTCTCCTCACTTTTGACCTTCTTCCATCTGTCCAACACTCAAACATATCTCTGCCATTCTGGCTTCAATGTCTGCAGCTGCACTCACAATGGGACAACGGGTGATCAGGTGTGATATATTTTGACAACATTCACAATGTCGGCATGGCTGCAATGTCGATATGAAACGTGTTGACATGTACGGTATGTCGACACAGACCAGGTCGACTTGAACAAAGTCAACATAGCTGCAATGTCGGCACTGTGCTAATTATATCTCTATCCATAACAGAAATGTAAACATTATAACAATGTCGACAGTTCCGATGTCAACAATCTGTCAATGTTGGCATTTTACAAGTGTCAACAATAATTATGTCAACATTATAATAACCAATGTCTTCCTGCTGTTGACATTGTGGATGACGACACTGGGCCTGATTCAGAGCCGGACGCTCTGACCAGAGCGCTCGCTCTGAATCAGGGCCTTCCTACATGAAAATGGAGCGGCCTTATGGACGCTCGCATAGCTGTGGGTTACCACCCACAGCTTATGCGAGCGTCCATGATGATGGTCGCGATGGTCCATCGATGGTCCATCGACCCTGCGGCAGGGTCTCGCTGCCGCAAGCCCTGGAGTGATTTTGGCTCTATCAGAGCCACAATCACTCCCACTGACATCACTAGTGATGTCAGTGGGGCCGGCTTCAGACGGTAGGCGTTCCCATGGGAACGCCTCCGTCTGGCAGCCACGCCCCCGGCATGCCCACCAAAGGGGGCGTGCTGTCAATCAACATCGACAGCACGCCCCCTTTGGTGCGAGACCCGGAGCGACGGAGAGCCCGTCGCTATCTGGGTCTCGCGCATGCGCACGACGGAGCTCCCTCCGTCGTGCGCATGCACAGTGGGGCAAGATCGACCCGCTTGCGAGCGTCCTGCGCTCGCAAGCAGGTCTGAATGACCCCCTCTGTCACTGTGGACATTCTGACTGCATTCCGGGTAATCAAGTCATGCAAGATAACACCTGAGACCTGACCGGCAATGACTTCAGTACAAGGGTTGCACCACCCTGCTGTTCACACATATTAAATATGTTGTTTTGCAGTAATAAAATATGTTACACTATCAGACTTGTAATACGGTTGGCTGGATATCTGGATCTGTTGTGCACAATGGCATTGCCCGCTCTGTGAAAATGTCCCATACCTACATCCATGAGCTGTTCCCTCTCTTCTCTGCTGGCTAAATAGATCACTCCATTAGTTATCTGTTGGCAATATCTGAAATTTCCAGAGTAAATAAGTAAACCCTGTATGCATATTTGAATCAACAGGGTGTGGAGGGTGCATCAGCTGCATGCCTGTGCTGAGATGGAGTAGTGTCAGCATTTAGGGGGTGATTCACCATCTGACGGAATTGCAAAGCTGCACGCAGGCAGCTTTGCTATTCCGTCCTTGCAAATATGCAAATGCAGCAGGTGGTGTATGACAGGTGTATGAGGTGTATGACACCCCTTCTGCATTTGCGATCCCCGCATTGCAACCAAGGCCGCAGGCTAGGATCACCATCTCGACCATCAGCTTACTCAGGCACCGGCTTGTGAGAACAGGAAACTGCATCAGACGACGCAGCCCACGCACCGCCCCTTAAATGCAGTCAATCAGGCAGTGGCATCAAAATGGCTGCATGCAATTACACAGGACCCATTCTGCACACTCGATAATCGGGAATCTGCAATCAGCCTTGCACGTGAGTTTTCAAGAAGTGAATGTCTGCTCCGTAGGTTATTGACTTGCTGAATTGTGGCAACAAAGGGTCTGATTCTGAGTTGCACGATTCACGCGTACCATGGTGTCTGCGCACAGTTGCAGGACCAGTTGAGCTGCACTGACTCTGGAATGTATTGGGGGTTCCTGGGCTGTGACTGGGAGGTGGCTTAACATACACAATAAGATATTCCATTAGATGGGTGTGTTACCGGAGTGTCGCCTGAGTGGTTGCAGACTCAGACGCTTAATTGCGTACCTTGGGAGCCATACTCTGTTGGAGTTTCTGCACCTAGCATGGGGCTGCTGCAAGTCCCAATGGTGCTTCTGATGGTTGTGATGCCCTTGCTCAGACACACACTTGTACACCAGGGAAAGGGCCATTACTAGCATTAGCTGACACAACTGCTGCAATAAATGCTGACACGGTCGCAGCAACGTGCCACTCAGTATCAGCGCCAAAGATTGCAGTGAATGTATCAATGAGTCCTGAAGAACCAGCACATAAACTGAATTTGCCACACATCTGTCTGTATCAGTGTTTCATACTCTGGGCCTGATTCACTACCGGTCACAATTGCGATTACGCACGCAATCGGCTGGTTGCATACTGCACATGCATCACAGTGCACGAACACTCCGCTGAGATCGCAGTGACTACGCAGACCCATTGCAGAGTGATTGACAGGAAGTGCGGCAGTACATCCTGGGTGACCTGAGATGTCCGATGGCCGCCCAATGTTCATGCAGTGGATGCGATGCTGCGTCATTGGATGCAGCCAGTGGATCACTGAAGCCGGCAGTTGGCGTCTTTTTACACCAGACGCCTCCTGCGGCTTTTGCATATGACGCTGCGGCGGTGCCATTTGCGTCCAGCTCAGGCCCATACATGCCAATTTACATACATTTCTGGGAAAACTCTGATCGGTTTTGTAATAAAAGATGAACTTTCCTTATCGCTCAGTGGTGGCCAGAATAATAGCTTCAAATCCAAATTGAGTTTAAGATTCAAATGAGAACGGATGCTTGGGTTCATTCCCTGTCTAACACATTGCAATTGAATTCTGCCTGGCAAGAAAATGTGAATAAAGTTATTCATTAAACCTCCGGGGGCTTTTCTTTAAAGCCTGATTACAAATCACTTGAAATTGATGTTCTTCTATAGAGACGACAGGTAAGCACCATTCAACGCTCCCATCATGCTCAGTCACTGACAGTCACCGGTTACCCATCCCAGGTCTGAAATGAGATCACATGCTCAATAGTTACAGTGCAGGTTGCATTAACTTCCTTTCCCAGCATATAAGCCTAAATTTAAACTAGCCTGCAATGCATTGCAACACCGGCTTCACTTGTACATAAACCTGTAGCAAAGGGCACAATTTGATGGGGCAAAATAAAACGTCCGTCCGACAGAAACAGCAATTGATTTGTGGATTAGGTTTTTATTTTCAGACCATTGAAAAGAAATAATGTATGGAAGCAATCTAGTACTAAGCATTTTGGAAAATCTATTTGAGATCATTTCAGCAGAAGCTCCGGCAGTTTGTCATAGGAGGGGAGGAGAGCAAAGGATAATTGTCTGCAGTCTAGTAAAACACAAGATAACTGCCATCACACTTGAGTGAGCTTATAGCCAGCCTGTCCCAGGGCCTCTAGAAGATAGAGCAGTTAATGTTCCCTTTTATTTCAAAGGATATGTCACTTGTATCACAGATTTATACCATGATACAGCAATTTCATCCAAACAGATGGATAATGATGTCAAAGGAGATACCCTGTTTTTATTGAGTTTTGCAAAGATTGTTCCGATAGCTGCTGCAATTGAAAAGCCCCAGCAGTCTCCCAGCTCTTAATCTCTCTAATCTCAGCGGTATTAAATTTCATCATTTTTGTTTGAAGGAGGAAAATTCTGCAGTAATGGTTCCCTAATAGGGAACACAGAAGATACAAAGCCAGGGGCTCTCTGTGTAGTTGTTCCATAAGCACTTCTGATTTATAGGGCTGTTTATGACAGAAAGGAAAATTATCTTCTGCAGATATAAATCAGGTAAAGAGTAGGAAATTGAACTTAGATATCATCTTGTCAGATGCTTAATGTTCTTTCTCTTGTCACTTTGGATAGGCCCAATTTGCAGAATACTGCCGAGGTAAAAGAACACAATTAACAGTGACAGTAAAGTAATAGATGAAGCTATAAAATCAACCTGCTGGTGCTAGATGCTATGTATGATTTTAAGATGAAGTAGTGCCAAAAGTATATATTAGCTCAAACCAGCCATTTCCTATGTTAAGCAATACCCAGTGTGACACTTGTTTGTCACTTTCATTGAGATCTACATACTACACTTTACATATTAATGAACCTATAACCGCTCACCTTTTCTGAAAGTCAAAAGACTTTTCTCAGCAACTGATATGTTGTTTGCTTAAAGGCAAATAAGAGCTACTGATTATTTCCACTGGGAAAGGCGTAATCGCGCTTGCTATTAGATATTAAAATATTTACAGTGTTTGACGCCTAGTAAGACAGATGCCCGGTCTGTGTTTTGCAAAATGCATTAGAACGTAATGCATTTAAGGGTGTTTGTGAAAGAATTCACAATCTGGAATGAGTTAGGCGCATTGGATACAATGGACTGAGTAAAGGTTTAGACTTTTTATGCAGCTGAAAAGGTTTTTTTTTTCCCCTCCTCTGTTTTTATTCTGTAATTAGCTGTAAAGGAAAATTGTTATGTTTGAAAGTGCTGTCAAATAATTTTTGGGTTAGAGGTAAAGGGGTAGGGGAGTTTCACAGCGTCTGGATGGGGCAATCAGACTTTGTAACATGCAGTGCCACGGACAGTGGGCCTGAGATGTACGCAATGCTGATATTTACGCAGATCGAGCGCTTGTCTGCCATTGCGCATGTGGATAAACTGCACTGCGCATGCGCTTCAAATGTCTTATGATTGCGCTCGCAGAGAGGATTCGATCGCAAAGTGAGTGCCAGGTAGTCAGCATTTGGGGGAGGTAACGGAGGAGGGTGGCTTGACAAACGCAGGCGCATCTGACCATTTAAACACCGTTTCATGGGCGTGCATAAATTAGCCACTGCGATCTCCTGTGCAGCATGAAAGCTCTCTGTGTGTCATGAGAGACACTGTGCTTGAGACATAAGCTGCGTGGCTGCCAAATCTACCTGTTCCTTGTCTGCTGTCTGCACCTCTCATTCTTTTGACCTCCTTGAGGCTGTGTGTCCCCTCCCTTCTAACCCTAAACACTTATAGAATACAGGTCACCGTGTCAGAGCTGGGTCTCCAGTGTTCTTCAGACAGTTAGGAGATACCATCACTGCTACACTTTTTGCCACATCACTGGCCAAAGGGTTCAGATGGGGGGATCTTGGAGATAAGATGCACCTAAACCTAACCTCACATATTAAAATCCAAATACAGTATTATTATTATTATTATTAATAATATTATTAATAATAATTAGAGATGTGCGCCGACCCTCGTGTTTTGGTTTTGGATTTGGATCCCCCCTGGTTTTGGATCCAGATTGGTTTTGCCAAAACCTCACCTCCATGTTTTATTTTCATATTTTGGTTTTAGATCTGGATTTTTTCTTTAAAAAAAAATCATAAAAACAGCTAAAATCACATGAAATGGGCCTGTTTTTGCTCCTACAGTATAATTAACCTCAATAACATTTATTTCCAGTAATTTCCAATCAATTTTGACCACCTCACAATATTATTTGCTTCATCTAGTTAAGGCCAAAAGGTTGCATCCAGCTAGCTGGCTGACTAAGCTAAGTTGCACAGTGGGCAGCAATAACATGTGGAAGTTCAGCTTCTAATTTCCAACACGGATACAGTGTGTTATACAGTGAGGGTTGGATACACCAATAATGCACTTACTGTGACAGCAGTGTCGGCAGACCGGGGTTGCTGACGGTGTCCTCAGTACATGGAATGGCAGTGCTGCGGTACTGGCAGTGTCCTCAGTGAAGGGTACCGGTGATGTCGGCAGTGCGAGGGTGCCAGTGGTGTCTATATTGCAGGTTTGCTAGCTGTGTCGGCAGTGCGGGGGTGCCTGCGGTGTCTTTAGTGCAGGTTTGCGAGCTGTGTCGGCAATGCGGGGGTTGCTGGCGGTGTCCTCTGTACATGGAATGGCAGTGCTGCGGTGCTGGCAGTGTTCTCAGTGAAGTGTACCGGTGGTGTCAGCAGAGCGGGGGTGCCAGTGGTGTCCTCAGTGCAAATTTGCTGACTCTGTCGGCAGTGCAGGGTGTTCTCAATGCAGGGTGTCGGCAGAGTGGGGGTGCCAGCGGTGTCCTCAGTGCAGGTTTGCTGACTGTGTCGGCAGTGCAGGGTATTCTCAATGCAGGGTGCCAGCGGTATCGGTAGAGCGGGGGTGCCAGCGGTATCCTCAGTGCATGTGTGCTGACAGTGTCGGCAGTGCAGGGGTGCTGGTGGTGTCCTCAGTGTGGGAGTGTAGGTAGTGTCGGCAGCGTGGGGGTCGCTGACAGTGTCCTCAGTACGTGGGGCAGCAGTGCCGGCAGTGGTGGTGTTGGCAGCAGGGGATGCTGCCAGTGGGGGTGCCGGCAGTGTCAGGTGGCAGGGGATGGCGGGCGCCATCTTCTTTTTCTTCTGTATGCATTTTCAATGGGCTTAACGCTGATTGGTTGAGAGCCGTGACAGACGGCTCTCTCAGCCTATCAGCACTAAGCCCGCTCAATATAATACCTCGCTACCCGACAGCGGGCTCGTGAGGTTATGCCTCGGGCTCGGATCGCCCCGGATCCCCAAAATTCGGGTGGGTTCGGATCTCTGATATATAAATAATCTTTACTTTTACAGCGTCATAAAGTTTTCATAGCACTGTATACAGTACACAGTAACAGTAAAACAAGACAGATCAATGGTACAGTAAATGTACAATGACAGTGTTGGACAATACAGGCCAATAAAACTGGCAAACTAGTTGGGACGTGCACAAGAGAATGAGGGCCGGAGATTCACTGTTTCTTGACAGGCAAGTGGAGGAGAGTCACTGGAAGGAGAAGTCAGATCAGCACTTAATGAACTTGTACCCATCAACGAACCTGTATCCATCAAAGGTCAGGCACATAGAGACAGAGTCGCTGAAAGGGACTAGAACACAAGAGACAAGAAGCACTGGAGACAAGGATAGTGCTGGGGAGAAACATGAGGGAGGGGGGCCCTGCTCATGAGAGCTTAAATATAGATTGTAAGCTTGTGAGCAGGGACCTCTTACCTCATTGTCTGTCTGTTATTACCCATCCTTGTTGTATGGCTATTTGTTGTCAATTGTAAAGTGCAAGGGAATATTCTGACACTAAATATATAAATAAATGCTAACAATAATAATGATAAAAATCTATATCTATGTATATTCAAAAGCTTGCACAGGTTGAGAAAATTGATAAAGCCAAATGTTAATGCGGAATCATTATGATATGCCGGCTGTCGGGATGCCTCCTGTCAGAATACCGACAGCGGCATCCCGATGGTAGGTATCCTGACAGGGTCCGATAGGTATACTTACCCTCCCCTCCCTAACCCTCCCTTCTGGTAGCCTAACCCATACCCTCCCCATCCCACACCCTAACCCTACCCATTAGTTCCTGAACCTAAGTCCCCCTCCTTCGTGCCTAAACCTAATCCCTCCCCCCTTAGTGCCTAAAACTAACCCCCCCCCCCGGCGTGGCTAAGAGGACAGGCGCCCTGAACTTACCTCATTCGGGCATCCGTCCATCTGCTTTCCGGCATCAGGATTAAGAAAGGCGTTGGTATTTTGACGCCTATCTTAACTCCCTTGTCGGGATATCAACGTCAGCATTTAGACATCCCATTAATGCTTCCTTGAAGTTCTGTAAAAAACTTGTTGCAAAATAGTAGAGGTCTTAGATAAATTTGCTTCTCAACCCACCACTGCTACTAGAGTGACTAAAAACTAGGGGTGTGCACCGGCCACTTTTCGTGTTTTGGTTTTGGATCTGGATCTTTCTTCGTGTTTTGGATCTGGATTGGTTTTGCCAAAACCACCCTTCCGTGTTTTGGGTTCTGGGTTTTGTGTTTTGGATCTGTATTTTTTTTTTTAAAAGAATAAAAACAGCTAAAATCACAGAATGTGTTGGTTTTTCTGCTCCTATGCTATTATTAACCTCAATAACCTTAATTTCCACTCATTTCCAGTCTATTCTGAACACCTCACAATAGTGTTTTTATGTCCAAAAGGCTATGCTAAGCGACACAAGTGGGTGGCACAAACATGTGGCCCATCTAGGAGTGGCACTGCAGTGGCAGACAGGATGTCAGTTTGAAAAACTAGGCCTCAAACAGTACATAATGCAAAGAAAAAAAAGAGGTGCAAGATGGAATTGTCCTTGGGCCCTCCCACCCACCCTTATGTTGTATAAACAGGACATGCACACTTTAACAAACCAATCATTTCAGCGCCAGGGTCTGCCACACGACTGTGGCTGAAATGATTGGTTCGTTTGGGCCCCCACAAAACAAGCTGGCAATTAATCTGTCCCTGCACAAACTGGCTCTACGGAGGCAAGATGTCATCCTCATCCTCCTCATCCACCGATTCCTCACCCTCTTCAGTGTTGTGTACATCCTCATCCTCACAGACTATTAACTCGTCCCCGCTGGAATCCCCCACCACAGGTCCCTCTGTACGTTCTGGAGGCTGGTCTCCCTGAAAGAGTTGGTAATTCATTTTTATGAACATCATCTTCTCCACATTTTGTGGAAGCAGCCTCCTACGCCTTTCGCTGACAAGGTTCCCGGCTGCACTAAACTCTCTTTCGGAGTACACACTGGAGGGGGGGCAATTCAGGTAAAATAGAGCCAGTTTGTACAGGGGCCTCCAAATTGCCTCTTTTTGCTGCCAGTACAGGTACGGATTGTCTGAAATGCCTACTTGGATGCTGTCACCGATGTAATCCTCCACCATTCTGTTAATGGTGACAGTATCATATGCAGTGAGAGTAGACATGTCAGAAATTGTTGCCAGGTCCTTCAGTCCGGACCAGATGTCCAAACTTGGTCCTGCCTGCCCTGCATCACTGCCAGCGGGTTGCTTAGGATACCTAAGTTTTTTCCTGGCAGCCCCAGTTGCGGGAGAAAATGAAGGAGCTGTTGACGTGTCACGTTCCGCTTCAGCTGACAGTGTTTTCACCAGCAGGTCTTTGCACCTCTGCAGACTTGTGTCGGCCGGAAAGAGAGACACCACATAGGCTTTCAACCTAGGATCGAGCACGGTGGCCAAAATGTAGTGGTCTGATTTCAACAGATTGACCACCCTGGAATCCTGGCAAAGTGAATGAAGGGCTTCATCCACAAGTCCCACATGCCGAGCGGAATCGCTCCGTCTTAGCTCCTCCTTCACTTTCTCTAGCTGCTTCTGCAAAAGCCTGATGAGGGGAATGACCTGACTCAAGCTGGCAGTGTCTGAACTGACTTCACATGTGGCAAGTTCGAAGGGTTGGAGAACCTTGCACAACACGGAAATCATTCTCCACTGCGCTTGAGTCAGGTGCATACCTCCTCCTTTGCCTATGTCATAGGTGGATGTATAGGCTTGAATGGCCTTTTGCTGCTCCTCCATCCTCTGAAGCATATAGAGGGTTGAGCTCCACCGCGTCACAACCTCTTGCTTCAGGTGATGGCGGGGCAGGTTCAAGAGTGTTTGCTGGCGCTCCAGTCTTCGGCACACAGTCGCTGAATGGCGAAAGTGGCCAGAAATTTTTCGGGCCACCCAAAGCATCTCTTGCACGCCCCTGTCGCTTTTCAGAAAATTCTGCACCACCAAGTTTATTGTGTGAGCAAAACATGGGACGTGCTGGAATTTGCCCAGATGTAATGCCCGCACAATATTGGTGGCGTTGTCAGATATCACAAAACCCCAGGAGAGTCTAAGTTGGGTAAGCCACTGGGCGATGATTTCCCTAAGTTTCTCTAATAGGTTGTCGGCGGTGTGCCTCTTACTGAAACCGGTGATACACAGCGTAGCCTGCCTTGGAACGAGCTGGCATTTCTGAGATGCTGCTACTGGTGACGCTGCTGTTGTTGCTGCGTAAGGTGATACATCTACCCAGTGGGCTGTCACAGTCATATAGTCCTTAGTCTGCCCTGTTCCACTTGTCCACATATCCGTGGTTAAGTGGACATTGGGTACAACTGCATTTTTCAGGACACTGAGGACACTTTTCTGACGTTTCTGTACAGTCTCGGTATCGCCTGCCTAGTGAAGTGGAATCTAGACGGATTTGGAACCGGGGACACACTACCTCCATCAATTGTCTAAATCCCACTGCACTAATGGCGGATACCGGACGCACGTCTAACACCAACATAGCAGTCAAGGCCTCAGTTATACGTTTTGCTTCAGGATGACTGCTGTCGTACTTCATCCTCCTCGCTAAGGACTGTTGGATGGTCAATTGTTTAGTAAAAGTAGTGGTGTTCCTACTTCCTCTCTGGGATAATGAATGACTCCCAGCAGCAGCAACGGCAGCAGTAGGCGTTGCAATGCAGGATCCTCCGAAGGAATCCCGGATAGGAGAGTCAGTCATGCCAGTGACATGGCCTGCAGGACTACTTCCGATCCTAAGGAGGAAATTGACGAGGAGGGAGTTGATGGTGTGGTTTGCAGGCGCTTGGATACAACAGGACAACGGGATTTAGGTGTCCCTGGACTGCTTACGGACTTAACCAAAGTTTCTGAACTTGACAGTAACTTTTTATGAATGCGCTGCAGGTGCCGTATAAGGGAGGATGTTCCTAGGTGGTTAACGTCCCTACCCCTACTTATTTCACCTTTACATATGGTACATATGGCAAGACAGTTGTTGTCCGGATTTGGATAGAAATATTGCCAGACCAAAGAGGTGGAATGTTTGGTCTTCTGCCCAGGCATGACCATGATGGGCTTTTTCATCCCACGGACAACAACTGTCTCCCCCAGAGCCTGATTTAAACAAACCACATCACCATCAGAATCCTCCTCGCCAACTTCCTCCTCAGCACCAGCTACACCAGTATCCTCATCCTGTTGTACTTCAACAGTGACATCTTCAATTTGCATATCAGCAAGTGGACTGTGGGTGCTCCTTTCAGCACTTGCAGGGGGCGTGCAAATGGTGGAAAGAGCCACCTCTTCCCGTCCAGTGCTGGGAAGGTCAGCCATCGCAACCGCCACCACACATGGACTCTCCTTGGGGATTTGTGATATCTTCTTAGAACGCACAGTTCTTCGCTGTGCTTTTGCCAGCTTAACTCGTTTGATTTTTTTAGCGGGAGGAGGGCTTCCATCGTCATGTGAAGCTGAACCACTAGTCATGAACAAAGGGAAAGACCTTAGCCATTCCTTGCCACTCCGTGTCATAAATGGCATATTGGCAAGTTTACGTTTCTCTTCAGATGATTTAAATGGGTTTTTAAGGTCATTTTCCTGAACTTTGTCATTTGGGATTGTATGTGCCCTCTACTATGACATTGGGCATCGGCCTTGGCAGACGACGTTGATGGCATGTTATCGTCTATGTCATGACTAGTGTCAGCAGCTTCAGCACTAGGAGGAAGTGGTTCTTGATCTTTCCCTATTTTATTTTTATCGGAGAAAGTTTGGTCCATTCATGTTATATTGATTTGATATATACGTGCGGCTAAGGCGCACACAAACACAGAAAATATTTTTTTATTTTTGCTGGAGAGTAGTGCACTTTGTGGGTTACACCACCCTTTAAGAAATGAGCCAGCCGGCTCTTTACTTATGGGACACAGGCGCACGCTTGGCGCTGCTCCTTTGTTGATGCACGTGCAGCCACAGTGCACACAATTCACAAACACAGAAAATATTTTTTTATTTTGTTTGGAGTGTACTTTGGGGGTTACAGCACCCTTTAACGGACAAACCAGCCGGCCCTTTACTAATGGGACACAGGCGCACGCTTGGCGCTGCTGCTTTGTTGATGCACGTGCAGCCACAGTGCACACAATTCACAAACACAGAAAATATTTTTTTATTTTGTTTGGAGTGTACTTTGGGGGTTACAACACCCTTTAATGGACAAGCCAGCCGGCCCTTTACTAATGGGACACAGGTGCACGCTTGGCGCTGCTCCTTTGTTGATGCATGTGCAGCCACAGTGCACACAATTCACAAACACAGAAAATATTTTTTTATTTTGTTTGGAGTGTACTTTGGGGGTTACAGCACCCTTTAACGGTCAAGCCAGCTGGCCTTTTACTTATGACACAGGCGCACGCTTGGCACTACTTTGTTGATGCACGTGCGGCTACTGTGCACACAATTCACAAACACAGAAAAAATATATTTTTTTTTGCACTTGGGGGGAGCACCCCTGATGGACAGAGCACCCCCTGGACAACACTACAGCACCCCTTTAGGACTGGGACACTGTACAGGACTTTGGAGTGGACACAGCCCCTATGGACAACTGACTGCACAACACAGTCCTGCCAGCCCCTATGGACTTTGGAGGAGTGGACACAGCCCCTATGGACAACAGCAGCACAGCGCAGCACAGCACAACACTACACTGCACTGCACTACACTACACTACACAGACCAGTCAGCCCTAACTCCCACCCTCCCTCTTCACTGTCCACAGCCGAGTGAGAAAATGGCGCCGACGGGGGTACCTTATATAGGATCCAAAAGCCGCGTGACCCGGAAGGTGGGATGATGATGTTTTGCCTCGATTTGAGATCCGAGTCAGGCGGGAAAAGTCGAGCCTGACTCGGATCGGCCTCGGATCGGGGGGGCTCGGGGGGGTTATGATTCCAGAAATCCAAACCCGCTCACCCCTACTAAAAACCACTGTGTGCTTTTTAGTGTTGCTAATTATTACTAGTGGAGGGCAGCTAGCATGATCTTTATTCTCCTAAGACTCCTAAAATAATGCATTCCCACTGTTATAAGACCAGGATCTGGCTTCCATCAAAATCATACCAAGCATATTTCAGTACGTAGTAAGATTTAAATAGAGACATTTTTTCACTAGGCACAAACGTGATTACAGATATATGTAATAGAGCAGCAATGTCAGGGTTTACATAGCAAACTTAAGTAATATTGGGATGGAAACTACCATACACCTTTACATTTGAGACACTTTGGAAAAATTGCTTTGTTTTCTTGTTTGTTTGTTTGTTTGTTTTTACGGGAGGAAGGGGGGTAGGGATATAAACTATTAGATTAAGTATATCAGTGCACCTCAATGCTGCAAGAAATCTTGTAGGTTGGCTTGTCTAAATGGTCTCTGTAATTTACCTGGGCATAAGTGTAGAAGACATTTTAGAAAATATATAATTTTAATATTTACATAAACATTGACACATCATAGGAATGATCACGTTGCTCAAAGGCATTTACAATCTACTGGATTTTATTAGTGACAGTGCAGTTATAAATAACAATAGTTTTTTATTACTGAAATTTGAAATTGCAGTTTGTGAGAGGTTGTCTGATAGCTTGTAGTGTACCTTCCAACTTGAACCATGTCGCAACTTAAACCATTTTCATTTTTATTTGTAATAATCTTGGTTGAATTAAATCATTACCTGTAAAAAACGTACTTGCTTACTATACTTATTTTATCTTCCAATTAACCGTAACCTATATAATGTTCCCCAGTGTTGCTTTAAGGGCAAGAATGAATAAAGTTTGGATCTCTGCCACTGGCATCTCCCAAAAAAGTTAAGAATAAGTTGGATGGATTTTTATCAATGATGTTCAGTATATACTTGTGGTTCCCCATCAGGTCCACTCCTGCCAGATGTTTAAAAATTTGTGTTATCTACTATCTAGGTATCTAATGTGTGGCATCAGAAAGCACTATAAATTAAGTGCAATAAATATGCATAAAATAATAGCAAAACAGATAAATTAAAAAAAAATGTAATATATATATATATATATATATATATATATATATATATATATAAGAGATATCTATCTAGCGATGAACCAGTTTTCAACCTATCACTTTGCTTCACTAGGGCACTGCTTGCAAATATTGATGAGACCTGACTTATACTGTATTCATGAGATATTTGCTGCAAGTGAATTCATAGACTATATTCATAAAACAGCTGTCTCACTGTGTGTAGGTGACAGATCCACTTGCAATGATAAATCTCAGAAATTATTTAACATGGTCATAGAGTTGGGATCACATATATCTGCATATACATGATGAGAATTTTAGTGAATGTTTTATTATGCTAGCAATAGCTGCTTGAAAAAGGGTGGTACTATCTCACCTAAAAGACAACAGTTATAGTGTTATTGTTTTAGGTGCTGGTTGTACTACTTTTTACCTAATAAATGAATACAGTTTTGTAGATAGGAAGTGATGCAAAAATTTTAAATTTCTTTACAATATGGAAAAACAAAGATATGAAATTAAGAATAACACGTACATTTAATTATCCTAGATACTGTAAAACTAGCTTAGAACTTTCCAATAAAATTATGGCTTTATAAAACCATTCTGCAAGCAAAAAAAAAAACATGTTTAAATCCACATTACTGTAAACGCTTTTGCTCTACACAATTTACCTGTAAAGATAGGTCTCGAAAATTTCTTAAAACATCATTTCAAACTGCGCAAATAGAAATGTGACATGTTTACCATGCTTGTCTGTTCTACTTATCCTGCTTTACGGTTTCATATTCGGTGCAAACGTAGAGACTCTTCTCCCCAAGGGTTCCGGAGGGCATTCTATTTCATTTCTTCAGAAAATTGTATCTCAGGATTTCAATCTTCTTAGATGGAGATGACAAAATACAATATCAACAACACTTATGTTTTTTATTTCCCATATTTTTAAGAGCATAAATAAAAGATCAGTGAACATTTAGGTCATGCTATGACAAATGTAAGAAAAAAAGACAAATGACCATACGGTTAGAACCATTACAATGACCACACATAAAACTGAACAGGTTATAAAGGTTGCAAACGTACAATGTTTGGTAAAGAGAACAAAGGCAGGTTTTAGGTAATTACAGCGGGGGAATAACAGGTTAAAGAGGGATAGTGTAATGAGCTCCCTTTATACAAGTTTGTAATTTCGTTAAGCGGTTACTAGTACTGGTTGCCTCACAATTCAGTCTATTTAGAAAATACATTTAACTCAAAAAGTATTTTTATATTTATTATAGCAAATTTCAACTTACCAAGTAGACAGTGAAATCCTGACTTATTTTTTTTTGTAAATGGGATAATGCATTCCCTACTGTAAATATTATAGATATTAAAAGTTATCAAGTAGTTTTGTGACATATAAAAGTACAAGGCTGTAGGCCAAGTGCTTTCAAACAGGTCATGGGAATCCAAGGGGAATTTTGGTATCCATAATAAAATATTCCGTATTATACGGATTTTCCTAACGATCATTGAAACTTCCCAATGATCATTTCTGACATTGTAGCTCATGGTTTATTCATATAATATCATCACTTGTGTATTCTAAACATACATGTTCTACTACCCACTGACTGACTAATCAATGCTCTTTTTTTTATTCATTTCTTAAGGAACCATGTGATTTTTGTGTCACCATACCAGTATTTCAGAAGAATAACCGTCACTATCTGCAGCACAGAGGGTTTTATGTATCAAGCAGTGAAAAGCATGGAGAAGTGGATCAGTGGAAAAGGTTATTTTTATAATTTTATGAGACCAAACTGGCAATATATCGCTGCATGTGTAGCTCCAACGCAAATGGCTATCCTAAGCAACATTTTTGGGACCAGAAGAAAATATAGGGCCTGATTCAGACCCACTCGCGAGCGGCTGTCCGCTCGCAAGTGGGTCGATGTTATGCACTGAGCATGCGCACGACGGAGGGAGCTCCGTCATGCGCATGCGCCAGACGCGACGAGCGAAGGAAAGTCCTTCGCTCGTTGTGTCCGATCAAAGGGGGCGTGCTGTCAATGTTGATTGACAGCACGCCCCCTTTGGTGGGCGTGCCGGGGGCGTGCCTCCCTGACGGTGGCGTTCCCACGGGAACGCCTCCCGTCAGAAGCCGGCCCACTGACATCACTATTGATGTCAGTGGGAGTGATTTTGGCTCTGATAGAGCCAAAATCACTCCGGAGCTTGCGGTTGAAAACCTCAACCGCAGGCTCCGGCTCGCAATTTCGATGGTCGCGATGGTCTCGACCGTCGCGGCCATCACAAAGCACGCTCGTATAGCCTGTGGGTGGTGACCCACAGCTATACGAGCGTCCAGGAGGACGCTCCATGAAAATGGAGCCCGGCCCTCATTCAGAGTGTGCGCTCTGCTCAAAGCGTACGGCTCTGAATGAGGGCCATAGATTCATATTTGATTCTCAAACTCTGGCTCTGTACTAAGAATGATTTTGTTCAATAAAACACTACGATCTGTTTATTTATTTTTTTATTTTTTTGTAAGAGTGTGAATAAGCAATCCTAATCCATAATGAATACATCATTTAGTAATTCCCATCCATAATGGATCCTTCTAATTTGGTCAGCTACATAGATGGCCAAATAAGACATATATCACCTAGCTAAGTGTTCAGGCTCAGCTTCGGGAGCAGGCCATGTATGCACAGCAATACTATCAACCTAAAGTACTGCATAGAAAATAATGCTTTCCTAACAGCACTATAGTAAATATATTATATTACAATTACAGTGCCCTTTCATTATACTGTCATCTCCTCCAGACCAAAGTTGCTGTGATCATGCTGTTGGCGTTACAAAGAGACTGAAGTAACGCTATGCAGTCTTATTCAGAGAAATTACCTGATGGTAAGAGTGGGTAGCGCTGTAACTGGGGAGGCATAATCTTCATTTCTTTCTAGGCTCCACAAATGGTCCACAGCAATGTACAAAAGAATGCACCACAAAACAGTACAATAGATTTAAATACAGAACATAATACAATAACATCATGTTGGAAATATGTGTGAACAGGCCTTCAGGATATAGCAGAGTTGCTGTACAGACCAGCGGATGCCTTACAACTATGAGCAGCCAAGTTACTTAACCAGTGGAGCCGCTTATTGGTGTTACATGGTGTACAGCCGTACTCACTGTTATACACACTCTGGTCCTTGAGCGGGATGTCATACAGTATTTAGCAGTGTCTATTTTGTTACATAAACCCCAGAGAACCCTATATCTAAATCTTCCAAGACACAACCTCGGTCCTCAAGGCACACTAACAGTCCTGATTTTAGTGATATCCATGATTGTGCACAGATGGTTAAATCAAAATAAATGAGGTACTAATTAAGTCACTTGTGCTCAAGTATGGCTATCCCTAAAACCTGGACTGTTAGTGTGCCTTGAGGACTTGGGAACCACTGGTCTATAACATGACAGAAGCTGATTGGTCGCTCTGGGTAAATTCTCCACTTTATATCTATCAAAGGTTTTATACATCTTTCCGTCCTAATGAGGTAGAATTTTAAAACGGAACCTACGGCAGCCCAGTGATGTACAGAGTCCAAAGAAGCCAAAAGCTGAGTACGTATTTTTTTCCGGGAGAGATATAGCTGTCAAGACTTCATAAGTAAAAGCATACAAAAAGTTATAAACTTATAAGGCCAATGTCAGTAATCTGGGATATTAATTTAAACAATGGTAGAGAAGTAAGACAAAATGCTGGAACAAGACAAGCTTGGGATTGGGACTGGATAGTTTTTCAAAGAGATCAATTGGAAACAAGCAAAGCTCAATAGGGTTCTTTACTTACTGTCTTACAGATCTTGAGGTGGATCTGATTCTGTAATTGAATTCCCCCCTTTTATAAAGGGGTGATAAAGAATGATATTAATTAGTTTTAAATGTTTTTATTTTGGTTTGCATATGTATGTATTTATGTATGTTTGTTGAACAGCAAAAACTACAATCATAAGCAGTATATAGATAGGACTGTCAATGGATTCTTGTTACATCAGTATGAGATATTGACATCCAGCAAAATGTGCAAGGTGGGAAATGCTTGTTTCCATTCCATGAGATCCCTGTGATCAGGGCGTAGCTAGGGTAGTGCGGCCGGTGCCATGGCACAGGGCACCACAGGTCAGGGGGCGCTGTTTTGATCTGTCAAATTTCTGTTTATTATCATTTTCACTTGTAGCTTCCTCTTATTTTATCCCCAGCATCTCCTGGCCTCCCCTATCTCTTCCCTGGCCCTTCCCCATGAGGCCATTCCCCTTTTTTGGGTGTATTATGTCCCTTTGAAAAAATGAGGGGGGCGCCAATGCTCTTTCGGGCACAGGGCACCAAAAAGTCTAGTTACAGCACTGCCTGTGATGCCCTGTAAATATGTGTGTCCTGATTGTACCTGTAGGTTATATCCTTAATATTTAAATCTTACTTCTATTCATCATCCTTAGATGTAGTGGAAAATTAGGTAATGGTAACATCTGCAATGCCTAATAGGTAAACCATTCAGTTGTACGCTATGCACTGACTAGTAGGCAAACCAATGCAATAATCAGGCCAGGATAGTATTGATCACCTTAAACTTATGTGTTGATCATTTTTCATGTTTGCACCTGAATCTTTCATTCTGTGCTAAATATCATAGCTTAGAAGACGCAATGCAGAGGAATGACTAACTTGTACCCCAACTCCCAACAGGGGCCTCCTGATAGAGGGTCCATGGCCTGAATAAAGAGCAAAGCAGAATGAATTAGAGTAGAAGAATTGTGCATTACATAATGCCAAGCTAGAAACAGGAATTAAATACATATAATCCACTATAGAACATATTAGCAAATATCTGACTGTGATATATATGGAGTAATCAGCTCAGTAGAAAGTCAGTGGTACTGTGTTAGGTGCTGGAATTAGGGCCCACACACACAGCTATTGTGGTAAAATTAAATAAATGGAGATTTACTTGTCAGCATAAATCAAACAGCAAACAACAAACAGCCTAGCCCCCATTCTGGGCAACTAACTCACTGCTTTGCTTCTCACTATCCTCGGGCAGCTAGTCTGCAAATAAACAGTCTCTCTCTCTCTCTCTCTCTCTCTCATGGAGTCACTAAGTCTCACACACTGCTTCTTTCAGAGTAATACAGGCTCCAAGCCTGGCTTGGCTGGCTGCCACAGCTTCTCATAGACACAGGGGTATGTTTACTAAGCCTTGTATGGAAATAAAGTGAAAGGAGATAAAGTACTTGCCAATCAGCTCCTAACTACCATATCACAGAATGTGTTTACAAAATGGCAGTTAGGAGCTAATTGGTTGGTACTTTATCTCCGTCCACTTTATCTCCATCCAAGGCTTAGTAAATAGACCTCATAATCTTTAGAATATTCAGGTCCTCTCTACCTCCTGTAGATCTCAACCCCGGCTTCCTATCCTCCAGACACACTGGACTCTCGCTGCAGTCTTTACCTGGACTGTCTAACTGCCCAATCCTCCCTGGACTGATTCCACAGGGCAGCCATTAGGTGTGGTCATACACCCTTTTTGTTCCTTGTGTGGGCAGATCCCTCCAGTGCCACACTGGATCAACCGCTCATCAGCACAGTCTTTACTGATACTGCCACACTGGCAATACCAGCAATCATCCTTTTGTAGCCCTTGTGAATGCATGCCTGACTCATCCTGAATCTTTAATCAATTCTATGTTTCTTCAAACATTGAATGCATTTAATTCTAATCTATAGTCATGTTCGCTTGCACTCTGCAGAGACAGTTGGTGCCTGCATTGGTTTGTTTGCACTATAATTTAGGTTTGTCTATGGCCAACTCTGCTTGTCCGTGCACTGCTGTGGGCTTCAGAAGTAAATACTGTAACTTTGTATTGCAAGATCTTCAATGGCACTCTGTCAGCAAACAGGTGAATTTTATTTGGTATCCTGTATCCACTTATTATATATTATTATACTGTGAGGGGTATTCAATATGAAACGTTAACTTCACTGTCGAAGTTAACGTTTTACATCAGAGTTTTTACCTGCGTTAAAGTATCGGGCGCGCTCCCGCTTATCCCCGTGTTCAATATAAAATTAACGAAAACGGGAAACTCAGAAGTTGGATTTGCATAAAGTTACGAATTTTTCCTTAAAAAAATTGTAAGACCCCCCCTAAAGTTGTAAAAACATGGGGGAACACTATGGGTACCCCCGTTTTAGCCTTTAATTGAAAGTCGGGGATTTAAATAGCCACAGCAGGTGTTTTTTCCCGACATTGAAGAAGTGATGCAGAAGAGCACTTAGGTTATTTTTTTTGTTTTTTTAAGTGGTCCCATCAAATTTGGGGTACATGAAAATGGGTACTAGCATATTTTGATGTCCCTAAAGTAAGTTTTTAAAAATTCTGCATTTGTGCACCTGCCGCTATAATTCTATTCTAGAAAACATCTGCCGCATACTTGCAGAATAGCCCTGAACCTATTTCCCTATTCTTAATCAATTTTTGCCCATTTTTTTTTTTCACCCCAATTTTTAAATTAAAAAAAAAAAATAGGGACCCCCAAAAAATTAAACTTTTTTTGACAGTTCTTTTTTTAAATGTCATTCCCAGGGGTGCAGGCTATTTTTTTTAAGCCTGCACCCCTAAACCCCAATTCTGCACTTTTTTTCGACACCTATTCAATGGTGAAAAGTTAGCCCCGTTTTTTATCAAAGACTTTTCAAAACTGCGATAAGTCTTTGAAATTGAATACGGTGTAAAAGTCAAACCTGCGATAATGACTTCAAAAGTGCGATATTAATGCAAAAACGATGTTATCGCTCCCATATTGAATACCCCTGTAAGCCTTGGATGGAGATAAAGTGAAAGGAGATAAAGCACCAGCCAATCAGCTCCTAACTACCATATCACAGGCTGTGTTTACAAAATGGCAGTTAGGAGCTGATTGGCTGGTACTTTATCTCCGTCCACTTTATCTCCATCCTTAGTAAATAGACCCCATAATCTTTAGAGTATTCAGGTTCTCCCTACCTCCTGTAGATCTCAACCCCGGCTTCCTAGCCTCCAGACACACTGGACTCTCGCTGCAGTCTTTACCTGGACTGTCTGACAGTATTGACCAAACAGTGCAATATATGGGCTTCTCTCAAGTCTTCCTGCATCAGGAGTTTGGCATCACTATTCTGTTTTCTAACACCGAGTCATTACGCCTGTTGTATACATCCCTACGGTCACTAACATAGTCATGCAGGGTGACAGGTCATTGCCTTCCCATCACAATCTGAAATACTCTGTGCTACTGTGAATATTCCAGTGATCTTATCAGCTTCATGTTGTTCTCTCTCCATCCACTTTAAAATTATGGGCAGCATAATAGTGTTGTAATTAGCATTGATGTCTCACAGCACTGTCATGGGTTTTATTCCAACCAGGGCCCTATCTGTGGGGAGTTTGTATATTCTCCTTGTGTTTTACATGGGTTTCCTCCAGGTACTCGTTTCTTCCCACACTCCAAAAACCTCCTGGCAGGTTTTGTGGTTTCCGACAGAAAAAAAAAAATTAACCCGCGAGTGTGTGTGTGTCTATATGGTAGGGAATATAGATTGTAAGCTCCACTGGGCAGACACTGGCTCATATAAATGACCAAATATTACCTTTAAAGTGCTTCGTAAAATGTGTGCGCTACAGTATTTAAATAACGGTTAATAAATAAATAATAAAAATATTTGATAAGCATCAGTAGAACAGTTACTTAAAAAAAAAGTGCCTAGACCCCAGTCACAGTTTGAGGTGCCCTTTCATGTTGAAGTCAATGAATTATAATATGATTCTACACATACCTGGTCAAGCTCTCTATGGACATGTAAAGAGAAGATCTAAGACTCTTACGTCAACATTATGATAGGCAGTAATATTGGTAGCATATATGAGAAAGCTACACTGTAATGTTGACAGCAAAAGCACAGTCTTGTCCTTAGTTTCTCCTTATTGGACCAAACCGATAGCAGTTTTTACTTATATAATATCCCCTGGATAAATCTGAGTTGCGGTTCTGATCTTCCCGCGGTTCGGAATTCAGATTTTAAATCGGAATTTCAGGTTTTTGAATTGCACAAATGATATAATTTTAACTGTTAAAAAACAAACAAAAACAAAAACTCTAAAAAGTTTTATAAAGTACCAGATCCAAAATCAAAACACTTGAGGGTGGTTTTGCAAAACCAAAACATGAAGATTAATCCAGATCCAAAACCAAAACACGGAGGTTAGCGCACATCTCTAGTTGTTGCTAGCATTCATGTGCATGCAGGCATGTAGATTATCTGCCCATTTGGACACAACGATCCTACTAAACCTGGTGTGTTGACATTTTCACTGTTACCATTATATACTTTGGGAAATGCAGATGAGCTCAAAAAAAGAGCATAACATAAATGATTGCCTTATAACCAAATGCTAAATTGCATATTTTCCATTACAATACATGGAAATGTTTTAATAAGCATATATTTGCTTTCGTTTAAGTTGTTGTAATAAATCACCCATAAACAACACAACAGCAAGAAGATAACTTGTAATGCAAAGTGCAAACTACTTGAGAATTGCCTATTGCGCAGAGGCATTAAATGAAGCAATTTCTACTTTGAGGGTGATTAAAGGTCTAGCTGTGATAGCCTGCAATACTCTATTTGCTTTTTCAAAATTGAATGAGTCAGTTACTAGGTTTTCAGTCTCCTTAGTCCAAATGGACAAAGACAGGCAAAAGACCAAAACTATTTTCCTTCCCTAAGGATTGTTCCCTATTTATGTTACAGTTGAGCTGCTTCAATCTCAGTGTATTGTAACAGGTCTTTGATGTCAAAAGCCATATCAAAGGCAGCATATTATTAACCATTCATACATCTTGACAGTTACCTTCAACTTCAGCACTTGTATTTGTTTCTATTTGATATATATATATATATATATATATATATATATATATATACATATACATACACAGTATATATATATATATATATATATATATATATATATATATATATTAGATAGATATTATTTATTATCCTTTATTTATATGGCGCCACAAGTGTTCCGCTGCGCCTTACATAGCTTACATAGTACATAGAACTAATAAGTGAACAAGAAACAAGTAACTTACAGTACATTACAGTGTAGGACAAGGACATGATTTATATACATTGCTGCAATAGCGATTAAAGCACTCACAATAAGCAGCCGGGAGTTGGCAGTCATGTGTTAGGTGCCCTTATGGGGAGTAAAGAGTAGAAGGAAATGTAAAGAGAAGCATATGAGGTAAGAGGTCCCTGCTCGTGAGAGCTTACATTCTAAAGGGGAGGGGCAGACAGACAGGCGTGACACAGAAGGGGAAGATAGGGAGGAGAGAGTATTATGTGTGTTAGGATGAGAGTATTATGTGTGTTAGGATGAGAGCTAGAAGGCCTTGATGAAGTAGTGGGTCTTGAGAGGTTTGTTATCAAATAGATGATTGAGACCAAAATAAACTAGTCATACAATAGATTTTATATATATATATATATATATATATATATATATATACATACACTGTATATATTTCATCCCAGTAAATCAAAATGTATGCTTGTTTTATAAATAAAACTTGAATTTCTTATAAACTGCAAAAAAACTGTTGAATGTTCACAAAAGTTCATTTTCGCACAAAATTTGCACCATGCTGAAAACAATATTGCTGGTGTTTTCTCATTTCTATGTTCCCATGTTACTTTTTGATATCAAAGTTTTCAGTGGCCAAGACGAGGGAAAGGTGGTACTAGCGTTCTCAGTACAGGGAGAGACAAAAATAAATAAATTCAATGGGGAAATAACCCCTAACCATCTAACTGGCAAAATGTTTCAGTTTTAATAACTAGGTCTATGAATTATTTACATCCATAAAATGTATTTCTTGTATGAATGAACCAGTAAAAACTACAATTAAATAACTTTTCAAAATATAACTATTAGCCCAATAGCAAGAATTATCATGCAAACAGAACAGTGACTAACAACTTAGCACACTTGCCACTATAAGTAGGTTTTATCCAATATTTGTATATTTGCCCTAGCTACCTTTGTAGATTGTATTTGTGTTGTACAGACAGGAATATGCAATCCATTTTCAACTTGGGTTATTCCAATGTAAATTTTGCCAATTGATTTGTATCATTGTTCTTTTATCAGGACCAATGAAAACATAGACATGCGGGGAGGTCTTCTTAGGGGTGTGCGAGACATAAACATGCCCCCAACATAACCAAGACCCTTCCCTGTCACAGACCACTCACCTCTTACTGGGGGATGGCCAATTACATGCCCCCTGGAAGGGCTCCAACTAGGGGGGCACTTGCCCTGGGTAACGGATTTGAGGAGGCGCTGAGATGGTCAGAGACAAAAAGCGGGAGAAGCATGTCATGGCGGAAGTAGGCTTCAGAGGGTAGGCCAGGCCCGGTTTAAGGGGGAACACAGGGGATGAGTACCCCTGGCCCCCCCTCTCTCAGAGGGCCCCCCGGCCAAAGCCCCTCCAACCCATATTAGCTGATATCCAGTCTGGTGATAGTGACTGGGCTCCATGCCTGTGCCGCTGGACTAACCAGCAGGATGCAGGCATAGAGGGACAGGGATCACCCAGCATAATCACACTTTTTCCCCATATCTGTTCTGTGCGTGTGACATCACGTGCGCTGAAGGACCCTGTCGCCGCTGCCTTAAGGAAAAGTGGTGCTGGGGCAGGGATAACACAAACACAGGCTCCTGCTGCAGAGATATACAGGGAAGAGATACAGGCTGCTGCAGTGATAAGGGAAGGGGGAGGGACAGACTGCTGTAGAGACACCGGGGGGGGAGGGGTTCTGAAAGTACAGAGTCTATAGTTATTGTGGGGTGGGGGGGATTACTGCCTTGCCCTGGGTGACAAAAATCCTAGTATCAGCCCTGCTCCTTGTACAAGGCCGGGATTGGTGTCTGCCAATCCTGGTGATTACAGAGAGTGCGTGTGGTTTGGGGCAGCCTGAGAGGTGAACTCATGCCCACACTTATGACTAAAACACAAGATTTAAAATTTAGTTCATGGTCCACATTTAGGTCATTAAGGATCTAATACAAGTCAAAAAACTGTTTACATTAATATCCATTGGTGTAACATACATGGATCTGCCTCTGTAAATGGATCAACCAATTTCCTCAGTGAATTTCTGCAAAGTGTATGGTAAGCTATCAGTCACTCTGTATTTGCTGTGCTAGGGAAGTTCCTGTTTTGTGGGTGACTAGCACCAAAGAAACTTAGGTGCGCAGAGACCCGAGATCTGCTGCCTGGGACAATAGAACTGTTCAATCCCAGTCACTGTGGCTGTAGTAGTGATGAAAAGATTTCGTCCTGGCGCTCTCTCTGACTTATTAGTGTTGTACTCCTCCTTGATGTGTGTTGTGAAAAGAAGAGAAAAATATGTAGTGAAATTCCTGGAGAGGATATAAATGGGAGATATACTCACCCTGTCTACAACTCAGGCTTTGGACAAACGTCACACAATCGTCCTACGCTGGTTGCTGGCACAGATGATTTTGATGCAGACTCTCAAATGCTCAGGACAGGAGTGAGAAAGCCGACAATCTATCTTCCAAAAATGATGGGATAATTATTCCTCTAAGCGGTTGTACCTATTGTTGTACCTATTGTTGGTGAATAAGAGACTTTGGACATTTATTATATATTCCGATGTACATCTGGGTATTTTTCTTAAATGACAATGTGTATTCAGTATCTATACACGCCATAAACCTTCAATTATCCATGTAAAAATGTAAGGATTGAGAGTATGTTTGGAAAGAATATACTGTTTACTTACACATAAATAAAGCTAATCGTGCTCATGTACATAGATTGTGGATTAAAATATTTAGGAAAGAAATACAACCTGGCAATGTGTGGTAGCATGATGGAGGAAACAGGTGGATATTATGGGTTTAACAAAATATACCCTATTGGAAAAAACATAAGTTGGGTCTCCTCAGCTGTAGAGCTACGCGTTTCGTGGTTACTTTACTACTTCCTCAGTCTGACCACAGCAGCTTCCTGCTTTGGGCTGTATGTAACCTCACAATAGCACAAAGGAAACCTTAGCATAAAATAGTATTTCAGGCTTCAGCGGTATCATGCAAACAGCCACTTTGCATCCACTAAACATTAGCAGCTCTCTATCACCTGGCCGACTAAATCAGCGTCAGAAGCACCTCACCCCTGAATCCCAGAATGCTTTATGCTTCACACAAAAACACACCAATCAGACCCATGTGGAGCAGCTGTGTTTTAAAGCTATCCAGCAGGGAACAGCAACATCTTTATCCAGGGAATGAGTCATGTTCTTTAAAGCAGAATAGGGCAAAGAACACCCTTTGCCACAATTTATATATAGTGTGCAATTAATATTCAAGATTGCGTACCAGATAGCACTTAGACAGTAACATGTAATCATATATTCCTGATGATTCTAATTAACCCTGTAACACATGTACAGTAGATGGGTGGGTACATGGGCTTCAAATCAAACAAATGATCCCCCATCAGAAATACTTGCATAAGGTTTTGATTGGGGAACAGTAACCGGGAGAGGGGGAACACAGGAACAATAATGACAAGTTAAAAAAAATTGGTTAAAAGTGCTTATCTTACAGGTAGCCAAAGTCCTTATTGGAGAGTCCACACTTTGGAGAGGCTGGGTAAACCGTTCCAACGCGTTTTGTCCTGTTGGACTACCTCATGGATGCTGGTACGCAATTTTGATGGGATTGTCAGCCGCATCGCCTGATCTTACGAGCTGCATATAAGACCAGGCGATGAGGCCGACGACCCCATGGGAGCGCACACTACGCGATGTAGTGCATACACACTACACATTTTAACGATTTGACATTCCGATGAGTCGGAATCGGCCAAATCGTTAAAGGTATCGTGTAGAGTGTAGGGCCCTTTACACACAAATGACTTGCAGATTATGATTCTGACACAACTGCATCTTGCATGTGATTAAATCGGTTGACCTTTTACTGCCCCATTATCTCTGCCATTCCAGAAAGTCTTCTTTGCATGTCTGCTCACAGTTCCAGGATACAGGGCTCTTTTTTTAGTGTTAATGTAGGAACAGTTTGATTTGCTTTTAGCTTGTCTTGATTTGTATAGTTTGCTTTATTGTCTATTACAAAGCAGAGAGAAACATTACCAACAAACTAGTATCGAATAATGCTTACTGTAATACCCCGAAAATGAGAGAATAAAAATGTAAAGGTGCGGAAGAATGCTGGAGTTACCTCAGTGGTGGATCAGTCTTCTTAGTTATTCCTTTGGTGCAACTCTCAACTCATATCTCAGACACAAACATAATTGCAGCAAAAATGTATTCTAATAATTCTTGCATTTATTAATAATGACACCAAACGGTGACTGGAATAGGCCAGTTTGACTTAAATTAATCATTGAAGTAGTTCACACATAACGTTCAATACAAGTATCAATATGCACAACCTCAACTTTAATAATGAATCTGGTTCTGCACAATGAGTCTAAAATAACAATATTACTACAGGCTTAACTAACACTGACTATAATACCTGCAGTTCTAGGTCACAGTTGAGTTCCTGTGTGTACACGTTGGGGCCCGTAATTGCATGCATGCACAAAATTAGTTTTTACTTAAACAGTATTGTTGCAGCGCTGTTGATGAGATAATAGCTGTTATACTCATGCCACAAAGCGACTGCTTGTGTGTGTAATAAATGTCTGTCACAAAATCTGAGGCAGGATCTTAGGATGCAGCTTCCCCTCCGGAAGGTAGGCACAGCTTACTGGAACTTTGTGTTAATAACATGGAAATAGACTGGGCACTACAAGTCCCAGCCACTCTTTTGCTGTAGCTTGTTTCCTCTGCTTCTGTGCAGGAGCCACCATCTCAGCACACGCCCCCTCATGTGTAATGGCCGCCTCTCCCAGCTCCTCCTCTAACTGCCATTTGAGCCTGCTGGCAATCACTCTGCTCTCTCCAACTGTTGTTTTTCTTTTTAAATCAACTTTATTAAAAATGTCACTGACTTTCACTCCCTTTTCCAAAATGGCCAATTAAATATCATCTCTTATGAGATGGCCCTTGTCAGAAACACTCGTAAAATAATAGTCTACAATGGCTGGGTATTATCTGTGGCTGGGACAGGTCGTTAAGTGATACCACGTACCTGCAGGGTATCACATTACATGGATCACAAAGTAAAAGTAGCAGTATCGGGATATAGTTTAAATCCCAGCTGGCAGGATGCTAACGCTCAGAATGGCGGTGCCGGAAACCCAACACCAGTCAGAATCCCAGCGCCAGCACCCCAAACACCCGCATCCTGATGGTAAGTAGTGGGGTTGGGGAGGAGGTTTAGGCTGCTGGGGGGAGACTTAGGTATAGGCAGCAGGGAGGGAGAGTTAGGTTTAGGGGTAGGGTTAGGATACATACCGACAGGTATCTGTATACTAACCCTGTCGAGATGTCGCTGTCAGGATTCTGACCGCCGGCTTCCCGTACCCAACCTGCAGAATCTACAGTACAAATACTGATCAATACAGATAAAAACTTTATTCAAACAAAAGGAATGAGACAAAAGGGGTATGAGGCTGGCCTTCGATGTAACGCAGGGCAGCTCCTAAAGACTTTTCTGCCTCGCTACACAGTCAGCTCCTTTCGGGGGCAAACACTTTAGGTGCGCTGGGCCGATCAAACAGGCACACAGCTACAAGCAAAGGGATTTTAAGGTGTGCGACCATTATGCTTCATTAAAAAGGTTAGAACGTTTCATCAGTTTTACAGGTGGACAAAATTATTATTGACTGCTGGCAAAGGTAGTAATGGCTGGCAACAATTGCAGAAAGTACGTTGTCTCGTTTTGTTCACCTCAACTCATTAGAGGCTTTGATAAATACATTCTGGATCCCAATAAACAACTATAAAAATTAGTTCAACCAGCACAATAGCTGCCTCCATTCCATGTAAGCACTTTACCGTCTGCAGCAGTTCTCTGGAAGGACTATCGGCCATAAAATATCTTCATATTATATTTAGCTCTATCCAAGTGTGCAATAGTGTCTGCCATTATCTGAAACATATTAAAACTGTAGTTATCTAGCCTTAAATATGGACATATGTGGCACAAATTGGCTAGCTAAACAGTAATAAAGGTTATTACATTTGTTAAGATAACTGATAATAATCAAAGTAGGAAAATCACTGAATTGCTCATGTATACTATAGTAAAAACATCCACAAAAAACCTTCTAAAAGGTCAAAACCCAAGACACAGATGAGAGCTTAAAGAACTACAACTTGTGAGAAAAAACATTACTGGAAATGCTAACATATATAAAGATCAAAAATGTTGCCTTATTTTGATCCTCTTTATGGCTGGTGTAATTAATAAACCGAGAAAACAATTGCTAAAGAGATAGAACATCTTCTCTGGTGTAACAAAGGTAATTGCAGAGTTTATTGGCTATGTCATATTGATATATTACTATGTATCACAGGTCACAGTTCTGCTCTCATACATTATCAAATTTAGAGCAATGCTTGATTCTGGACATTCTTTAAACAACTCATGGTACAAGTGAAAATTGATTTTTCTTTGTGAAAGGAAAGATTTCTGAAAATGAAGCAGATGTCTCAGTTAGCAATGGGTCAGGTATTTAGAATGACCGGGCTAGAAGTCATTGCAAGGATCTATTGATACCATTCATTATGATAAGGGTGTGCTAGAATGAGCACAAGTGTAAACATTTTAATCAGGAAACATTAAATGGTCTCAGGAAAAATACCTTACCACGGAGTAACACCCTTTGTATAGAAAATATTACAGGTTGAGTCTCCCATATCCAAAATGCTTGGGATCAGGGGCATTTTGGATAATCGAATATTCCGTATTTTGGAATAATTGCATACCATAATGAGATATCTTGGGAATGGGACCCCAATATGCACACACAGAATGCATTTATGTTTTATATAAACCTTATATACACAGAGCCTGCAGATAACTTTATAAAATAATTTTATAAAATATTTTCAAGAATTTTGTGACTCAAACAAAGCATGTGTACAAACATGAAATTTATTTATGTTTCATATACACCTTATACACACAGCCTGAAGGTGATTTGATACAATATTTGTAATAATTTTGTGCTTTAAACAAAGTTTGTGTACATCAAACCATCAAAAAACTATTTCAGTCATGCTAAAAAAATTAAATATTTCTGAATATTTGGATATGGGAGACTCAACCTGTAGCTGTAAATGTGCTGTCTTTATTAATATAACTTTATAATTTATTCAGAACATGCACAAAATTACAACAGGTTTTAAAGGAAAGCAAAAATATTAAACAAATTGGAAATTATATTGGTATATATTTTGTAAAGATGAGTTTTATTTATTGACCTATGCATACCCTGCAACTTTTACTAAATACTGTACATTGCTTTATGTAGCTGGTTTTCCTCTTTACTATACTTTTATGTACTTACAGTATCAAGTAGAGTGGTTTACTTACATTTAGATTTTTGTTTAATACTACAAAATAATAGACCATTGAAAAGATGTGGTAAATTTCACACAGGTTAAAAACAAAACAAAAAAATAAATAAACTAGTAAATGGGACAATGATCCATTTGCTTTAATGAATATTTTAATGGAATTGGTTACTATACAGTCATTACTAATCGTCTAGTTTAATGTCCTATCATTGTCTGGGGCAAATACTTTCCAAGGTTGTTCTTTTACCCATTCTTCTCTACCATACCCACTTTTTTCTGTTTATTTTTTTTTACATTTATTTCAACCTTCAAACATCTAAATTTTTTTACTACTTTTCTTTAGTAAGGCAACATAGACCATTCAGGATTTACCTAAAATATGTTAAGTGTTATTGCATTATAATAAACTGTGGAATGACTGTATGCAGTTGTGTTTCTTGAATGAACAAAATATCCCATAAAAATAGATAGAAATCAATTCCATTGTCCCTTCATAACAACCAACATCAGAGAAAGGAATGTCATCAGTAGTTGCATTGGGGATGTACCTCTGTACTTTGCTATTTGCTAGGTCAGTGTCACGTGACTAGGGATTTGTTGATCCGGGTTGAGGCCCCTATGGGATAGCTGGAAGAGATGGTGTATGAACGAAGCTGGACAGCTTAATAATGCTATTCCTCCTGCAGGTTACTAGTAGCAGTAGAAGACTGATAATAGTATATTGGTTAATCTGGAACACACTGCAATAAAACACTGGAGTCGGGTGCTGGAAGCACAACTGGAGCAGGCTTTTGGAGATACTGGAACTAAGGGCCTGATTCAGAGATTGGCGCTGAAATCGCAGCTGCCCAACAGTTCAGCTTTTAGAGATATCCATGGTTGAGCACAGGTGACTTAATTAGTACCTCATTCAATTTGATTTAACCACCAGTGCTCATCTCGCGTTCAGGAACCTCTGCCCTAGCATAAGGACGCCCACTGGTGCCTTATTTGCATACGAAGTCGCTTACCTGCGTAAATATCGGTAACCTCGTCGCACATCAAGCGACCATCTTGCCCTTGCGGAAGGTCTGACCAGATGCAGACTCGACAGCTCTCCTGACAAGCAGAGGGCTCTCATGCTGCATAGGGGGTCACAATGGCTAATTTATGCAGGCCCATGTAACGTCATGTAAACAATTAGCCACGTCTGCGTTTTTCTGACCACCCCCCAAATGCTGACAACCTGTCAGTCACTTTGCGATGGGATCCTCTGTGCGTCCATAGTCGCAATGCAATCAATGCACACGCGCAGTGCTGCTTATACACATGCACAATGGCAAATAACCACTTGATTTGTGTGAAAATCACATTCACGTCCATCTCTGAATCAGGCCCTAAGTGTTGTAGCACAATTGAAGCTGGCTACAGAAATTTTAGAACTAGGTTTTTGGCAACCCAATTGAGGCAGGCTGCAGGAGTGTATTAGGACTGACAGGTGGTAAGCAATACTGGTGCAGGAAACTGGAACAGACTGAAGCAGATAACAGGTGCAGAATGCCATGAAGCAAATACTCAAGCAAGTAACTGGAACAGGTGCTGAATGCTGTGAAGCAAATACTGAAGCAGGTGCTGAATGCTGTGAAGCAAATACTGAAGCAGGTGCTGAATGCTGTGAAGCAAATACTGAAGCAAGTAACTGGAACAGGTGCTGAATATTGTTTAGCAAATACTGAAGCAGGTAACTGGAACAGGTACTGAATGCTGTGAAGGAAATACTGAAGCAAGGAACTGGAACACAAAACAGAACCAGGAGCCAAGGTACTGATACTATGAGAGATGTTGTAATGGCAATGTACAGTCAGTCAGCAGTTGTTGGTTTAAATAGTGCACCCTTAGAATGGATAGGCTGGCTGAATCATGTGACCAGAGTTGCTGCAGACTGGTTTGTCAGGGTGGATTATGTGATAGTCAAAGATGGCAGCGCTCATGATGCAGTGATGAGTGACCACATCTTGGGGATGCTGCAGGCAGACAGCGATGACACTGCTGAACCCAATATCGGGGACCTGGACCCCAATGTATGACAGTTAGGATGCTAGAATCCCTTGCTATTGAGGATTCACCTTAGCATCCTATAGGCCTGATTCAGAGTATCATGGTGTTAGCATCACTGCTGCGTCTTTGGGCATATGCTGCGTCTTTGCTAACATATGCTAATGCAGCAGGAGACTGAGGACAAAAGACACCTCCTGCCAGCATTGCAGATCTTAGTGCTGTGTCTAAAGATGCAACATCAGATCACCGATGGCGATGGCCACCGTCATCACCATCTGAGTAAGACTAAGCTTACTCAGAATGGTGACAGAACTCTTCTGGCAGTGCCAGGAAGTCTGAGCTGGAAGACACAGAAACTGGCCCCGCCACTTCCACAAAATGGAGGTGACCTCCTTCAGTTTGTGAAACACAGCCCAGCGCTGCGCCCTAGCAGTTGTGGACTGTCACTCATCTGACTTCTGTTGCTGCACTGCGTGTGAGAACGCAGGACCCGCTCTGCATATACGCAGTTCGGGTCCAGAGCATGCGCAGTTTTGCAAACCTCACAACAGTGTACAACTCTGAAATACCCCCTACGTACTTTATCAGCGACATTAATCGGTTTCAAAATGACTGCTATAGTTAGTGTACTTTGTATGTTTTGTGAATACAATGTTACACTATTAACAGGCCCCCATATTTTATATACCCATTGTCTCTAGTTTAACAAAGTCATGCTGGGCTGAATTGTACTTAAAAAGTTTTTTTTTTACTGATCTACCTATATCACACTGTGAGTTGGCAAGTTTGAATCCATGAATTAGTGTTTCTGTACTTTTGAATTCTGTGAAGGTATTCAGGACTGAGTGTTGTGACATACATGCAATGTTCTTATGACCCATTTTGGTTCTAACAACCAGCACCTACTAACCCTTTCCAGTAAAGCTAATTAAACCCCTGGTCTTCTCCAGAAACCCCCACAAGAGTGTGATGGCATGTCTGCAGGAGGGGAGGGTTGTCATTTGACATTGATATGAAGGCAGCAAACAAAAATCCAAGTGATGTCAACCTGTTTGCCTATTCTGAAAGGGTCAACATAGACCAGTGGTTTGCAAAATGGTTGAGCTGAACCAAAATTACCCAGTTGCAAATATATATATATATGATGTAGTCAGCATCTCTCTCGGCGCCAGAGTCACAACCACCATGCCGATGGTAAGTATTAGGGTTATGGGGATGAATAGGCTTAGGGGTTAGGCACCGGGGGAAGAGTATGGGTTAAGCTGTGGGGGCTAGGGTACTTACCTAGTTGGGTCGGGATTCTGACTGTCGGCATCCGCCTCCCAACACAATATATATATATATATATATATATATATTATATATATATTGTGACACAGTCAGATTAGGAGGTCCCTCTCCTGGGTAGGGGACTCCTTCCTTACACACACACACAGCAGCAGGGAAGCAGCACACCAGTCTGGATGCGAGTACAAGCTGGTCGGCGCCAGTCTTTATTGTACAAGGGCCCTCATTCAGAGCCACTCGCTAGCGGCAGTACGCTCGTTCCGAGCGATGTTCGCACATCTGCGCATGCGTACGGTTTTTAGTACGCATGCGCGAACCAGTCAGTGCGGCCGAAAATCGTTGGTACGCAATATAGCGAGGGCCTGCTATTTTGAGTGACAGAATGAGGCGTATGTGGGTGGTAACAGGGGAAGGTGCTTGAAAACGGGGAGTGGAGATCCGAACGCAGGCATGCTTAAAGGTCAAAACGGGCGTTTTAAGGGAGTGCATAATTAATACAGCAGCGTCATTGACCACGTCACTTGGTTTTTTTTAACTCAGAACTGCTCGCAAAATAGCGGTTGAAAACACCAACCACAAGAATAGCGAGCAGTTCATACGCTGTACGATGTACTCGATTAATCTAATAAATAGCGGACATGACGTATGGTGCGTGCGGCCAGGGGGCGTTTTTATCAAATAAACGAGCGTATGTTTTGCTCGCTCGTTCAGACTTAGAGGTGGGAACAGACTGCAATTTGCGAACGGATCATTTGAATAGCCACCCCTTGTTTTTGAACGAACGACCACAAATAGCGAACGGCTCTGAATCAGGCCCAATGTCAGAAATAACATAAAGAAAACAAACATAAATCCTAGCCCTGTCGGGGCACTAACTTCACAGGTAGTTCCCTCACTACCAGAACCTGGCAGGGCCTAATGCCCTCACCAGCAACAAAGGCACAGCACAACACTCACAGTTAGGTTTCCAAGTGTCTCTGAGCAAACTCCCTGCCTGCTCTCCCAGGTGAGACAATCAGCCCTCAACACACTAGGCTTATATTGGCCACTCTCAGGTGGAAACCCTAACAAGCCTGTTACCAGGCTGCGAGAACCAAAACCTGGAGTGGCCGTGGGTGGAGCCCTCCCTCTCCTCTCACCCACAACCCCCAGGTCCCAAACCGGCTTTTCAAAAAGCCGAAACTCAAGCCTGCTACACTGCAGACTTTCTCCTGGGGATTTAAAACACATAAGACAGGAATCTGGGATAAATGTCCCTGTCACAGACCACTTTACCAGTGATCCTATCACAATATATACACATATATATATATATATATATATATACACACACACTCGCTGGACTGGCACTCCGCTGTACAGAAAAAATAATGCTCCTGTGCCATCTGCAACTAATGTGTAGAAAAATGGAGAATCAGCGGCACTCGGAAACTTGTAAACAAGATTAATGTGATCCTTCACACACCCCTTTGTCAAGGTAAATAAAGTAAAAGAGTAAAGTTCGCTTACCTTATACCAAGAGAAGCCTGCCATAGTGTGTGTGACCGGACGCCACCCGGAACTCCACGTGACGCAGCCGGAGTCCCGCACTGAAGACGTCATCGCGCTGAGAGTCTCTGGTATCCAAGGCAACCAGGACGCATTCTCTAAGACGCAGCTTGTCATCTTGGTGGAAAAGAGAAATCACGTGAAAAAAGTAAAAGTCAATAGAAAACATTAAAAACAAATCAGGTCACATTGAGAATGGTACATATACATATTGGTTGTATCTGCTAGCAGCCTATAGAAGAAACAGGCACAGGAAAAAAGAGGGATTAAAATTGGAAAAAGAAGAAGTACAAAATCAGAAGGGGGGAGAAGGAAAGAGAAAAGGAAGAATAAAGGAGAAAAGGGAAAAGGAAAGGAAAGGAAAGGAAAGGAAAGGAAAGGAAAGGAAAGGAAAGGAAAGGAAAGGAAAGGAAAGGAAAGGAAAGGAAAGGAAAGGAAAGGAAAGGAAAGGAAAGGAAAGGAAAGGAAAAGGAAAGGAAAGGAAAGGAAAGGAAAGGAAAGGAAGGAAAGGAAAGGAAAGGAAAGGAAAGGAAAAGAAAGGAAAAGAAAAGAAAGGTAGGTTAGGCATGAAAACGATACACCACTGATGCTGGGGAGGTCATGTATACAAAAACACATCAGGCTAAAGAAAGGATACATGGAAATGTCACAGTGTGTTCAAGTCCAAAGCGGAAAAGCAGATGCTACAGTGCAAGAACCTGAACGAATTAGGGAAACAATTAAAGAAACAGAAATCACACTTCAAAATAAAGAGGATAATGTGATACTTCAATTAAACACACTCCAAGTAATCTTCTCGTTGAGACCAGCCATTTTGCTTCAATTTGGAGATGAGTTACTCTGTCTCCACCTCTGATTGTCTTAGGTACATGGTCTATGGCCATGTGTCTGAGGTAGGGGAGCGAATGGTTCTTTTCGACAAAGTGTCTAGCAACCGGTTGATCTGAGGTTTTACTGGTGAGGCCTGGCTTTGATGGCAAATTGATGCAAAGCCATCCGTTCCCTCATCGTCCTAGTGGTCTTCCCTACGTAATGTAGCCTACAGGACAACTGATAAGTGCTATGTGAAGGATCGCATTAAACTTGTCTACAAGTCTCCGAGTGCCGCTGATTCTCCATTCTATATATATATATATATATATATATATATATATACACACATACACACACATACATACACACACTACAAAGACCCGTGAGTGCCGCCTACTTTACTGTATTGTGTGTATATATACACACACACACACATATATATATATATACTGTGTATGTATGTATCTATATATATATATATATATATATATATATACATGCACACATACACAGAGTTGCCTACTCTCCTGATTCTTGCGGGAGACTCCCGCTTCACTGCTGAGCCTCCCGCTGTCCCGGAAAATTTAATCAAGCCCCCGGATTCCCCACTGTCCAGTCGGGAAGCCGACTGCGCATGCGTGAAGTGATGTGGGCGGGGGCCTGGAGGAGGGGACGCCGCGGGCATCTACTTTGGTGCTATAGCCTCAGATTTCCAAACTCTCTCGGTCCCGCACAGGATGATCTCTGAAGTGTCATGTGACCAGGAAAGGCTGTGCGAGTGGAGAGACTCAGAGCTGCAGCAGTTCTTTCTGTCTGGAAGGGAGTGTGAGAGTGACTGCAGGCAGGACGTGTCTGGATCTATTTTTGCTGTGCCAGTGCCTGTGTGTATAAGAATGTAAGTCATACATGTAGAGCTTTCCTCTCATCTTTTTTTTAACAAATTACAGTATGTAACTGCATGTACCAAAGCCCCTGACATCCATGATCTCCCCTTCGGCTCCTTCCTTTTACTCCTATCTAACTAAGCAGCATAACAACTACTGATCTGTCACATAAATAAACCCAGCGTGTGCAGAGTGTCACATTCCTACCAAAAGTCCACCATCTGGCTTTATCTGGACAATAAGATAAGAACTGTCCCAGTCAGAGTAGCGTGGAACCATGGCGCCTGGAGAAAGTGCACATCATAGTGCCCCCCCACTCCCTGTACTGAACTGTGCCAGTGGGGTATGGCCAGCCTGTGGGGGAATACTGAAATGAAGAGAAAAACTGCAAACAGTGGCAGTATCACTCTGGGCATTGAGGTCCCATTGGGGGAATAGAATGCTTCGGTGATGCACTATATGACATTACGGGTAGCTGCTTTGGCACAGCTTTATTTATATATAGCACCTAGGATCTGACTTTTATCTCCTTTGAATTATTATTAGTCAATAGAGGAGATTGGGGCCACTGCATAGTGGGTACTACTACTGGGGACACTGTATAAGGGGGCTACTACTGGGTGGACTACTACCATGGGCAATGCATGGGGGGACCTCTTCTGGGGGAACTATATAAGGGGCACTACATAGGGGGACCACTACTGAGGGCAGTGCACTGTATATGGGGACCACTCCTGGGGGCACTGCATAGTTGGGGTGGCTACTACTAGGGGCACTGCATAGGGGGTACTACTGGGGGCACTGCATAGGGGGGATCACTACTGGGGGCACTGCATAGGGGGGACCATTATTGGGGGCACTGCATAGGGGGAACCACTATTGGGGGCACTGCATTTCCCCCTATTCCTCCTCTCTCTCCCAGCTTCCCCTCTTTCTCCTATGTCTCTCCCATCTCCCCCTATTCCTGCCCTCTATCTCCCAGCTCCCCCTATGTCAGCCCCTATTCCTGCCCTCTATCTCCCAGCTCCCCCTATGTCAGCCCCTATTCCTGCCCTCTATCTCCCAGCTTCCCCTCTTTCTCCTATGTCTCTCCCGTCTCCCCCTATTCCTGACCTCTATCTACCAGCTCCCCCTATATTTTCTATCTCTCTCCTCCCTTTTCCTATGTCTTTCCTGGCCTCACCAATTCCTTCTCTCTCTCCCGGCTTCCCCTATTCCTTCTTTCTCTCCCAGCTCACCCTATTTCTCTCTAGCTTCCCCAATTCCTCCTCTCTTTCTCTCGGCTCAACCTGTTTATTCACTCTCTTGCGGCTCTCCCTATTTCTGCTCTCTCCCGGTTCAACCTATACCTTCTCTTTCTCTCCTGGCTCTTCCTATTTCCTCTCTTCCCTCTCCCTTCCCACTCCCCATATTTATCCTATGTCTGTTCTGACTCCCCATATTCACTCTCTCTACCCCAGTTGCTCCTCTCTCCTGGCTCTCCCTAATTCTCCTCTTTCCTTCTCTCTCCCCAGCTGTCCAAATTCCTCCTCTTTTTTTTCTCCTGGCTCCCCCCTTTCCTCCTCTTTTTCCTGTCTCCCTCTATTCCTTTTAGTATGTTGCTATTTCAAACCTGCAGATCCATGTAGTATTAATATTAATTGTATACAATATATTGTTTATAATATTTCTATTTTATAAAATTTGTTATATGCAAATATTCATGTTTATGTATAAGGGACACTATATTGTGACATAACGTGAAAAAGGGACACTGACGTAATGTGAAAAAGGAACACTACTGTGTGTTGTAACATGAAAAATAGACAATACTGTCTGACGAAAGGTGAAAAAGGGCACTACTATGTGATGTAACATGAATAAGGGACACTACTGTGCAGTGTAGTATGATGAAGGGACACTACCGTGTGGTGTAATGTGACTATGGGGCACTACTGTGTGACGTAACGTGACTATAGGGCACTACTGTGTGACGTAATGTGAAAAAGGGACACTACTGTGTAACGTAATGTGAAAAAGACACTACTGTGTGACGTAACGTGATTATGGGGCACTACTGTGTGACATAACGTGACTATGGGGCACTACTGTGTGATGTAACGTGACTATGGGGCACTACTGTGTGACGTAATGTGAAAAAGGGACACTACTGTGTGACGTAATGTGTAAAAGACACTACTGTGTGACGTAACATGAAAAATTAGATGGCTACGCCACTTCCCAGCAAGACCACACCTGAATTTTTTTGCGCGTGCCTTCGCTCTCCCTGCTTCACCTATGGATGGCAGCACACATGCTCTCTTGTCAAAATGTGTAGTTACAGCTTTGCTTTGGTGTGCACAGATGTCATCTGCGTTCAGCACCCCTGTCCTAAAATAGTCCTACAGTGAACACTATCTAATCTACAACTGCTACACTAGGGCTTGGGAAAATGCCTTCCCCTTTCTTTGTGTATGACCTACACCAGTGAAGTGCCAGCTTTACCTATAGATATCTTTCCAATCTGTCTGGTGGGAAAGAAAATCTGGTCCATTTTCCAGCATCTGGGAGCAAATTTCTATTATTATTTGTCCCATACATTCCCAGATTTCTGTCCCACCACACGAATTGGATAGATATATCTATTGGTGTGTACACAGTTTAACAGAACCTACACCATACCAAATGTTTGACTCCCCTGCAGGATGTGCTCTGTTGTATGTATTTTAATAGATAATGATGTGTACTTGTCTGTTCTAATATTAATTATATATGTAAGAGCTAGCGTTCCCGCTAGGCTGTTTCAGCGGGGCGCCGCGCCCTGCCCTTTTTCTGAAGGGCAGAAAGCACCCTGCCCTCCAGCACGGTGTCCCGCTGAGGCAGCCTGCGGGTTCTCTCTCCACCCGCGGGTCACTGTCTCCCGTGGGTGGTCAATATGGCGCGCAGCGGTCACTGCCGGTGAATGGCATGCGCCCGGCATCCATTCACAGTGACCGCAGCACTTGGGGGCTGCCCGGCATGTCCAGAAGTGCTGGGCACACCCTCAGGAGTCACGAAAAGGGGACGCATCATAAAAACATGCCCCATTTTCTTTGGCCACGCCCCCTTTTGGGCGCTCACCTTAGGCGCATGCAGAAGTGCCCTATCTCTAGGTCCGGCGCCCTGCCTGTTGCCGGACATAGAGTGAACACTAAGAGCATAGACTAAGAAGTGGGAGGGGTCAGGAATAGTAAGGGGAGGAGTCTATACAAGGAGCCAGATGCTGACGCAAGGTGGGCCTGTGTGCTCTTTAAATGCCAGGGCCTATTTTTAGTCCCAGTCCAGCCCTGCTGGAGTGGGAACACCTATGCTCCTACTTAGCAAATATACATTGCACCTATTGTATATTAATGTGAGTACTACTAACCATGTCATGTTCTGTCTACCACCATTATTATTATTTCAGGTCTCCTAATATTTTTTAAAAGGCCTTTCAATTAACACTGTGTGGTTCTGGCCTGGGAACACCACCATTACAGAATGAGGAGAGAAAGAGGGACGGTATCAAAGAGGAGAGGGAAGGGGAAAGTGCTGATCAGATAGAGGAGGTGACGGAAGCCAATAAGAAAGGAGTGGACTGACGGCAAAGAGACAATCACAGGCTAGAGAGGGGAGGGAGTTAAAGAGGTGATAAGGGAATGTAATCAATCTGACAGGAAAGGGGAGGTGACAGAAGATGATCAGAGAGGAGGGAGGGCTGGCAATCTGGGCAGTTTTGAGGGAGCATAAAATGTAGAAATGGATCTCAGATCTGTTACATATTTAGCATATAGAGAAAACAAACTGAGATAAAACCAACAGGCGGCCGTCATACTGTGCAGTGCCCCATGAATTATGGAACCCTGGATGTCGCCCTCTGTCCATTTTGGCGCCTGGAGCTCATGCTCCACTGGAACCACCCTAGCTACTCCCCTGGTCCCAGTACATCCTATAGCTGGCTGCACGTCTCAATGCTCACAAGAAGGATGTGGTTTCTTGTAAACCTATTACTATACGGGAGCTGGTCATTGCAATTTCCTTATTTTCCTCTGTGCAAAGCTTCACATCAGGTTATTGGGCTGTTAGAATGTAGAGAGGCCAGCTGAAAGGACAATCCAAAGCAGAGGTTGTATGGGAAAAGCTAAAACAGTATAATGCCACTCACAGCCATCTTTAGATTCTACTTTGGTTTTCTGGCTCACCGGTTACCACTATTAACTCAATCACTGAATAAACCAGGACTTAACAAAATGTAGATTCTAACTTTTGTCATAAAATGTCACAGCAAGTCAGGTCCTTTCTCAGAGTTGCCTACCCTCCCGCATTAAGGTGGGAGCTCCCGCTATCCCGCAAAATAGTAGGCTGAATCCCCTGCATTCCCACTGCCCCGTATAAAAATCCAGATGCACATGCTCGAGTCCGGAGGTGAAGGGGTCAGGGCCTGAGCTTGACTGTGTCAAGACGCAGGGGCGTACTCACCATGGGTCATGGAGGGATGGGAGAGATCTATTAATGTGTGTGTGTAGTGAGATCTATTAATGTGAATGTGATGGGGGAGATCAAGTGTGAATGTGGCAGGGTAGATAAATGAATATCAGTGGGGGAGCTAGGGTTTCAGCTTATAGGAATATAAACCCCCATAGGTGGAGCTAGACACACCCTTTGGGCGGTGCAGACCACGAACCACAACGTCGCATAGCAGCAGGGTTTCAAGAAACTGTTTGGGATCTTGCAATTTTTAGGACTAGGCATGCGCAACCATGAGCAACCATGGGTGATTCAGTCTTATGCAACTCAGTCACATCTCCACTTGCTGCTAAATGATTGTAACTGGACAGTAATGGGGTGTTCGCACATCGGCTAAGGGTTTTGAGGGCATGTCATGGACATGTAAGCGGAATTTGAGGCTATGTTGAGATCCGTCAGATTTCTGAAGGACTGCTTGAACTATGGATGGGCTGGTGCAATGTACACATAGGGCCGGATTCAATTAGCAGCAAAATCAGCAGATTTTTGCAAAAAAAACAGGCTAAATGTTTTCTCCACCTAAGACCAAGAAAAAAAAAATCAAAATCCCTATTTTTGACTAAAAATGTGGGCATTTCTTTCAGAACCCTTTGGACACCCCCCTAATGATAAATTACCCAAAAATTGTGTAATTTGGGGAAAAATGACCAGTAGAAATTTTGGAAGAGAAAAAAAAAAATAGTTGAAAATGGGTTTAACGTATGGGTTCTGGTTTTTCAGGGGGCGGTATGGATACGTCAAGTGTTTTAGACATTGCAAGTGGTCACAGCAGGCGCTTTAACATTTTTTAAAATTGCGCTTTTACAACATGAAAATATACTTGCACCCATTTTAACGTACCCCCAATTTGTCCTGGAAAAAAAATTGCTTTCGATAATTTTTTTTATGTTTTCCCGTATACGCAAATTACCAACCAATACAATTTAAGTACCCAAAATACTGTTATTATGGCCAATCGTACACTTCTAAAGTAATTTCCGATGTACTGTAAGTCAGCCATTTTTTGGGGTAAAGACGCAAATTCCTAAATTTTTTTGTCTATTTATATTTCAACCCTCCTCTTTTCGCCTTTTTTTTTCTTTTTTGTGACCTCTATTAACCTTCTGCATGTACAGGCACTGCATCTCAATACTGGTCTGTATGCAATATGCGCAAACAGCCTGATCTTGCACATAATCTAGCATGCACAGGAAGAAAAAGTTAAAACATAGGGCCTGATGCAGAATGGATCGCTGCTGCAATCACGCACACAGTTCTGCTGTGAAAGTATGCCAATAGTTGCAATCGCAAAGCACTCGCAACATGCAGACGTCCACTTCCCCTCTCACACATCCGTAAAACTTTGCAATCCAGCCAAAGATGAAAGTTATGGTAGACTTAACTAGATAACTCCTTTTCTTTGAGGTACATAGGGATGCCATGGGGGGATATTATGGTTGGAAGTCCAGGCACCAAACAGTTAAAGCTTCTGCTCCCACAATGCCCCGGGTCCTTCCGCATATATACCCCGCCCCTAGCCATAGGGCTTCAGTTTAGTTAACAAGCCTCAAGGTAGGAGAAATAAAGAGGAGAAGGAAGAACAATCATACACCAGAAACACTCTTCCATGAGTTGAGGGAATCTGTGACTGAAAGAATTAAACCCAATGAAGCCAGGTGCATCAGGGTGGGTGCCCTGTGGACTCTATGGACCTCAAAGAAAAAGGGTTATCTAGTTAAGTCTACCATAACTATCATTTTATTCTTTGGGGTCCATAGGGATCCACAGAGATACCATGAGGATGTCCTAAAGCAGATCCCCTAGGGTGGGAGACGCTCCAGAGCAGAAAGGAGAACTCATCGCCCAAAGGAAGCATCCTGAGAGGCAAAAGTATCAAAAGCATAAAACCTAAGAAAAGTGTGGACAGAAGACCACGTGGCTGCATATACAACTGGTCAGCGGGGGCACCATGACTAAATGCCAACGATGGCCCTACAGACCGAGTAGAATGTGCTGTCACTGTGCTTGGGACAGAGAGATCATAATGTGTGTACACCTGATAGTCATGCGTAGCCATGTTGCCAGAGTCTGCTTATTAGCTGCCCATCCTCGCTTGTGAAAACCATATAATACAAAAAGAGCATCTGATTTTCTAAGAGTTTGTACGCTCCACACAGATACAGAGAGCATGAACTACATCCAGGGAGGCTTCATCTACAGAAAGGTCTTGAGCCTGAAAAGCTGGAAGAACAATTTCTTCATTCACATGAAAATAGGACACTACCTTAGGAAGGTAACCCTCCCATGTACGAAGAACAGCTTTATCCTGGTGAAAAATCAAAAATGGGGAGCTACAAGAGAGCTCTGCCAAATCAGAGACTCTGCGAGCAGAAGAAAAAGTTTCTTTGCTGTTAACCACTTCAAATCCACAGAGTCCAAAGGTTCAAATGGGGAAGATTGTAGTCCCTTAAGAACCAAAGACAAATCCCATGGTGCTACTGGTGGAACAAAAGGAGTCTGAATTCGCAAAACTCCTTGGGAAAAATTTACCATCTGGTAATGAAGCAATCTTCTTCTGAAACCAGACTGACAGTGCAGAAACCTGCACTCTCAAAGTGGCCAGGTCTTTGTCTAATCCTGCCTGAAAAAAAGCCAGTACCCTGGAAATCCTGAATATATTAGGATCATACTTCCTATGGGAACACTCATTGACCAAAAGAATACCAAACTCTAATAGATGCGGGCAGAGGGAGGCTTCCATTCCCTAATCATCATTTGAATTACAGTACTGGAAAAACCTTTCGCTCTTAGGATGGAAGATTCAAGAGCCACGCCGTCAAAGCCAGACGGGGTAAATCTGGATGTCTGTACAGACCCTGTGTTAGCAGATCCTGATATAGAGGAAGAGGGTATGGACTGTCTATGGACAGATGCTGGATGTCGATGAACCAATGATGTCTGGGCCAAGCCGAAGCCACCTTTATTACCGTTTTGCCTTCCTATTTGAATTTTCTGAGAACTCTTGGGAGTAGACAAATCGTATGAAAGAGATACGCCAACTTGAAATCCCATCTCACTGCCAATGCATCCACGAAGACTGCTAATGGATCTCTGGACCTGGACCAGTACCTGGGGACCTTGTGGTTGTGGCGAGACGCCATGAGATCTATCTCTGTTAGACCCCATTTGTTTACCAGGAGCTGAAACACTCCCAGATGGAGAGCCCACTCTCCGGCGTGTATGTCCTGGTGACTTAGGAAGTCTGCGATGGGTCTGCGTAGTCACTGCAATCCCAATCGCAGTGAGGCATTCGCGCACTGCGATGCATGCACAGTACACAACAATCGTCCGTCTGCATAAGCTGTTGCAGGTGCAATCCAACCTGAATCAGGCCCATAGTTCACATTGCAATTTTTCTATACATATGGCTAAAATAAAAGGTGTCAGGAGCCCATTTATCATTGTATATTTGTAGCTTAACCACAAATATACAAAGTTTCCCCCAGATGTATGAAGAAGAGACCTGCTATGACCCCTCCATTCCTGCAGGCAGTCGCATCCCCCATCAGTTTCTATGGTGGATGCGATTTTGCCAAATATCTCAACTTCTGAAATGCGATGCATTCCGGAGATTTAACTCCGCAGCTAACGCTATCTGAAGATGGCATTGGCCGCTGTAGCCTATGGGCTACACATTGCATAATTAGCTGGGAGAGGGCTCCCCCGGGACCCTCCCCAGCAATGGTAGCCGTGCATGTGAAGCCCCAGCAGCACTCCAGGCACATTACAGGGGCGGGCTCCTTTCAGGACCCTATCCCTGCGGGTGCCGGATCGCATTTTGCAATGCGATCATAGGCGGTAATGTCATACCCAGATCGCGTTGCAAATGCGATCATTAATAAATGGGCCCCTAAGTGTCTGCTGAAAGATGACAAAACTGTTGTATTCTACACCATCTATATATGTGACTGTAGGAAATGGTAGTTGTGAAAACTGTTGCTTATAGGAATCACATTCAGTTTAGAAATTGACAGCAGCAATCCTACTAGATTGCCACAACAGAGTTTTTCTATGCACTAGCTTTCAGAGGCGTCTATAAGAATGATAGGAGTACACCATCGGACTGCAAGAGTGATGCCCATTTCTGCATTACAAGGTTGCAGTGTACATTTTTAAAAGTATGTATAAGCAGCACCTGGCCCAATCACAACTACACACTGTCCAAACTGACAGGTAAGGTCCGGAGACAGGCGTCATCCTTGATTTAAACCGGCTTAATGGGACACTTCCTGGCAGAGCTGAAAGCAATTCTGTCCCATTATTATTCTTAATCAATATCAAATAATACAAATATTATCTGGAAAAAAAAATGGTACTAATAATTCTGCTAGCTAATGGCTAAAGGACAGTAAATAAGCTCATCTGCTTCTCCTTAGCACTTAATGATTCTCATTGTGTTTTAATAGGCTGATCGCTTGTTGGCACCCTGACAGTCTGTTGTGGTGAATGTGAAAAAGGAGAACAGTAAAAATCCAACTAGAATATTTTCAAACTCCCTTTATAAAGCCCTGCTGGATTTTCCCCCAGTTACAGTATGCTTATGTGTTAAAAAGAGCATTTGCTGAGGCCCCTTATCATAAACAAAATAAATGGATTGGATATTCCAATCCTTATGTAAAATTACTATATAGAGAGTAGATTCCCCTTTGAAATGTACAACTTAACACAAAGCATAAGTCTCAGTTGGTATGTATACAACATGGAGATGTCCTTGTTAAATGACATCTTACTTTGTGCAAAGTTCAAACCACAAGATTCTTTTCTTAGGATGAATTACAAAATGTGACAGCTGAAGAATTTTACACTTGCTGAAAGCAGAGTGCGACAAACATTTCTACGCAGTGGGGCTGTAAAAGGAGACCAGATAATTTTAGAAGCTATAAGACGATTTCCCTTGAGTGGAGTGCTTTAAACGTATAGCTGGGTGCACACTATACGATGTATCGGGCGTCGTGGATCATCGTATGGGGTGTACACCTGATCCTTCGTTCATTGCATTGTCCCATCGGAATGAGATTGCATTACCGGCGGCCAAATGCCGACAAGAAGACCGAGAGGCTGAAATCTCAACAGGCTGAGGTAAGTAGTCTAAACCTAACCCTAGTAGTCTAACCCTAACCTCCCCCTCCCCGCTCCCTAAACCTAACCCTCCCGGGAGGGTGTCTAACCCTAACCTCCCCCAAGGGGTGCCTAACACTAACCCTCCCTGGGGGGGATGCCCTAAACCTAAGCCTCCCCCTCCCGTGGCTAAGAGAATGGGCACCTATACTTACCTCGATCGGGCCAGCAGCGTTCTGCATTCCTGCGTCTGTATCTTGACGCCTGTCATAATTCCTTAGCCGGTATCGGGATTGTGACCGCCTTGCGGCCGCCGGTCATAGAACTACATCCCGTTCCATCTGCTGTTCTGCACGGCAGATGGGACGATGCAATGAACCACGTAGTGCAGTTACATGCAGCATGTAACAATACAATGCGCTGCATACATCGGATTGTACAGTGGGCTCGATTGAGAGACGTACGTTCATCTGTTGATGAATGTACATCTCCGATGGTTAGAAGTCTGCACCAGCGCAGCAGCCGATCTGTGCATGTGCAGAAGGTGTCCTGCAATTATGCTCGTAGACCACACCAAGCCGATGTATGATTAACATGCTGCAGTGTTTGGGGGGCGGGGCAGAGGAGTGGCTCCTGTTTTCCGGGAGGGATGAGGCCAGGGTCTGCGGATGCAGATTCCTGGCCACTGAAGTGACCAGCACTCGGTCAGGCTGCGGGGAGCTTTAGTTCCCGCAGCTTGACCAAAAGAACAGCCATCACGATCATCGGTCGCGATGGTGCTTGCAAATGGAGCAACAAGGTGTCTGACACCACCTTTTGCATTAAGATGGATGGAATTGCAAAGCTGCTTGTGTGCGGCTCTGCCATTCCTTCCATCTCTGAATAGAGTCCAGTGTGCGTCATATCGTTACATCTCACCATCGCATTGTGGGCCTGATTCAGACTTGGGAATAGAGAGAGATGTCTCTCTCAGCTGATCATCTTGGTGAAACCATGCTGCGCTGCAGGTGGAGCAGATTTAAAATGTGCAGAGAGATTTAGATTTGGGAGGAGTGTTTCCAAACTGACATCTAAATTGTAGAGTAATAATAAAGCTGTGCAGTATTTGTGGGCTACATGCAAAAGCAGCCATTGTTTACCCCACATGTAAAAAAATGTATGTATTTACATCCCTTGCATTGCAATATGGTTTGTCCTGGTTCACAGTTGAGAGAGATATCTCACTCTATTCCCAACTCTGAATCAGGCCGTGTGTGTAGCCAGTTTAAGAATGCAGGAACAGGAGCCTGTGCTTCAAAAATGTTTACTTTGAAAAGCCATTTCTGCTACCTTCTACACACAGAAACAGGACCACCAGAGTCCAACAAGCCTTCATTTACTGCATGCCATCTGTCCCAAATGGTCTTCATAGTGACAAATCTATGGACTCGGCAGGAATTCTGAATAGATCCAGCATTCTGCTACTTCTAAAGCTTCCTAATGATCAGGTTGTGGCTGTTATCACAGTAATCACTTTTTTATTAAATAAAGGTCATTCTGCCATGATGCATCACCACACAAACCCTACGTTCCTATTATTATGATTATCTTTTATTTATGAAACACCAAAATAGTACTTAGTGCTGAATAGAGGGGGATCATTATACAAATGGCCTACAATGACATGAAACAAAGGACTCTACCAAAGTGATCTTACAATTGAAGAGGTGGGGGTAGCACCCAATACACATGGTGGAATTACATCTGTTGTATATGTTGGTGGAGATGCATGTTTAAAGATACAGCCTATGTGCTAATTCTTGGTTCCAGATACTGAATGCAGGTACAGCACCAGATCCTGGCGGTTGGTATTAGTTTTTGCAGTAGAGTTACCTGTAGAGACATTCACTACCAGTGGCAGCTCTAGAGGTGGGGCTGGAGCACAGATCAACATTCAAATAGAGGAGCCACCCAAACTGCCACCCCAAACATCACCAGCCGGGACTCACTGGCAGTTGGTGTGGCTCCCCTATGTGAATGTTGGACTGTGCTGGAGCCACAACTGCTCACTACACTCAATGTTTTTGGGAAGCATGCTGTTTTTATAGCATTTCTAAGGCAATTACAAAGGAGCGTTTACTCCATCAATCATTTTCTATGGATATATTTTCAGTCCTCAATATAGGTGTTAAATCACCGCTCTATATGAAACGGACTGCACTTAACTGTAGAAACAGGTTCACACCTTCTGAAGCCACATTTTAGTCACAGACCATGCCTTTATGGACTGCCAGGACGATTACTTTCCATGGAACTGGTAACCGTTAATTCCCTTTTCCTTAGTGGGATGTTTTACTCATACTGCTGACTGGAATATTGACATATCATAGTAGCCCACTGCAGATTATGATAAGGCACCTATATATTACAATATATCTTTTCATCATATGTTTTTATGTATTGATTATATGATTGATGTCTATTGCTTTCTTTTCAATTATTATTTATCGTAGGTGTACTACCATAACTATTTATGAGATGAGACATCTATATTACCCAGCTGCTCCCAAACCACCGAGGAAGGTTTCATTGAGCGCTTATTGCACCACCTATATAATTATAAATGCAACGTTGCTATGCAGTAAAGATTAAATATATATTTACTATTACTCCCAGTTTCAGCATGTTTTGCTTATTACATGTTTGATCAAACCTAACACATTGGGCATGTTCATTTGCACTAATAAATGGGATATTGAGAAAACAGCACGCACTTGTGTCAAACAAAGTCAAAGTCCCGTTATAGTTGCAATACAGTGGATCTCCTCCTTAGCGATGTCTTCGCCCTCTTTCATCCAAGTGTCTCAAAAAAACAGGAAAAAATAAACATTGTAGCATAATAATGTCAGATACTTAATTTGAACACACAATTGTCAAATTGTTTGAGAATAGGTGGTTCTCTTGTCTGTGGGAGTGGCTGCAATACCCTTAGTTGAAAACTTATCCAAAATGTTCCTACTTAAATCGAACAGACCCAGTGTATTTACTCAGAAGAATATAAAGAAAACCAGTGAACCACAACCTGAAGACAGTTCAAGGTATCAAAACCAAACTGGACCAAATAGAAAAACATGCCACATTAGAGATCAAGAATGAGGCACATAAAGTACCCCCGTTATTTTAGATGTAGCCTCAGATTCTTGCATATAACAAGTGTTTTTCACCATCTACCAGGAACTGCTTACACTGTTCTCACAATCAGCATATACAAGGAACGCATCTAGCATAATATAGTCTCAAATAGGTGTATAACAACTTTTAATATTTATTATCACATAAAAAAAAAAAACATGCTGTATCGTCATCCAATAATAAACATTACATAAAAGAGCAGGTGGATTAGCTGCCTAACAGACAGTAGGATTACAGAACATGTCACAATCAGATGGAAGGAACCAGGGATGTTCCCACCTAAAGTCCAGGAAGATGGCAGTTTAAAAAAAAAAAAAAAACACAATGAAATAGAGGTCGGCATATGTAAATCAGTCAAGAAATGTAAAATTCCAGCAAAGCAACATATTTATTGATCAATTGTTTTGAAAGTCTTTCTCCCAAACCTTAACTTCTGGCTGTCAATCATTCAGGAGATGCAAAGGTTTGGGAAATGTATGAAGCGAAGAACATACTGCTGCTCTACTGACAAAGTCTTGTGGGCTCAGGAAGTTTCCACTACTCTTGAAGTGTGCCCTCAGCATCTTTGGCATATGAAGGTCTCTCCTCATAGGCCTGAGAGGACTTCTCAGATCCATCTTGCAATTGTATTCTTGCAAGGAGCCTGGCCTTCAAGAAGTAAACAGAGGTTTTCTGGATATCCTGTGTTTTGGAAAGATAGAGTAGACCTAGCCAAACTGTAAAACTATGTCCCAGCACACTTTACCAGCTGATCAATGGGAGCGTATACTGGGACTTCTAGTTTCACAACAGCTGGAGAGTCATAGGTTGGCCAGGCCTGAAATAGAGCAATCTCAAACTAGATCAACTAAATTTTTTTAGTATATAACATGCATCAGAAGAATTCTTCCTTGCCTGCAGCAAAGCCTAAATAGCTTTAAAGGGGATGGGGGTAAGGGAGCCAGACGGTCAAAATACCAACGATTTTTGTAAGTAATTTTAACCTAATCTGAACTTTTACCCTAACTCTACATCCCCTTTAAAGATCCCTTACTTTCTCAATAATGTCAATTTAACTAAATTGAGATAATCTCATGTAGTTATGTGACCATCTGCCGATCACAAATCGACAGCAGAATGCCAGCTAGGGATTTATGATAGGCGTTGAAATACCCAGGTTTAGGGCAGCTAGAGGGGTTAGCGTTTTTTTTTTTTTTTTGGGGGGGGGGGGGGGGCGGGAGCGGGTGTCAACACACTTACCTACCTCTGTCGGGCAGCCAGTCCTTTCTGTAGAGGATATTGCCACAGCTGCTCTAGAAGCATAAGTTTTGCTACTGAGAACTATGGTCTTCAAGGCGAGAACAGAATTATTGCTATTAGTTGTATTGCTTCCATTATAATTTTTAAATTCCTTGCACTCAGTTTGAATTTCCATGGCCTTGTCAAAGCATCTGCTCTTTTTGCTCTCAGCTCCCTGTGACGAGAATAGAACTTTTCCATCTTGGTGTTTTAACCTGATGTCATCAAGTCTATTTGAGGGATTCTGAAGTTTGGAACCATTTGCTGGAACACCTTTTTGTTCTGCTCATTCTCCTGGATGCATTTGGTAGCAACTGAGGTAATATCCCAAACGGTTATACAGTATTTCCCCACTACATGAACGGCTGTGGGGAATTTGAAATAGTTCTCTGATCATTATGGGGCTGTGGAGATTTGTAGTCTTACTGCTTCTCGGTTTGCTCATGAAAGCTAACACAGACAGGTTGTTAGAAGACAAATTTCAGGTATTTCTGTTCCAGGTTCAAAGTGCTGTATTGCAAACCACACTGCTCTTCCATCGAAAATGTTCCCATGTACTTTTTTTTGGTATATTTGTTGTATGTGCACTATTGATGATGGTTTAAGCAGACTAATAGTCTATACAAGCGGATTCAATGTCACCAAAACAGTACAGGGACTTAAAGAATGGTCAATGAGTAGTGATGTTTGTACGGCCGTACTCACGGTTATATATACTCAGCATACAGATAGAGCGGAACTAGACAGAGAACCAGCCAGTGATGTATGTGGGTAGTGGTGCATATACATGCAGTGACAGCAAGTATTCTATGGTTATATCGTAGGGTGATAAGAGCACCACTGGAGTTTAGTGGAACACAACAGTGGTACGCTGTGGCGTTCCACCACAGTAACAAGATGGCACCACTCATGAGCAGAAGACCAAACAGTGGCCATATCTGTTAGGGATTGAAGACTACCTGAAGAGTAACATTGAGACTTCACAGTAGTGCACTCCATATCTCGACACCCCCCTTGCTGCAAGCTTTTCCATGTTTCACAAATATTTCTGATTTTCAGTACCATTATAGCAACCTGTAAAAAAATTAAGGTTACACAAGCAGGAATATATCAACATTTCAAACAATTCTAGTCAACATTTTTTGGCAAGGATATCAGTAAAGTCCTCACTGGCTGTGTGATCTATGAGTCTTATTCGATTCAGGACGGAATTGCAAAGCTGCTTGGAAGCAGCTTTGCAATTTCCTCCTTGCAAATATGGTAATACAACAGGTGGCATCATGCATTATATATCCAAGCTGCATTGTCCAACGCATCATTGGATCATTTGTGATAACATCGGCGGCTAAGTGACCCATGGGGTGACGCAAGCCTGCCGCCACACTTACAACAGCCGACGGAGATCCTGACCACTCCCCTTCCAACAGCCACAAGCCAGCGTTTCTGGAAACGGAGGGCGGCACTGCCCCCAAATGGCAGCAGACTGTCAACCACTGTCTGCTGCTGCTCTGCGTGCTTTGACGCAGGACCCATACTGTACATGCGCAGTATGGGTCAGGTGCCTGCATAGATTGCCGACCATCGGTAATCTGGGTTCAGCAGTGCACATACATTCCACGTTGAATAAGGCCCTATATCTACAGTCTCTTTGTTCACAAACTCCCGACTGCTGTCAATCTCAACGTTAAGGATATATTTCTTGCTGATGAGACTCTACTTGTTCAAAGGCTCTTTGCCTATTTTGGATTTACACTCACAGCAGTCATTTGACTTTGCTTCCCGGATATCTTGAGACTCACTGAATGCAACATTTGCAAATTCCTCATAGTATCTACTTGGCATTTTTCCACCATTTGAATTCACATAAGTTCTTTTCTGTGGGTGTATGTCCACGCTGATAGCCTCTGGTTCAGATATGTTTACAGCTGCTGGCATATCCAGGGACACATACTTGTTCTGCATTTCCAACTCAAGCTTTTCTTTACGTGTGCTGTTTCTAGGAATATAGCATCTCTTGACTTGACAAGCTTTCTAGTCTTTGGATTCCAGAGTCTGTACCCTTTACTCGCATGGCAATAACCCAAGCATGATACACCTCATGGACTTTGAATCCAGCTAGAGTTTTCTCTCTTTGGGTATGTGTATATAGTAGGGATGTGCGCCGGAACATTTTTGCCGGATTTGGTTCTAATTCGTCGTCTGGCTTTGGATTTGCCAAACTGCGGTGACTGGCTTTGGATTTTTTTACAAAAATGTACAAAAAAAGCTAAAATCACATAAATTGGTCTTTTTTTTCTTCATACAGTATTATTAACCTCAATAACCTTAATTTCCAGTCAATTTAGAACACCTCACAGTTTATAATATTGTTTTCAACATTATTGGCCAAAGGTTGCAGTGAGCTGACTGGTTACCAAGCGACAGAGCAGCGGCACAACGACACAGACACAGTATAAAACATATCTATGACACATTGCCACACAGCAGTGGTAGAAATGAAAAGTAGTGCATCCACCCAGTGGGGTACGGCTAGCAGAATCACAGTACTTTTTACATAGTGGGCTACAGCCCAAGGAGTCACAGTGCACAATTTTATTAACATTACACCGCACATAGTGCCCCTGATTCACATTACACCATAAAGTAGTGTCTCTTATTTATGTTACGACACACAGTAGTGCCCCTTTTACACAATGCCCCCAGCAATAGTGTCCCTTACACAATGCCCCCAGTAGTAGTAGGGCCCCCATAAGCAGGCCCCTAGTAATATGCCCCCATAAGCAGGCCCCCCAGTAGTATGCCCCCCATTAGCAGACTCCCATACGCACATTAAAAAAAAAAAAAAAATTACCTGGATCCCCGCTCCAGCCGCCGTCCGCTCTGCTGCCACACGACGAGGAGGGAGCCGGAAGACGGAACTCATGAGTGAGCTCCAGCCAGCTCCCTCCGTGCAGCAGCCAATGAGAGTCCGTGTGACTCTCATTGGCTGCCGTAACAAACACAGCTGCCGCTGGCGGCTGTATGTTTGTTCTGTGTAGGGCAGACCGCTATCACAGCGGTCTGCCCTACACTCGAGGAGCCCTGATGTCGGATTCTCTAGCGAGAATCCGACATCAGGTGGCCGCCGTTCGGCCCCGAACGGGGATCCGAGTCAGGAGGGGAACACACGAACAGGGTTCGGGTGGACTTGGATCCCCAATGTTCAGAGCGGTTCAGATTCCACAGAATCCGAACCGCTCATCTCTAGTATATAGGCCTTACTCCCACAACCTCTAATATGCTTGACACTGTTTTCCTCCTGACCACGCTTTAATTGGCATTTTGTCTTTTAACCACTTGCCTGGTGTAGTTGCATCATTTGCAAACACACCAGGCTGTGCATTACCTGACACTGTCACAAACAATGCGACCAGTTAGAAATGCACACTGGGCAGCTGCTTCTTGGCATAGGGACCTTCCGGCCCCTCTGTATCCTCCCCCCAGTGCCTGATCAGCAGCAAGAGAGAGAACAAAAGACTGGAACACTCAAGAACCACACTCACAGAGGAGATGGGAAACCAGTGACCAGTAACATAGCCCATATGCAGCCAGGTGCATCAGGGCGGGTGACCTGTGGACCCTATGGACTTCAAAGAAAGAGTTAACAAAAGGTAAGTTCTTACCATAACTAATTTTCTTCTTCAGGATCCATATGCTCGATAGGGAGACCTGGAGGATGCCCCAAAGCAGCCCTTTTAAGGGTAGGGACGCTCCTGCGCTGAGAGGAGAATCCGGCGCCCAAAGAAAGTATCCTGAGAGGCAAAGGTATCTAATGCATAGAACCTTAGAAAGGTCTGGATGGAAGACCACGTGGCCGCCTTGCAAAGCTGAACAGCCGAGACACCACGGCGAACCGCCCACAGACAGAGTAGAATAAGCATTAACAGAAGCTGGAACAGGATGGCCTTCCTGTGTGTAGGCCCCTGAGATAGTCATACGAAGCCATCTAGCCAATGTTTATTGGCAGGCCATCCTTTCTTGTGAAAACCATAGAGCACAAATAAAGGAGTCAGATTTCCGTAAGGAACTGGTACGGTCCACGTAAATCATGAGAGCATGGACCACAATCAAAAGAGGCCTCACCTGCCGAGAGGCCAGGTGACTGAAAGGCCGATACAATAAGTTCCTGAATAAAAAGGAATTCAGAAACCACCTTAGGAAGAAACACAGGGCGAGTGCGACTCACATCCGTGTCTTGGTGAAATATGCAGAAGAGTGAGCCACAGAAAAGTGCCCCCATTCTGACACTCTCCTGGCAGATGCAAACGCCATAAGAAAAAGTCTAAGTAAGGTCTACCGAAACTAGTAGTTCAAATGGAGGCCCCGAAGAACTACTGCCAAATCCCAAGGAGCCCCTAGGAGGGACAAAGGGAGGTAGAATCCAGAGAACACCCTTAAGGAAGGTCTGGATACCTGGGAGAAGAGCAATTCCACGCTGGAACCATACTGACAATGCCTAGACCTGCACTTTCAGGGAAGACAGGGAAATCCTAAACACTTTAGGATCGTAGCTACTGGTACGATACCATTAGAAATATGTATGCCACACTCTTTGGCAGATCCCAGCAGAAGCTGGCTTACACGCTCTAAGCATCCTGATGACAGAGCCAGAGAATCCTTTGGACCTTAGTAGGGACGCAGAGAGACAATCCAGGTCCGGGAAAAGGCAAGAGAGAACAGGTCCGGACGTTGAGGCAGCATGAACAGTGTGGATGGAGAGACGATGAAAAACTAAGTACCAGTTATGTCTGGAGCCACCAGCAGGACAGTACCTTCATCTTGATTGAACTTCCGAAGAACTCGAGGAAGGGAGACCAGAAGAAACAGGTACGCAAATTGGAAGGTCCACTTCAATGACAATGTGTCTCCGAAGGTCACTTCGGTACCTCTACATCTCGATCCGTACACCAGCAGTTTGTGATTGTGTCGGGAGGCCATGAGGGTCACCACTGGGAGGCCCCATCTGCTCTCTAGGAGTTGAAACACCTCTTGGTGAAGAGACCAGTCCCCGGGATGCACGTCATGACGACTGAGGAAGTCTGCTTCCCAAATGAGAACTACCGTAATTAAACACTGCAAAGATGGCCAGGAGGTGGCCCTCGGCCCATGTCAGAATGTGTGACACTTCTGTCATTGCTGCCCGACTTAGAGTGCCTCCTCGATGTAAGCCTGTTGTGACATTGTCAGACTGAACCTATACATGTGTGTTGGGCCAGTGTGAGGGCCCTCAGACAGCTCGAAGTTCCAATATGTTGATTGGCAGGGTTGAATCGATCAATGTCCAACAGCCCTGAAAGGAGTGCGGACCTGTCACAGGGCCCCAGCCACGGAGACTGCTGTAAGGAATACCCAGTCCGGGATCCAAAAAGGGGCGACTTTGTCCAGGAATGATGATGTTCGTCCATGCAAGATGACGTTTTGCCTCTTTCTGAGTTCCGTTTTTTTGGAGGGAAAAATCCGAACTCAACGTGCAAACTCGAACCTATCCGAGCCTGCACATCCCTAATATATATATATATATATATATATATATATATATATATACACATACATACATACATACACACACACATATATACACACACACACACACATTACATACAATATACTGCAAATGGCACTACAATCAACTGCAAAGATTCGGTGTCTGGGAAGGCTATAGAACTGTGTACACTGACCCAAAGGCGAGGTACGCAGCAGGACTGGACCAAACGCTGTCCTAGGAGATCTGTGATGCACAATGGAGATAAAATGGCCGCCGGGAACCTCAGAGGAAGCGTGGCCCAAGGAGGAAGCAGCTCAGCAAAGACAGACCTTAGACTGGAAAGGCACGCTGAGCTGAGGAGCCGCTAGAACAGGGAGTGCTGTCTCCCCTGGCTGACTATTAAACCCCCGGGACACCGGCTTCCTGCACAGATATAGTCCAGGGTATGGGGGGCCTGCGTCCACCTCATCGCCTCCGGTCTGTCCCGAGACCGGAGGCAACGACTGCTCATATGCGGTTCACCGCAAGCGATGACCCGCCTTACCTTGACCCCCTACATCCGACTAGCACGGACCCCAGGGTCCCGCCGAGATCCCCAGATCAGTACTGACGGGAGCAGCAGCACAGACGTCCAATGGACAGACTGTTGCTGCACGCTATGGAGATAGTTTTACTATCAGAAATCCTAAAGATAAGTGACCCGACTCCGGCCAGGCACCAACTCAAACTGAGGTGTGTCTGGCATGGTGGTGGGGTTATAGGGAGAGTAGACCCAGTGCATCCTGGGAGCTGTTAGCTTTAACTGCGTGGTACCCAGATTTGGTTCCCCAACCTATACCCCAAGGTGTCCCTGTGGGGCCTATGGACCCTGAAGAAATGCTACTTTAGGCCTGCATCCTTTAACATACATCTGCCTCTTTTCAGTAGTGTACCATTAGGATGTTTAAATACACCATTCTGTTCTGGCTTGTACGCGATGGTCAAGTGATGCTACATTACATTGTTCTTTAGGAAGAATTCCACATTTATCTTTACATATTCATTTCCATTGTCAGACCTCAAGACTTTCAGTCTGTGACCGGTTTGATTCTCTACTAGTCTCTTGTAATCTGCAAACTTCTTGAACACTTCGCTTTTTTTCTTTGATTAAAGAATAACAGTGGGTCACTCTTGTGAAATCATTGGACCACACACACACACACACACCTGTATGAACCAACTCCAGGGGTGCCTCAGCTCTGCTTGCCAATTCTACAAATGGATTACGGCTTTGCTTCCCTGTTATACAGCTTTCACACATGGTCTTTTCTTTATTAGTCACAGATATTCCTGAAACCATCCCGTTCAGTAGTTTCTGGGGATTGTCATATCTAAGATGACCCAATCTTCTGTGCCAGAGTTCCATAGACTGAGTCAGAAGTCATCATCATATAACACTGCTGTGTGTCAATGCATATACAAGCAGCAATAGTGGGTAGTCTTTGGGTATATTGCAGGGTTGCACTGGAGCTAAGTGAAACACGTCCTTTGTTCCTCTGTGGTGCTCTAACACAGTAACAAGATGGCACCGCATATGTGCAGAAGACCAAACATCCCGACACCCATAGGTAAGTATACGACCATTAACCCTTACCCCTCACGTGTGCCTAAACCTAACCTTCACCCCTAGTGCCTAAACCTAGTTCTGCTAAGATTGTACATCATGAGACAGCTTTGGAATTTTTAGAATCCTCATGACAAAGACGCCTCGTCTCTTGCTGCCTCTGTATGAATCTTTTGATACTGCAGTTTGTTGTGAAGATATTTGGTGACTGTTGCTGTGATTTAAAGGTCATATTTTATTATATCTTCTTCTTGTATAGCAGTTACCCTGGTATTTTATGTATAGTGCTCATTTTTTAAAGTTATAATAAAATTGTTGGATCATCTCCTGACTACACTCTCTTATATTGTATCACTCTTCATGGTCTATATGGGATGTGAGGAATAGAGAGGTTAAAAAAAAAAAAAAAAAGTGTCCAGGATCATAAAGAAAAGCAACTGGGACATAAAAGATACCTTTATGGACATATCTTGATCTCTAGTGAGAGTTGGGGTACGCCCATCTTTCTGCTCATTATTTACTTCACGAGGGTGACAATAATTGGATGAGGGCACGTTGGCGATACGGAAATTGCTATTAAAGATACTTTTATATGAGGAAACCGTAACACTATTACATGCGTACGGTATGACTATTTGTTTGGAACTACACATCCCAGCATGCACTGCCACCTTTTTGATATAACAGCATGCTAAAACTATGGCAGTGCATGCTGGGATGTGTAGTTCCACAGCAGCTGGAGGGCCAAGGTTGAAGACCCCTCTACTACACCATTGTGTTTATCTTTTGTTTCCTTTTCTTCTCCACATTCTGAAAGAACATTTAACAGAAGAAGGGGACTGATTGGAGACTTACTGCAAGGGAGCATATTTGTCTCTATATGGATGGACTTTTCAACAAACTCGAGTAAGACAATAGCCTCTCTGAGATACTGGAATTCAGACCTCCAATGTGGTATTATTGGACCAGTTGTAATAGAGCATTTTTGTTGTATGGTAATGCGCAGTAGTGGGTTCTGTCTACTTCTCTTGTTGACTGTATTTTTGTTGGGTGTTTGATGACCCCCCCCCCTTTGACAGTTTCCCTTTGCAGCCACCTGTGCGTTGTTGTTTTCTATATACATCTATATTTCTATGACCAATGCAACTGTTTTAAAGTATGTTTTTTAATTTCGTATCCCTACAACCTTGGGGCAGTCTACCATCTTCTAAATGTAGAGCAATATTGGCAGATTAAAATACTACTGCTAAATCTACATTTAAATCATAGTACTGGGATATATGATCTCATACAAGATCACTTGGGTTGGGTACAGGATGCTGGCCCTCAGGAACCCAGAGCTCAGAATCCCGTAGCCGGCATCCCTCTGGGTTACAATGCCGACACCTACCGTTAGTAACTAGCCTAACCATAAACCTAATCCTCCCCGCAGCCTAAACCTAACCCCCCTCCACAGCCTAAACCTAACTCCAGGATGTCAGCGGTCAGGACGCTAGCGCCAGGATTCTAGCGCCGGGATCATAACTACATCCCGATCACTTTAAGCCCTAATATTCAATGAACTAATTTTCACTCCTCCACTTTACTGTACTTTGGACACCAAGGACATAGCCTTAGTGTTTGCAGAGGTCCATTTCATTTTCCGTATCTAGTAGTATCTGTCTGCTCAACAATGTCCTTCTCTGTAATGTTTCAAACAAATCTTCATGCAAATGCAGCCTGTCAATTCAACAAGAATGGGTGACATGGATATTTGGCAAGAAGTACACAAGTGAGGTCACTGGTTCCTAGTCAATAGATTGGCCGTATGGTAAGGACTATTGTCAGCTCAGAACATTGTCACCTCCTCTGGGAGACAGGTCTAAACATTTAAAAGTAACCATTAGAGACCTAAAGCAGTTCCAATAAATAGTCATTTTGAATTAAAACAACTTCTACATGTAAATTAGGTTCTCTTTGGCTACAAATGTAATATTTTTGGGTGGAGGAAGGTACAAAATTCTAATGTTGAGGTACAAATTTACAAGAAATTTTCAACAAATAACTTACATTCCCCATGCTAAATAAATCAGACTTTATTTACACTTAACAAAAATACCAAACGAAGACGAGACAAAAAAAAAAAACTCACAAAAAGGCATAACAACTGACTTATGTACCATCATTGTATAAATATAGTTCAATCTTCAAGTACATTACAAACTCTTCCTAGGTTATTTTATGTAAACATGAACCAAATTGCAAACGCATGTAGCTGGTCTGTAAGTCAATCACACAGAAGGACACCCAGATATTTACCTACCAAGTAGACGTGATAAATATTGCTGTAGGTTTACCTTCGATCATACGCCCACCATACATATACTGTGGTGTATCTTGTGACGTTTGTAAACACACGTTCGGTACCAACAGTAGTTTCAGTTTTACCAATCAGACACTTTACATACATCTGCAATTAAAAATATCTCCCAAGTACAAAACCAAATTACCCAAACTCCCTGCTTTCTTACTGCTACATGTAAAATAAATAAACCTGCAAGCTTATTACCTTAAAATACTCAAATGGAAATAAAAAAACAAAACTGTTGGGTATATTTTCTCCATGGTAAGTGATAGGCCAGGGACTTTTTCCACGGTAAGTGTAGGTCAACTCTAGCGTGACAGGAGCTTAAATATGTCAAGTATACATTCCAAGTGCTATACAGCTGCAAATGTCCAAAAGATATGGCACAACATTCTGGTAGTGAGGCAGTTCTAGCTATACCCAGTTATAAGAAGTTTAGTTCCTTGTATTCCTCAAGAAACAACATGTGAGGCCAAGGCTGCCATAAAACAAGGAAGGCACAAAGGACATTCATTCGGTTTCCATCAGAGAATCTTCACTTTCATTTGCCTTAATATTAATTGGCGCTTTAATTTCCTCTGCCGGAGATTCATTGCTTGCTTTTTCAGTTTCGTCAGTCAACTCCTCAGTGCACTGAATCTCCTCCTCAATTAGCTCCTCAGCACCTGGGGTATCTCCTGTCTCTGAGGAGTCTACAAAATAAAACCCACAAAAGGGACATTTCCAGCATTAATATGTGCCCGTATCACTACTATCAGAGCTCTGATCTGTAAATAAGGCAAATGGGACAACAAAATATTTATACAAGCAGATGTATAAACATACACAAGAAAACATAATAAAATATAAAGATAGGTGACATAGCTGGATGTAGTAAAGATGTACATGAGTGGTGAGACATTTGCATGCGCAATATTAATGAATAGCTCTTCCCCTTATATGCATCTTTTGATAGTTATACATCGAACATCCTGTCTTTTACTACTCACTGTAATACATAGAGAAAAACTGAAAGGCAGGTGCAATGTCTGATGATCTCCCATAGTGCGCCCTTGTATGCACATTGGTGGATTTGCGCTGCTGCCTGTAGGCGTCGCAATAGGATATCCATCGACCGCAGCATTACCAAAGGTGCAGTAGCGACTGCGACAAAAGTTTCAGCCGATACTGCAACTGCATCCACCTCTGTCTAATGGAGAAATTGTGCAGGAGAAGCACTTCCTTAGAAAACCCTCGTGTCTTTATTACGATTCCCTAGCAGCTAACAGTCTCTTGGTTCCAATTACAAGCTTGATCCATACCAGATGTGTGATAAAAATACGAGTTTGCATTTTGGGGAAAGAAACCTACATATATTTAAATAAAACAAACAAAAAATAAACCCCAGCGTCTCAGCTGTAGTAAAACACATTTTGGGCCATATTCAATTAGGCTGCGAAAACCTGTTCCTTTATCACCAATGACGTCATTTTCGCCTTTTCCCCGTATTCAATTTTAAAGACTTTTCGCATGTACCCCAAATTTGATGGGACAACTTATTTTTCCCCCAATAAATTGCTAAATATTATTCTTCACGACTATCCCAAAGATGCTATACTGCACCTATTGAGACCATTTAAAGACCCCACATACATTTAGCAGGGCTATTCGGGGGTAACCATAGTGAACCTCCATGTCAGAGCATCTTTTGGGGGTGTCAGGCTGATTTCCCCTAAAATGACAGGACTTTTTGCCGATTTCCTTTTTGCAGAGTCCTGTTTTCGCCGAAATTATATTGAATATGGGGAATAGCGGGGACGAGCGCGATACTTTATCGCTGGCAAAACCTCCGATGACGCTGAAAAGTTCAGCAACGGACTTTTCACCTCAAATTGAATATGGCCCTTAGGTTAAACAAATGTTTACTTTATTATTTTAATGTTATTATACCTGAGGATACTTTGTTTTCCAATTCATCTGTGACAATCTGCATAGTACTAGTAGACTCCTGAGAATCCGTTCTTGGCCTTCTTTCAAGGTTTAAATCTTGAAGTCGTGGAGCTTGTGGACGTGTTTTTCTAGCAGGATTCAGGAAATAACAATAGGCACATCTAAAAGCTAGAGAGAAGACAATAAATCCCCCCACCCAATAAACAAATTATAATTTTGCTAGACTGTATTTATCCAGTTTAAACAGACAACTAAAGCAAGACAGGTTAGGGATAATATTAATGGACTTAAGCTGGGTACACACTATACAATGTGTGACCCAGCCGATGCTGTGATGCGATGTACGCCATACAAACTGCGCGATACGGTGTACGGCGGTACAATAGGTCGTTACATGCTGCATGTGACAGTGCCATGTCATTCATCACATCATCCAAATCTGCCGTGCAGCACAGTAGATGGGACGATGCGATTAACTAAAGTTGTGCACGCCCTGCACGATCCGTATGACGTTCGAACAATATATCGTAAAGTGTGGACCGAGCATTAGACAATGTATGGAACAGGCTAAAAGATTATTGGATGATCATGAGTCATAAAAAAAAAAAAACCTACACCCAAAGTAGAGAGCGGTTTTGATAAGAGATGTACACCAATATGTAAACAAACCAATACTTGCCCTAAAATCAAAATGAATCCTTTTGTATGACCGATACTCGGGTTATTATAGAACCGATGCAGCTACACCGGAATGGGATGTCAAACCTTTTCTTCCATACCCAAGAGGCATACAAACAGTAAAAGTGGTCACTTTAGATTCTGTAATGACTCTAGAAGGGGAACACTTAATTTTAGGCTGAATAAGATGTGTTGGAAGGAAAGAGTTTTTTTTTTTTTTTTTTAAACCAACAGCATTTAAAAGTGGGACAGTAATGAGTACTATTTTGTGCCCAAACAAACTAGTTTATATATGGGCAACTAGGAAAAACAATACATTTTAATATTCCTATGTGCTGTGTAAATTGCAGTAGATACTTTATGTAATATTTCCCTTCTCATTTATTATCTTTAATTCAAAATGATAATTTCCCCTGCTAGTATTTGTTAGATTTCAATTGCTTGGTGCATTTGCATGTACAGTGCATCCGGAAAGTATTCACAACGCTTCACTTTCCACATTTTATGTTACAACCTTATACCAAAATTTTATAAATTAATTTTTGTCCTCAAAATTCTACACACAATACCCCATAATGAAAAGTTTGAGATTTTTTGCAAATTTAATTTAAAAAAAAAAAAAAACCTAAGAAATCACATGTACATAAGTATTCACAGCCTTTGCTGAATACTTTGTTGATGCACCTTTGGCAGCAATTACAGCCTCAAGTCTTTTTGAATATGATGCCACAAGCTTGGCACACCTATCTTTGGGCAGTTTCGCCCATTCCTCTTTGCAGCACCTCTCAAGCTCCATCAGGTTGGATGGGAAGAGTTGGTGCACAGCCATTTTCAGATCTCTCCAGGGATGTTCAATTGGATTCAAGTCTGGGCTCTGGCTGGGCCACTCAAGGACATTCACAGACTTGTCCTGAAGCCACTCCTTTGATATCTTGGCTGTGTGATTAGGATCGTTGTCCTGCTGAAAGATGAACCGTCGCCCCAGTCTGAGGTCAAAAGCGCTCTGGAGCAGGTTTTCATCCAGCATCCAGGATGTCTCTCTACATTGCCGCATTCATCTTTCCCTCTATCCTGACTAGTCTCCCAGTTCCTGCCGCTGAAAAACATCCCGACAGCATGATGCTGCCACCACCATGATTCATTGTAGGGATGGTATTGGCCTGGTGATGAGCAGTGCCTGGTTTGCTCCAAACATAACGCCTGGCATTCACGCCAAAGAATTCAATCTTTGTCTCATCAGACCAAAGAGTCCTTCAGGTGCATTTTGGCAAACTCCAGGTGCGCTGCCATGTGCTTTTCACTAAGGAGTGGCTTCCGTCTGGCCACTCTAATATACAGGCCTGATTGGTGGATTACTGCAGAGATGGTTGTCCTTCTGGAAGGTTCTCCCCTCTCCACAGTGGAATGCTGTAACTCTGACAGAGTTGCCATCGGGTTCTTGGTCACCTCCTTGACTAGGGCCCTTCTCCCCCGATCGCTCAGTTTAGACGGCCGGACAACTCTAGAAAGAGTCCTGGTGGTTCCGAACTTCTTCCATTTACGGATGATGGAGGCCACTGTGCTCATTAGGACCTTCAAAGCAGCAGATATTTTTCTGTACCCTTCCCCAGATTTGTGCCTCGAGACAATCCTGTCTCGGAGGTCTACAGACAATTCCTTGGACTTCATGCTAGGCTTGTGCTCTGACATGCACTGTCAAGTGTGGGACCTTATATAGACAGGTGTATGCCTTTCAAAATTATGTCCAATCAACTGAATTTACCACAGGTGGAGTCCAATTAAGCTGGCTGTAGGAACATCTCAAGGATGATCAGTAGATACAGGATGCACCTGAGCTCAATTTTGAGCTTCATGACAAAGGCCGTGAATACTTTTGCGCATGTGATTTCTTAGTGATTTTTTTATTAAATTTACAAAAATCTCAAAAAAAATTTTTTTACACGTTGCCATTATGGGGTATTGTGTGTAGAATTTTGAGGACAAAAATTAATTTATTCCATTTTGGAATAAGGCTGTAACATAACAAAATGTGGAAAAAGTGAAGCGTTGTGAACACTTTCCGGATGCACTGTATATGGAGTTCTCTATTAATTTGACGCATATATATGTTACTTCATCCATGCATGCGCACTGAAATCATAATCAGAGCTCCGCTCCCCTGTTAGCACTGATTGTAGAAGAAGTTCCCTAGGAAATTGGTTTCATTATGGGTATTATGCTTTCTGTCCATATACACTAGATGGCTAGTTCAACCCTTGCACTGAAAATCACCTATTTTTAGAATATTTAAAGATACAGTAGGAGAGGGGTCTAGCCATGTATTACAATATTTTGCTCTCGATCTTCAGCAGTGGATAAATGTAAGTATTTTAAAGGACTCTCGCTGCATTTCAGATGTACACATCTATCTGGACTGTAGGAGTTCATAGTTGGAGGACTAAATGAACTATGTTAACCATGTACCTGATGTTTTTATTTTGAGCATTTTTGTACCTCTTACTAAAGGGTATTACACCTATTACTCTATATGCAGTTCTCTCTTTAACCTATTTCTATGTTTTACAATTCTTGAGCTGGTAACCAGGTAAGAGGAACCCACACTGGAGATCTACTGACAAGGCATTCAGGCAGATAATCATCTCTTTTATAATATTTACATTTGGAAGATGGTAATATATTGGAGTTTCAAGCACACACAGGTTGTGTGTGTGTATATTATATATATATTTTTTTACATGGGTACTGTGGATATTTATTAAACATATACAATATATTGGGTATTTCCATGTCAAGTGATCCACTGCAAGTGACCCTACCATTTACTTTTACCTTAACTCTTAACAATGTATCTCATAGTATTAAATGTGTTAAGTTGCTTTTCTTAAATCTTTTGTAGTTTGAGTTATAATGGTTTGAAGATATAAATATACAAACATTTGGCACTTGTGAGTGTACACATTTTTTTTCCCTCAGGCCACGAAAAACCATTTAAAAAAATATATATATATTTTTATTCAGAACATAACAGGCTTTCCTTTGATATACCACATGACTAGGTTAAAATAAGGATAACATTTCAAATTCACAGGGTTGGGAATTCAATGCAATGTGAAGGACACATTGTGTTAGTCGCCAACGCAAGTCGCCAACGCAACTCAATGTTTCTAGATTGTCCAAACCAAATTTCAAGTTAGGAACTCATATTTTTAGTCATTTTTGTTTGTTCTAACATGTTTATACAATCATGAAGACTTTGCGCTATATTGCAGTCAAATAAATGATTTAAAAAATGTTTTTTTTCAAATGTTGACAATTCTCTGTTTGTAGCATTTTTAATCTTGGAAGTGTTTTATTTCTTCATACAATCTCTTTCATTAAGAGTCTTCTACCTTGGGGACAGCAACATTTAAGAGTGTTTTAGATTATACATTATTTGAAATGAAAAACAATAAAAACCTGATTAGTTACATATTCTAAATCGGAGCCACTGCTCTGGTGCTGGCAGGGACTTGGCTTTGCATGCATTGACAATTCTGTGACTTGGAAAAGTGGTTGTTGTCCAAATCAACTTATTACGCTGTGAGTCCAAGACCCAACTAGCCAATTCACGCATGTTCATTGGAACTGAAAGGCCAGCCCTGGACTTTCACATCCACTAATAAAAAAACCATGATGATGATGATATAAAATTGTAAATAAAAAAAAATAAATAAAAAAACTGGTCTAATGAAAAAAATGCTTAATTAAAGCAATAATATAATAAGGATTGTAGTGGTACTTGTTAAATAGGAGAGGCCCAGTGAATCTAATAACCATACTATCACCAGTGGTACTTCTGGGGAAGCCTCATCACTGTCTCCTGTAATAAAATATGCACTTTAGGCCATACTTGCCAACCTCTTGGCTGCTTTCTCCTGGAGGAGGCAGTCAGGTCGGCTGTGTGGGGGGGCGGGACTTGGCAGGGGCGGAGTGTGATTGTAGCCATACCTCCCGATATTCAATGCTGAGAATGCCAGCATTGTGGAGTGAGGGGTGGGGCTACAATGACGCAATTCAACACAAAATCGAGTGGCCCTAAACATGGGAGACTTATCCACCTTTCCGGGTGGCCGGGAGCACCACCTGATTTTCAGGAACCTTCCGGCCATTCCGGCTCTATATAAAAAGGTGGTAGTGTACCAGATTAAAATTTATAAGCAACCAAATCAGTCATACTTGAGCTTGGTTGTTTTCAAGCATGTTTCACAGAAGTGTCTTTAATTTGAAAAGGACACATAATGGGAAAAATAAAGCATGCTCACCAACATATTCAAATTCTTCCTTGAGCGCCATTCCATTATGAGAAAAGCATTGCTGACAGATCAAGGCATATCTTCAGGAGTAAAAATAAGATGGTCAGGAACTAAATTCAAACTTAGGTCAAAAGATCATACAGGCACTTTAAAAAAAAAAAAAACACCACACTAGACAAACGTGAGGTTCAGGATAACGGACAATGCTCCTCCGTTCAAAACAATGAAAAGATGAGAATATCTATCAATGTGTTTAAGTGTTTGTGCTGTTTCATATGAAATTCAATCTATACGGGAGTCTATTAACATACTGGGAGCATCATGGACGCACAGAAAGGGTTTATGATGAACTTCATGCATAAAACCATTTGGATCATATCCAGAGAACAGAAGACATTGTGAAAGATCAACTTGTCCACCATTTCCCTCTTTAGCACCAATTGAATTACAGTGAATGGCTTTATCTGCTTTTAATTGATGGTCAGTCATGTACTGCCATGGTAAAAACGAGAAGCGGGAAGCAGGTATGCTGCAGCATTCATAAGAAACCATTTATTGTAATGAGTGGAATGAACTCCTCATTTTCATCACAGGCATCTAAGACATTACTCTTGCAATCTCTATCTCCCAAAAGCATATTTTAAAAGCAATTAAGCTTTACTCAATTTTAATACCATGATTATATTTCATTCATTCTCCATTTTAATGATGATCAAATTAATGACCTCTTGAACAACGCATCTGCAACTTATTTAATGGGTATAGAAAAGCTATTATAAGTATTAATGATTCGTGAAATCTAATACATAATCCCATATAGAACCCGTATTCTCTAGATTTAATCTTTTTTGTATTAGGACAAAACATGATACTGCACAGTAAATTTCAGTTTTGCCTCTTCTTAAAACAATGCACACATTATATAAAGAGACTTATGACTTCCACATTAATTATATTAAAAGACTACAAGATCTAGGTATGTAGCTATAATCCCGTAGTCAGGATGCCTGTGCTTAGAATACCGGCGCCGGAATCCTAACACCTGTCAGAACCCCGGCGCCTGCATCCCGGCAGTAAGTACTAGGGTTAGGGGGAGGGTTTGGCACTAAGGGGAGGAAAGTTAGGGTCAGGCACTAAGGGGAGGAAAGTTAGGGTCAGGCACTAAGGGGAGGAAAGTTAGGGTCAGGCACTAAGGGGAGAAAAGTTAGGGTCAGGCACTAAGGGGAGAAAAGTTAGGGTCAGGCACTAAGGGGAGAAAAGTTAGGGTCAGGCACTAAGGGGAGAAAAGTTAGGGTCAGGCACTAAGGGGAGAAAAGTTAGGGTCAGGCACTAAGGGGAGAAAAGTTAGGGTCAGGCACGAAGGAGAGGAAGGTTAGGGTCAGGCACGAAGGAGAGGAAGGTTAGGGTCAGGCACGAAGGAGAGGAGGGTTAGGGTCAGGCACGAAGGAGAGGAGGGTTAGGGTCAGGCACTAAGGGCAGGAAGGTTAGGGTCAGGCACTAAGGGCAGGAAGGTTAGGGTCAGGCACGAAGGAGAGGAGGGTTAGGGTCAGGCACGAAGGAGAGGAGGGTTAGGGTCAGGCACGAAGGAGAGGAGGGTTAGGGTCAGGCACGAAGGAGAGGAGGGTTAGGGTCAGGCACGAAGGAGAGGAGGGTTAGGGTCAGGCACGAAGGAGAGGAGGGTTAGGGTCAGGCACTAAGGAGAGGAGGGTTAGGGTCAGGCACTAAGGAGAGGAGGGTTAGGGTCAGGCACTAAGGAGAGGAGGGTTAGGGTCAGGCACTAAGGAGAGGAGGGTTAGGGTCAGGCACTAAGGAGAGGAGGGTTAGGGTCAGGCACTAAGGAGAGGAGGGTTAGGGTCAGGCACTAAGGAGAGGAAGGTTAGGGTCAGGCACTAAGGAGAGGAGGGTTAGGGTCAGGCACTAAGGGGAGGAAGGTTAGGGTCAGGCACTAAGGAGAGGAAGGTTAGGGTCAGGCACTAAGGAGAGGAAGGTTAGGGTCAGGCACTAAGGGCAGGAAGGTTAGGGTCAGGCACTAAGGGCAGGAAGGTTAGGGTCAGGCACTAAGGGCAGGAAGGTTAGGGTCAGGCACTAAGGGCAGGAAGGTTAGGGTCAGGCACTAAGGGCAGGAAGGTTAGGGTCAGGCACTAAGGGCAGGAAGGTTAGGGTCAGGCACTAAGGGCAGGAAGGTTAGGGTCAGGCACTAAGGGCAGGAAGGTTAGGGTCAGGCACTAAGGGCAGGAAGGTTAGGGTCAGGCACTAAGGGCAGGAAGGTTAGGGTCAGGCACTAAGGGCAGGAAGGTTAGGGTCAGGCACTAAGGGCAGGAAGGTTAGGGTCAGGCACTAAGGGCAGGAAGGTTAGGGTCAGGCACTAAGGGCAGGAAGGTTAGGGTCAGGCACTAAGGGCAGGAAGGTTAGGGTCAGGCACTAAGGGCAGGAAGGTTAGGGTCAGGCACTAAGGGCAGGAAGGTTAGGGTCAGGCACTAAGGGCAGGAAGGTTAGGGTCAGGCACTAAGGGCAGGAAGGTTAGGGTCAGGCACTAAGGGCAGGAAGGTTAGGGTCAGGCACTAAGGGCAGGAAGGTTAGGGTCAGGCACTAAGGGCAGGAAGGTTAGGGTCAGGCACTAAGGGCAGGAAGGTTAGGGTCAGGCACTAAGGGCAGGAAGGTTAGGGTCAGGCACTAAGGGCAGGAAGGTTAGGGTCAGGCACTAAGGGCAGGAAGGTTAGGGTCAGGCACTAAGGGCAGGAAGGTTAGGGTCAGGCACTAAGGGCAGGAAGGTTAGGGTCAGGCACTAAGGGCAGGAAGGTTAGGGTCAGGCACTAAGGGCAGGAAGGTTAGGGTCAGGCACTAAGGGCAGGAAGGTTAGGGTCAGGCACTAAGGGCAGGAAGGTTAGGGTCAGGCACTAAGGGCAGGAAGGTTAGGGTCAGGCACTAAGGGCAGGAAGGTTAGGGTCAGGCACTAAGGGCAGGAAGGTTAGGGTCAGGCACTAAGGGCAGGAAGGTTAGGGTCAGGCACTAAGGGCAGGAAGGTTAGGGTCAGGCACTAAGGGCAGGAAGGTTAGGGTCAGGCACTAAGGGCAGGAAGGTTAGGGTCAGGCACTAAGGGCAGGAAGGTTAGGGTCAGGCACTAAGGGCAGGAAGGTTAGGGTCAGGCACTAAGGGCAGGAAGGTTAGGGTCAGGCACTAAGGGCAGGAAGGTTAGGGTCAGGCACTAAGGGCAGGAAGGTTAGGGTCAGGCACTAAGGGCAGGAAGGTTAGGGTCAGGCACTAAGGGCAGGAAGGTTAGGGTCAGGCACTAAGGGCAGGAAGGTTAGGGTCAGGCACTAAGGGCAGGAAGGTTAGGGTCAAGCACTAAGGGCAGGAAGGTTAGGGTCAGGCACTAAGGGCAGGAAGGTTAGGGTCAGGCACTAAGGGCAGGAAGGTTAGGGTCAGGCACTAAGGGCAGGAAGGTTAGGGTCAGGCACTAAGGGCAGGAAGGTTAGGGTCAGGCACTAAGGGCAGGAAGGTTAGGGTCAGGCACTAAGGGCAGGAAGGTTAGGGTCAGGCACTAAGGGCAGGAAGGTTAGGGTCAGGCACTAAGGGAAGTAAGGTTAGGGTCAGGCACTAAGGGAAGTAAGGTTAGGGTCAGGCACTAAGGGAAGTAAGGTTAGGGTCAGGCACTAAGGGAAGTAAGGTTAGGGTCAGGCACTAAGGGAAGTAAGGTTAGGGTCAGGCACTAAGGGAAGGAAGGTTAGGTTTAGACACTAGGGGGGAGGGTTAGGTTTACGCAGCGGGGAGGGAGGGTTAGGGGGAGGGTTAGGAACTGACCGTCAGGTGTCTGTATCCTAATCCTGTTGGGATGCAGACGTCAGGATTTTGACCGCCGGCATCCCATACCCAACCCCTAAAGCTCTACTTATGAGCGAATATCAGCATTTTATTATGTGTACGCTACTTTTTAGCAATATAGGATCAACTCTGCATTAGGCTTTGTTTGCTGCAAAGGTGACACCTAGTATTATTACTGAACATATTAAGAGATTTGGGAGTTGCGTTTATAAAGATTGTGGAGCAAAGCACCGGAGAACTACTGAGTACACTGACAGCGATTATTATACAGCAAGTCCAGATGTGGGTCGCTTGTCTCTTCACTAACTGTACAATGCCAACCTAGCTAAACAGTAAGTTCGTGTATAATGGACAATGGGGTAGCTAAACACCAGCCCTTTACAAAAAATTCGGGATGTTTTTGTGCTGATCTTTGTATTTTGAGACTAAAGATCCCTCAGAATAATTAAAGCCACTTAAAGAGGTTTAGTGTTGTGTTCCCATCTTCGCTGAGTATTGCTACCCACTGCAATTGCCATTTAGAAAGAAGGGCAAAGCTAAGGGCGGTATTCAATTGTTATAGCGTGCCCGATCTCCCGTGTAAAGTGCTATTTTAGGGCGCTATTTAATTGTTGCTGTTTTTCGCGCTGATCGCGCCCAAAGTGGTCGGGGATAGCCACGTAAAACAGCTACCCCAGACCAAAGTGCTAGTCGCGATTGCGAAAAGTGATGTTTGGGTGCCCAAACAAGTCACTTTTTGCCCATTTCAGCTCGCACCCTCCTGGGGCTGCGAGCTGAAATGGTGCGCCGTCAGCTGATCACGCCCGAACAGGAGAAACAATTGAATACCGCCCTAAGAGTGAAACATGATGCACTTGTGACTTTATAAGTTTCTCAAACTCTGCCATAACAGTCCAGATTTTAAGGATATCCATGCTGGAGTACAAGTTACTTAATTAGCACCTCAGTCAATTTGATTACACCATCTGGACTCAAGCATGGATATCCTTAAAATCTGTACTGTAATGTTGGAGTTTGGTAAACACGGAGTAAGGTACACAAGAAAGAGAAACATTCCCTATTTTTTTTCAATTATTTTACCTGTTCTGAGGACCATCACCAACTAGGTATTCCACAACTTTATCCAGTGCACCCCTCTCTCGTGGAAGGATTGGTCTAGCCAATGGAGGTCCTGGTGGATGGATAGCTAGAGAGATCAAGAAATGGACACTAAACACATTGGCAAAATAATGTCTTCTAGCAAACCCAAATTCCATATTAGATAAGTGTTAAGTTTAGCAGTTGGCAGATACCCTAACTTGTCCTACAATGACCAGGAAAAGCCACCAAGTAGCACCCATTGTTCATATTAATAAAATGAGCAAAAATTAAATTGAGGTATATCCATCAAATATTTAATTCAGTCTGCTAATAGGATATAGCTTCAATTATATTCACCCATAATGTTTGCCTTTACAAACTGTAATTTGCCTATTTTTGTGAAATTAATCTCTACCCTCACAATCCATCCCTCGGCATTTGAATCAAATATGCTGTAAAAGACAACTGCCCCCCAGTAGCCTCTCGTACTTACCTGTAGTAAGCAGAACCAACCTCCAAGCGGTTTGAACCCATCATCAATACATCATATGTAGATATGTGTGGGTCCAACAAAACAAGCAACCCCATCCATTTGGGATGGAGATTGACAGAAAAACTGAGCTGTTTGGCAATGTGGAATGGTTTTTATTCTCTGTATTCAATGTAAGTGTTGCTTTTGAAAGCTACTTATGACAAATCTGAGTTAAAGTTAGGGGCATCTGGTATAGAGGATGGATTCACAACCAAATATGGATTTCTGTACAGCAGGGAATGCATCCTTTACTGGTTGTGACAGCTGCCAAAAGCACCAAAGTATATATGTACAACCCCTCTCAGAAAACAAACTACCCTAACTTTATAGACATCCCCTGCTGAGGTATGTAAAAGGACATACTGTAGCTGCAGTGTACTATGAAAACAAGCATGTAATTGGTTCACACTAAGTGCATAGTCACATGTGCACACACGCACAAATGACTTAACCACGATGCATGGTCAACCCAACTATTCTTTATCAAATGTAAACATTAGGGGCAGCTAGCATTGCGCAGATATCAGCAAATTATGTTAGCCTGATCCTGATCGCGTCTTAATGGGCTGCGAAGAGAGTCAGCCGTGATATACAGCGACTGCCAAGACTAATTGAATCTGCTGCAAATTATAGAGCAGGTGGACTCGACTTCATCTTTCATCAAAATCAAGCAAAAAAAAAAAAAAGAGCCAGATTCCAACACTGTAGAATTTAGTTTTTCAGGAACTTTTTAGAAAGTTGTTGGTGTAGAACATTCTATTTTATATCTCCACCCATATATATTGCATACACCAGTGGTTCCCAAAATCGGTCCTCAAGGCTCCCCTATCAGTCCAGGTTTTAAGGATATCCATGATTAAGCACAGGTGACTTAATTAGTACCTCAGTTTGATTATACCATCTGTGCACAAGTATGGCTATCCTTAAAACCTGGACTGTTAGGTGGCCTTGAGGACAGAGTTTAGGAAACCCTGCCATACACAATAAAGATGCACAGTGTTGATATTACTAAAGCTGTATAGTTCGTATGTGTATAGTATGTATGTGGTTTAAGTCGGGAGTCACTGTCAAAGAGACATCCATGGGTGAAGGGGTTATAACAAGTCCTAAGCACTGCAGGGGTTCAAATTACCTAAAGCGGAGTACACACCATATGATGGTGCACCTTAGCATAGGTGCGCTGCAATTTAATACATTGCGCACGCCGTACACGCTGTACGTTCCGCTGTTCGATGGTGCAGTGTGTTGTTACATGCTGCATTAAGAGCATTGCGGCGTTCATCGCTTCATGCAGAACAGCAGATGGGACGATGCGACGGACGGATTGGACGTACACTATATAATGTATATGACATCGTTTTGATCCACGTCAGGACGATACATTGTACAATATATTGTATACGGAGACCCATCTTATTAGACCTCCCTCTTCCTCATAGTTGTTACTAGGACACACGAGACGGCGGTGCCTGATGTCATGTCCCTTCCAGGTAAAACACTGAAAAGTTTGTAAAAATCCAGAAGGGGAGAGAGTATGAAAAAGTTCTCCCTCTCCTCCATCCTGGAAACCACAGATCATTGGTACCCTCATTTGAAACAGGGGTAAGTCCTCTCTTTCAAATTATATGACCTTGCAAACTTACTCATGTGTGATCACCAGAGAACACCCCTGCACTGCAGAAATTAAATCTAGGGATGTGGGAACCTCTCTCCAATTCTGACTTCAATATTCACAGGGGTCTTTCCTCTTTCAAATGGTGTGGCCCTTTAGTGGTTATCAACCTGTACTACAGAAATACTAGTAGAGCCGATGGATGGTGAGAGCACCTATCGTGTCTGACATCATCTATCCAAGGACTTAAACACCCTTGCGACCCCTCGTTTTAAGAGCACACACACATAGCCTCTTTCAAACAATGTGTTGCTAATTAGTTACTGTCTGATCATCACTATAAAATAACACCCTATACTACAGAAATATCTAGAGATGAGGGGATGTGCCCAGATCTCCCCCATACTGGCATCAATAAAACCAGGGGTTCCCTGTTGGTGGTTAAGGGAAGAAAGAAAATGGGGAAAAAAAAAAAAAAACTTTGAGGCACTTTGGACAGTCATTACAGTGTGAGGAAATATAAGTGCTTTGTTCTGGAAAAAAAAAAAAAGTTGTGTGGGTACTGCTTAAATGATTACGGCTACGGATGTTGGAATGTGACCAGTCCAAAAAGTGGCTACATGTGCTCAGCAGCGATGGAGTAAACAAATTAGTTAATTCCACAGCACAAGCATTTTTAAAAAGAACATACCCAAAAAGTTACATCGCTTAAAATGCCAGTTATATAACATTTGTATTTTGGGAGTTGTTTGTAATCTTGGAAACCAAAAATAGTGTCATGTGACCAAAGCAACCGTAAAAAGAATCACGATCAAAATGTATGATTTCAAAATCAAACAGACATAAAGACAAAATTGCTGCAAAGTTTATATCACATTGGGGCAATTTCATGAAAATATGGACATAGAGCCTAAAACATTAAAGTCAACACCGGTACAATACGTTGCCATTATTAAATCAGTTGAAGTGCTCTATTTTGCTAATAGAGGAAAATAGTTTTGATTTGTGATCTAGTACTTCATATTAGGGCTCTTTAAACTATCAGTGTCCGCTGAATGAAAACAATATTATGGGCAAGCTTTCTTTCATTTGCATATAAAGCAGTGAAAAGATATACTTGTTTGATTAAATTATCACTTAATATCAGGGTTAATATAATGGAAATAACGCAATTTAACAGCCATAAATAATTCTCTCTCCATAATACGATGTGGTTAAATTAAAACGCACAACAATAAAGGTGATTCAGATACAGAAAAAGGTACACAAAAAAAAAAAAAAGTGATTATTTATTCAGATTTTGTGATGGTCCTAACATTTTTTTTTCAGGCTGTAATGTGAGGCAACAGAATCACCATATTCCTGGTAATGGAATCAATTTAGGTTGCTCCTTTAAATAGGAAGTATATCCAAAAGGTGTAGCTGTAGTGGGTGCCACTGTTATGGTACCTACAGGCTTGGGGAGGGGCCAGAACCAGCTAATATAGTTTTCTACAAAATTCCCGAAATTACCTGGTAAGAGACTGTGTCCAGCCCATGACCCAGGCCTGAAAAGGGGAACTCATTAGCGGGGATCTCTGTCCCTCCCTCTCAGTAAAGCTCCACACTGATATGATCCACCTCCCACACTCCTGTCTCACACTCACAGCTGAGCTAGTCAGTGAGCCCAGCACTGTCAGAGAGTAGGCATCTCTTTTATTTACAGCCTTTGTGATGCCGGAGAGGGTGGGGGTGGGGGGGGGGGGGGGAGGAAGAATTACAACCATCCCAGAAAGGGACAGTGTGCCTATTTTAAGAAAATCTTAATTCAAAATGGAATTAGGAAATAGCCCCCTCAGGTAGGAGCTGGTTGCTCCTTGCCCCCTGTGTGGCTTAATGTGTTCTAGCAGCACTACAATGTGGCATATTGTGAACCGAGGGTAATAGAATGTGGCATAATATGGACTGGTGGCACTCTGGTATAATGTGAACTAGGGAACTTCTATGGGGCACTATTATAGGGCATAAAATGAACTAGGGCACTATTACTGTATAGGGCATAAAATGAACTAGGACAATATTATGGGGCATAGAAAGTACAACCACTGTGGACAGAGTTGGCTCTCTAGAAGCATCTGGGGAGGGCCATCAAAAATGTTGCTTTGGAGAACACAAAGTTCTGGCTACGCCTTTGAGTAGATCTAAAGAGGAAGAGCCACCATTTATACAGCTGATCTCAGTCATTGATTGCACAGGCTGCAATGAACCATGTGCGGAGTCATTTTTTTTCAATAATCCTGAACAAGAGAGTTGGCTATTATTCTCAATAAATTGTGTTTATTTCCCCACAAAGAAAGGACAAATATTGGGTTGATTTCACACAAGCATTAAAGTTGTTGCAACACCCCAGAATCCTGTTCCAGAGGCTCCGTAAAGGCTATTTTATAAATGTACTACATGATTAATCTTGAATTTGTAGTTGATATTTTTGATTTGCACTTTTTTTATGTATCTGAATATACTGATACATCTAGCATTTGCGGCAAACAAAAAAGTTGCACGGGACCACTCACGCCAGGCATATCGCGCTGCATGGTGTATTCAGGCTAGATGTAGTAACATGCCTCACGAATGGCGATTCCATTACCGACTCTGAAAGTAAGCGGATTTATCAGGGGTAACTTACATAAGATAGCACTTAAGCTAGTCTCATATATGGGATTTATTGTGGGGCTGTTGGATAATGATGATTTGGTCACATTAGTGGTGGCAGTTGTATAATGAATAGAGTTGATCACTGTGAAAAGGTTATTCCGTTATCCAGTAGAATTGCCCATTGGCCATTGTAGGCAACAGTATTTTTCATCCAATTAAACAAAGTTATTAAATAAAGCATTTACATACTTTACTAAAAACAGAAAATCATAACTAATGAGAACATTTACATCTAAACCCTAAAAGGTGACAGTTAACAGTTTCAGTGTTTAGGTGGAATTCTATGAAGAGCTGAAATAGAAAAAGAGAAAGTTTTAAAAAAAAAAAAAACACCATCTCACCACCCTTAAAATGGTCTAATTGGCCTTTGGATTCACGTGCCTCTCCAGCCATGCATCTTGCTATTCACGCTGTTACCGACAACAGTAATTAATATGAACATCAGAGCAATCATTGTAGGACGACTGGTCATTTCTGCAGGCTTGGCATACGCTCAACTACCTGCTGGTTATTCATTTCCCAACATATGGGAGCGCAGTAGCCAGGAATTATACAACTGATTTTTCCCCGCCACAAAATTATGTGAAATATGAACAGAACTATTTAATAAAGATAATCCGATCCATTTACCTGTATGCATTAGTGATGAGGGAGGGAATATGAAGCAGATGGAATAAAGTAATGATTGAGATGGATACAGTATAACAGTGTAACCTTTGCAATTTATCTCTGCAATATAACAGCATATTAGGAACCAATACCTAAAACTTACAAATGATGGTGGCAAACCTTGTAAAATACTATCATCATCAGTTTGATGCACAGGTTAGACAAAAGAGGCATATGCTACTCGGGCTAGGAATAGACAAGCTTGCCATATGCCCTGCGCACAGCAAGTGGGCTGGCATACAATAGCCGAACAACGCAGCCCTTTCATTCTTCTCTGCCTGCTTCAACCAGGACCTGACAACTGTGCAACCAACTAGAGCCACTTCTGTAATATTAATCCAAAGGCTGTCATGGACATACTGGAAATGTTAATAAAATGCATATTCCACAACGGATCCATATATAAAATACTCCATGTAACAGCACAGTGGCAGAAAATGCAGCATCCCACACAGGGAATAAGTGACATGAGAATAGATTCTCCCTCACGTTAGAAAATACACTAGTTATATGTCAGCACAGCCCTCTGATTACAAATACATATAAGTGAAATTACACAACTGAGTTTTAATTAAACTCACAGTATTCAGAACTGCGTGATGCATTCATGTACAATACGGGTGGGATACAACAGACTAAGCACGTTTGTAACAAAGTGGACCAGTGCAGCAGTTTGACTAACCTATAAGTAAAGCCTAAATAAAGGCCTAATTTATTTATTTCCATTAATCTCTATACTGCCACCATATCGCACGGCACTTATGACTATAATCTCCAAGGAGGCAGGGGCTGAGGTGAATGATTAAAAGTTCAGAGTGAGATATATCTATCCATCTATACACACATATACACTATTATAAAAGAAAAAAATATATATTGGCTATAAAAATTGTCAGTCCCTTGGTCAGAAATTTAGGCCTTATTTAAATTAAATGACTATTGGTGGTCTTAAAAGTTATTTATACTGAGCTCATGTGACCATTCAGAACCAATGCACAAAATGGCATCAGCTTAATGTCGGAGGTGGCTTCTCAGTTGCACAGAGAGAATGCTATAAAAAAAAAAAGTGTCCTCAAACTGTGGCTTCAGTTACGCCAAACAGCATCTCTCGGAGCACCAGGGCCAGGCTGATTCAGCCGAGTGTCTTATTCGCTCAAAATGTGCATCTTATTCGCATAAATCAAATGGCTGGATGCAACTAAACTACTCTGCTAGATTACACTGATCCATCTAATGTGCGGCATTTGTATATCTGTGAGCGAATTAGTCTGAACCTGTATACAAAGTGCTACGATACAGCAGCTGTGGTTTGTTCTAACGCCGAGTTCCGTTGTGCGTCAACTGTGACTTTGAACGTGTTTAAAACCAATTCCTGTGCAGTTTAAGTCACGACCCACGCTTCTGGTACACTAAATGGCTTTTCACTGCGTTTGCGATGCGAATAAGATGCAACATTTAAAAAATTAAAAAAAGCTGGTACGTTGCACCTCTCGCAGCAGCTCAGTCACGCTGGGCGTTTCGCGCTATATGGTGTATGAGGACACATCTGTAAACAGGTTAGCGGCTAGTGTACCACTAGAAAGTATACAATTTATAGAAGTGCAATTTAAAAGAAAGCTTAAAGGCAAATCCATTGTAGTGCAGTATACTAAAATAAAGCAATTAAAATACATATTTGTAATGGGTAAAAAAAAAAAGAATCCTTATATAGGATTTGAAAATGTAAACAAAAAATAAAGCAGATGACCAAAACAATCTGTATCAAAGAGAAAAATAAAGCCTTCAAATTCTGATCAAATTGTGATCTTCTACCTAGATGTTAAACTAATTGAAAGTACAGGTTGAGTCTCCCATATCCAAATATTCCGAAATACGGATTTTTTTTAGCATGACTGAGATAGTGACACCTTTGCTTTTTGATGGTTCAATCTACACAAACTTTGTTTAAGGCACAAAATATAAAAAATATTGTATAAAATTACCCTTAGGGTCTGTGTATAAGGTGTATATGAAACAAATGAATTTCATGTACAGTATGTACACAAACTTTGTTTGAGCCACAAAATTATTGAAAATATTGTATAAAATGACCTGCAGGCTGTGTGGTATAAGGAGTATATGAAATGTAAATGCATTCTGTGTTTAGATTTGGGTCCCATTCCCAAGAAATTTTATAAAGGTATGCAATTATTCCAAAATACTTAATATTCTGATATCCAAAATACCCCTGGTCACAAGCATTTTGGATATTGGAGACGCAACCTGTATAACAAATTTCTTTAAAAAACACAATATATATTTATTTATTACATATATGGGAAATCTCTAAATTAGAGAAGATCGCGTACTATCAAGTTTCCAAAATAAGGAACCATTACAGCTTGCTACAGCTGTAAGTAAACATAGAAACAGAATAATCGTACATTACACACAAAATAGCTTTTAAATATATTAATTTAAAATAAAAAAAACGTGATGAATACTATTTGCAATCCAATCGAGAAGTCTGATTAGTTTTAATAATCTAATTAGAATGGCTTAATTAGAATGTTCTAATAAACTGCACACACAAAATTAAGTGTTAAAAAACATGCAGGTATTAGTAAAGTAAGAATATATATTCTAGACGTGTTTGCCTTTATAACGGATCCATATAAATCTGAAGCTTTCCTAAACCCAGGGCTGTAAAAAGGTATGTTATATATCGTTGACTACAGAAAACTGCAAAGTTTTATTGCCATTTAAACAAAGAAGCCATAACAGTTAAACGAGCTATAGCAATAGGCTTCAGTATCACAAGGTGCCAGCTGTAAAGAGTTATGGCTAATTGAATATGGAACTCCTGCTTAATCAGATAACTGTGCTCCTATTTCCAAATGAAATGCCATTTCCATGGTGTCTGAATATTACCTGGTTTATTGGTAACCAGAGAAAACTATATAAACTGTAAATAACAGTAAGTGCTCTGTTTACCCATTCCAGATATCACAGTGGCAGGCGATCCAGGGCGTCTTAGTATGAGGCCTGACTGTAATCCTTGCTGAACAGTCCGCTCAGGGGGTCCACCAGGAGCTGAAGTGTCCCTTTGAAGACCTGGAGTTGCTGCCAACAGTCCTGGAACTTGCGGAGATCCCTGGCTGGAGTTTACTGGGGTAGACACACTTATATTTCTTTGAGCTGCCGTCCTCTGGCGCAGATCTGAGGGAAGTGTGTACAGTACATAAGAAATTTAATGATTCATTACGCACTGCTGAAAGCAAGTAACTGAGCTCATGTAACATCATAAACATGGTCACGCAGGGGGAAAAAATAAAAAAAGTCTAGGTAGGCTACATGAAAATGAGAGGTGCCAAATAAGTGACATGGTAGAACAACAAAAAGGAAAGCAGTTAAGTCGCTGGTCAGAGAACTCTCAATGTGTGACTACAATTCACATCAAGCCATGTAAACCTGCAAACCAAAGTGCATTAATGAAAAAAAAAAAAAAAAAAGAGATCTAAACAAAATACATACATATATTACAGTCCAATCTCCCATGCCCCTCCAAGCTATTTGGGAGACTTTTCTACACCCACCTCACACTCTTCACTCGCACAAATTATTGGATCCACTTCAGTGAGGCTTTCATTCCGAACACTCCACAGAGACGGTACGGATTAAGGTAGTGAATGATCTCATCACTGCCAAATCTAAAGGCTACTACTCGCTTCTTATTCTTCTAGAGATCTCTGCTGCACTTGACAAAGTTGACCACTCTTCTTATACAAACCTAGGACACAGCCCTCTCCTGATTCTCATCCTACTTATCTAAATCGTTCTTTCAGTGCCCGTTTCTCTGAATCCAGCTGCTCTTCGCTTCCTCTATCAGTTGGAGCACCACAAGGATCAGTTTTAAATCATTTACTTTTTTCACTCTATACAACGTCTCTTGGCAAACTTATCGGCTTTTAAGGATTAGAGTATCATCTGTATGCAGATGATACTCAAATCTACCCATCATCTCCAGATTTGTCACCTTTTGTATTAGTCTGAGTTACTGAATGTCTTTCTGCCATTCAATCTTGGATATCATGCGGCCACCTCAACCTCGATCTTTCCAAATCAGAATTAATATTATTTCCACCAGTCAATAGTAGCTACCAACCTAATATATCTCTCCACCCTACAAGTTCACTGCTTAGGCATTATCCTTAACTTAGATTGAATGTGGGGAACAAAGGACATTTCAGTTTCCAAATAATGTTACTTACATCTAAAAAAAAAAAAAAACATGTTCAGAATGTAGACATATCTTACACTGCAAAAACTAATTCATGCACTCATCTTCCCGCATTGATTACTGCAATAGTCTCCTTACTTTCACCACTACAAGCCATTCCGTAAACACGAAGGTGGGCGATTCAATTGTTTCGAGTGCACCTCCCTCCCGCTGGGCGTCTATACGATTGGGCGCCGAAAGGAGCAATTCAATTGTAGTCTGTATGGACGGCTAAAGCTGCATGGGGGGCACATTTCTTCTCGCAGGGTCCTGGAGGTGCGAAAAGCAATGTGCGCAAAGTCCGTTGTTTGGGCGCCCTAACCACTTTCTCTAGGCGGGTTTAGCCGCTTTGTGCAGCTAAACCCAATGCTTTTAGGCACAATAAAATATGAGATATGGTAAGAACTTACCCTTGTTATCTCTATTTCTACGAAGTCTATAGGGTTCCACAGGATACCTTGGGGTATAGGTGTGACGTCAGTCGCAGGGCACCAAAGAGTTAAGCTTTCAGCCTCCCAGGATGCACTAGGTCCCCCTCCTATACCCCGCCCCCGGGCCAAGGCACCTCAGTTAGTTACCAAGCCATAGGCCGGAGGAGGAGAAGGAAGAGAGAGAACAAAGATCTGGACACATACAAGAATCACATTCTCACCAGAGGGAGACGGAAAACCGGTGACCAGAGCAAAGCCCATCTGCAGCACAGGTGCGACAGGGCGGGAGTCCTGTGGAACCCTATGGACTTCGTAGAAATAGAGATAACAAGGGTAAGTTCTTACCATATCTCATATTTTCTACTTCAGGGTCCATAGGGTATCCACGGGATACCTTGGGGATGTCCCAAAGCAGTATCCTTTAAGGGTGGGGACGCTCCTGTGCAGAAAGGAGAATCCGCTGCCCGAAGGAAGCATCCTGAGAGGCGAAGGTGTCAAACCTGTAATACCTCACGAAGGTATGGACAGAAGACCACGTAGCAGCCTTGCAGATCTGAACTGCCGAGGCACCACGTCGAGCTGCCCACGAAGGACCCACAGACCTAGTGGAATGAGCCTTCAGAGAAGGAGGGACCGGTAGGCCTTCATGAAGATAAGCTTCAGAAATAGCCATACGGATCCAGGCTGCCAAAGTTTGCTTTGAAGCAGGCCAACCCTTTTTACGGAAGCCATAGAGGACAAACAAAGCGTCCGACTTCCTAAACGAAGAAGTGCGGTCAACATAAGTCCTTAAGGCCCGCACAACATCCAAAGAGGCCTCACCCACGGAAAGACCCGGTGAGTTAAAGGCCGGAACAACTATTTCCTCGTTAACATGAAACTGGGAAACAACTTTGGGAAGAAACTCGGGCCGAGTGCGGAGCACTGCCCTGTTCCCATAAAAAACCAAGAAAGGGGGTCTACAAGAAAGAGCCCCTAACTCAGAAACACGTCTGGCCGAAGCAATGGCCAGAGGGAAAACAGTCTTAGCTGTTAGCCATTTAATATCCACTGAGCCCAGTGGTTCAAACGGCGGTCCTTGGAGAGCCCTCAGGACCACAGCCAAATCCCAAGGCGCCACAAGTGGAACAAAGGGCGGCTGAATGCGGAGAACACCCTGCATAAAGGTGCGCACATCCAGGATTGTAGCAATCCTACGGTGAAACCAGACAGATAGGGCCGAAACCTGTACCTTCAAAGAAGCAAGGCGAAGCCCATGATCTAGTCCCGCTTGCAGGAAGGCGAGAATCCGAGACAGACGAAACTCCCGCGGTGCATAACCTCTCGGTCGACACCACTGGAAGAACGTATGCCACACGCGATGGTATATCCTCGCGGAAGACGGTTTCCGAGCTCGTAACATGGTACGCACCACAGAGCTGGAAAACCCCCGGGACCTCAGCATGGCCGTCTCAACAGCCACGCCGTCAAAGACAGCCGAGTCAGGTCCGGGTGAAGGCAAGGACCCTGAGACAGAAGGTCCGGTCGTAGCGGCAACCGCAGAGGACTGTCCACGGACAGACCCTGAAGGTCTGAGAACCAGTGCCGTCTGGGCCACGCGGGAGCCATCAACAGGAGCGTCCCTCCTTCCTGTTTGAATTTCCGGATTACCCGTGGAAGAAGGGAGACCGGAGGGAACAGGTATGCGAACCGGAACGTCCACCGGACGGACAGAGCATCCACCAGAGACGCCCCTTCGTCTCTTGTGCGAGACCCGTACACCGGCAACTTGTTGTTGTGCCGGGACGCCATGAGGTCGATTTCTGGAAGACCCCACCTGTCCACCAGTAGTTGAAAAACGTCCGGGTGCAGGGACCATTCCCCCGGATGAACGTCCTGGCGACTTAGAAAGTCCGCCTCCCAATTTAGCACTCCCGGGATGAAGACCGCTGATATGGCCGGAAGATTGCGCTCCGCCCAAACCAGGATCCGAGAGACCTCTACGAGAGCCGCCCGACTGCGAGTTCCTCCTTGCCTGTTTATGTAGGCCACGGTGGTAGCGTTGTCCGACTGGACCTGCACCGGGCGACCCTGGAGAAACCGCTTTGCCTGCTGGAGAGCATTGAAGACCGCACGGAGTTCCAAGATATTTATTGGAAGCTCCGCTTCTGTCGGCGTCCACCTGCCCTGGAACAAGTGTGGACCCGAAACTGCTCCCCAGCCCCGAAGACTGGCGTCCGTTGTCAACAGGACCCAATTTGGAACCCAGAACGGACGTCCCTTGTTGAGGTGGGTCGTCTGTAACCACCACGCAAGGGACAGGCGAACCTCCTGGGTGAGCACAATCGTCTGGGACTTCAGAGACTGAGTCAGCCCGTTCCACTTGGACAGGATCAGGTGCTGCAGAGGTCTGGAGTGAAACTGGGCGTATTCCACCATGTCGAACACCGACACCATGGAGCCCAGTAACCTCATCGCCGAGTGTAAGGACACCCGGCGGCTGTGCAGGCAACTGCGCACCCTTGACTGTAAAGCAGAGATCTTGTCCTCCGTCACGAAGATCCTTTGCTGTCCCGAGTCCAATAAGGCTCCAAGATGCAGAATCCTCCGAGACGGGATTAGAGTGGACTTCTGCCAGTTGATTAGCCAGCCGTGCCGTTGCAGCAGTGCAATGGTCAGGTCCAAGTGGCGTAACAGGAGCTCTGGAGATCCTGCCACCAATAACAGGTCGTCCAAATACGGCAACATGCGGACTCCCTGCAGCCGCAGAGAAGCCGCCATGACCACCATCACCTTGGTGAAAACACGTGGTGCTGTTGCCAGGCCAAAAGGTAACGCCCGAAACTGGAAGTGGTCGCTGCGGATTGCAAACCTGAGGAACTGTTGATGGCGCAAAAGAATAGGGACATGCAGGTAAGCGTCCTGTATGTCCAATGACACCAAGTAGTCCCCAGGTTCCAGCGCCAGAATGATGGACCGTAGGGTCTCCATCCGAAACTTCGGGACCCGCAAAGACTTGTTGAGTGCTTTGAGGTTGAGAATCGGACGATATGACCCATTGGGTTTCTGTACCAAAAATAGATTTGAATAGAAACCCTGGCCCCTCTGGGAGAATGGAACAGCCACTATAACTCCAGCCTGGAGCATAGTGTGCAATACCTTCCGCAGCTCCGTAGCCTTGTTCCGGTCTGATGGGAGACCCGTGGTGAAGAAGCGAGCCGGGGGTCTGTGCCGGAAGGAGAGGGCGTATCCGTGGGAAACCACCTCCAGAACCCAAGTGTCTGTCGTAGTGGTCGACCAACACTGGGCGAACTGTAGCAGGCGGCCTCCCACCCTGGGATCCCCCAAAGGGAGGCCCGGACCGTCAGGCCGCAGGCTTGTCATCTGGCTTGGGGGCCGGACGTCTGGTACTCCATGCCTGCTTCCGGGGCTTGACCGATTTCTTAGGGCCAGCCTGTCGAGGAAAAGACTGTGGTTTGGGCCTGCCCTGGGCCCTAGATGACCGAAAGGACGATGGTCCCGAACCAGAAGGAGCAGCGGCCGACGGGAGACAAGCAGATTTGGCTGCCGCCAGCGTGGCCACAATCTTATCCAGATCCGGACCGAAGAGAACTTCTCCGGTAAACGGCAACGCTTCCAGACCTTTCTTGGAATCTGCGTCCGCCTTCCAGGATCGCAGCCACAAGGTGCGACGAGCAGCCACCGCTGCTGAAGAAATTCTAGACACCAGAGTACTAATGTCTAGAGCCGCCTCGTTGATGTAGGTGGCCGAATCACGGAGATTGCCAATCAACTCCGCCTGTTCGGCCGGACAGTCGGATTCAAAAGAAGCCTCTAATGAATCCGCCCAGCGCTCCATCGCTCTGGCAACCCAGCAAATGGCCATAGCCGGCCGTGCTGCCCCCCCTGCAAGGGAATAAGCGGACTTCAGGCAGATTTCTACCTTGCGGTCCGTAGCATCCTTAAGGGAGGACATGGATGGCATCGGCAATGTGGCACTACGGACAAGACGGGTCACGTGAGAATCCACCTGTGGAGGGGATTCCCACTTAGCAAAATAATTATCCGCGAACGGATAAGCCACCGCCAGGCGTCTCTGCGGCTGGTATCTTTTGCCAGGTTGTTTCCACGCTTCATCTAAATGGTCCACCAACTGACCCGAAAGAGGAAAGACTGTGGCATCGCCCTTCACATCTTTGAAAAAGGCATACTTAGATTTAGCCGCTGGGGGAACTTCGTCCTCAATCACCAAGGCTGTGCGGACCGCCCGAATAAGTCCAGGAATATATACTTTGGACTTAGCATCAGCGTCCTTAGTATGGAGAGGTTCCTGATCGTAAGGATCCAGAATCTCCCCATCATCAGACGTCCCTTCGTCATCCTCATAAGGAGCGGACAGAGACGCCACCGGCCTTTTATGAGGCCGCATCACAGACTCCCCTTGCAACACATCCGACAAGTGCTGTACAGAACTCGTCAGGGAGTTAACCCACGCTGGCTCCTGAGAAGCCGGGAGCGGGGAAATAGGGAGACTGTGGGGTACCACCAATTGTCGTGGGAACCCCTGCATGGGTGACGACACCACAGACTGCTGGGACAAACCCATCGGAGTAAACGCGGGCTGCGGAGCTAACTGGCCCACTAAAGCTGTTAACGCCTGAGCGAAACAAGCCCAGGGCGGCTCCTGTACCGGTGCTGTAACCGTAATAGGCCGCGCCATGGACAAACACTGCCGGCAAAGGCCCTCCGCGCTACCCTCCCCCTCCGCTAACGGTACTTTGCACGTGGTACACTGTAGCCGGAGGGGAAAATCACTTTCAGACATGATGGCACCACGTATGTGACCTCTCTCACCAATTAAGTATTAAATAGGCGAGAGACCACCCTGCAGCACCGCACCGCAAGGGCTTTAGCAGAAGAACAGGGACAGTAATAAAGCTGACAGTTTAGAGAAGAAAAGTTACAGGCAGCGCTAGCACAGTCACATACAATGCAGAGAAATAACAATTCCTGCACTAACAGCGCTGATTACTCAACTACACAGACACAGGGCCTGGTAGGACACAGCGCTGCATACACAGACCTGAGCCACAGCGGAGGAGAGGTATGCGGGGGGACCCAGACCACGATGCTTCCGTCCAGCGCTTCCAGCAGCGTTCACCATGCGTTCTGGAGAAGATGGCCGCCGAGGAGCAGAGAGGAGGCTGGCCTGGGGGAGGAGCGCTGCCACAGGACCAGTCGGCAGCATGCAGAGAGGGCTGTGTGCAGCGGGGGAGGCGCCGGCTGTGAGACAGGGAAGGCGCGCTCCCCTGGCATGCATTTAACCCCTGGGACGCCGCAGCGCTACCGCTCTGCTGCGGTCCGCTGTCCCAGGGGGTAGTGGAAGCGCAGGTTGGTCGCCTGGCTCCACGCTGCAGCCAGTCCCCAGGGAGCCCCCTGCCTGGGGACATAGGACCATGTGATCAGCGGGGACCCACCGCGGGACCCCGCTGCTTACCTCTGTCCCCCTTGAATCCGGCCATGGTCCGGAGCATCTGGGGTCACCGCTAGCTGTGACCCCAGACGCCCACCAGCATCCCCGGATCAGTACCGGCGTTCTGGTACCGGCGGGGTGTAGGGAAGACAGCATGGACGTCAGGACTGACAGTCCATGCTGTTCATCCAGATGTGCAGCCACAGCTGCATGAAGAAAAAGCTTCAGGGGCTCTTCTAGCCCCCACTCCAACAGGTGCACCCGACTCCGGCCGGGCATCAAACTAAACTGAGGTGCCTTGGCCCGGGGGCGGGGTATAGGAGGGGGACCTAGTGCATCCTGGGAGGCTGAAAGCTTAACTCTTTGGTGCCCTGCGACTGACGTCACACCTATACCCCAAGGTATCCTGTGGATACCCTATGGACCCTGAAGTAGAAATACTAATGGGCACCCCAACGGAAAAACAATTGAATTGCTCCGTTGGGTGCCTGTTCATATAGGCATTCAGCAGGGGGATGCGCAAAACAATTGAATCGCCCCCTAATTGTCTGCTGCTCTGCAAGTCCCTCCATTGGTTACCTGTATTCTACCGAACTCCATATAAAATACTTTTACTTACACATGCGGCTGCTAACCAGACTACATCTACATACATCTTTGCTTATCTCAAAGTATCTCCTTAGCTCAACCCCTGCGGGTCTCATTCACACGTCACCTGCTCCCATTCACAGTAACAGGACTTTTTCAGGTGGCGCTCCCAGCCGCCCCGGAAGAGCGGGCTAGTCTCCTGTAATTGGTGGATTTTCTTTAACTGTTTTCTGACCACTTTATTGTTGAAGAATCTTGTTCAGTTAATGGGTTACCCTACTGCAGCAAATAGTTATCTTAAGATTTCTCCTTTAAAATGAAGGGTCGCTTCCTGATGACTTTGAAATGACAAGATTCGCCTACCCCACAGATGTAAAGGCAAAGGCAGTACCAACAGGGATACTCAACAAATGGGCCTCCAGTTTGCCATTAGAGCATGTTAAACCGACAGTGCATGCTGGGATGTGTAGTTCCACAGCAGTTGGAGGGACACATGTTGAATACTCTGAGGTTACAGGGAAGAAGAGGAATCTCTTGTCTGCTAGCATCAGATTCATGTAAACTGAATCTAACATATTACGTTTACACTCAATACTTAAGTGCTAAATAAAATAATCCCAATTTGTTATAGTTAGCCTCCATACCACTCTTCATGGGACATTTCCCGGCACATGCAGCACTAACCTCACAATCACACCAGGTAACTGGTTACATTCTCACACAAACACTGTACACATCTTCTGAAAGATTCTGCTAGGAGTGTCCCGAACATTCTGCATGTACAGAAGTAGTATTATACAATAATAAAAAGTATCCTAGTTTAGTTGCACCTCAAAAAATGATCATTTAACATATTTTCTCTTGCGCCAACACACAAACCAGTAGTGACAAAATAGGAGACAGAGGGGGGCGATTCAATTCAGTGTACTGTGAATATCCCCGGGAAGGAGTTCCGGAAGCTATTCAATTCAGCAAGCTTTTAACTCCGACTTAAGTCGGAGAATGCCGGTTAGCGCAAATAAAGCTGGGTGTTTGGTCGCACTAACCGGCATTCTCCGACTAAAGTGCCAGCCGTGAAGCTGTTCGTGCCAAAAGCCTCGCGGCTGGGACTTTAAAGGATTTCTTCTCGCACCCTCCTGTGGGTGCAAGCAGAAATCCAACTAGTCGGCCTAACAGCTCGCTGAGTGGGATAGCTCCGGGAAATCCTTCCCAGCACTATTAATAGAGCACTGATAGAAATCGCCCCCAGAAAGAGGGAAACAGTTGTGCGTTTAGAGAGCTATATAAAATAACACCCAAATAAGCAGTCATTTCAGAGCACATCTACATCCTGAGATTAATGACCAACATATCAAAGGAGAAAACAAAATAGTGAAAAAATATAAATATACAGCCAGTTATGTATATTTTTCCCTTCGGTTGTACAAACTGCATTGTGTTGGTACAATACAAAGTGATACAGGTCTCAGTGATACAGGTTTCAACGTTAAATAGGTCAGCATGTATGACTGCTGGAGCTAAAATTTGATTGCATTCTTTAAAAATCAATGAAAGCATATCATGGTAGAGCTGAAGATTTATACACGGCAAATACATGCCTGGTTAAGCAGAACATAATTAAATGTCAAGTATGTATTCAGGTCTTAACAAGAGTTTCAGGCCAGACTATGTATTGTAAACTATAGAAAATCTCTACAAAGGGTCAAACATTTCAATTGCAATAGAACACCTTTCCTAATCCTATACAATACCTACAACTGCCACACATGGTAGAACATGTTTTACTGACCTTTGTTTTTGCTAGTGAAGGGCATTAGAGTAGCTATCACTGTATTACTCTGCAACTCTTCAATCACACAAGTAAGAAAAATGAAGAGGAACATATTGGGCGATGGAAAGGTTTTCCCCAGCGGGGGAATTGCTGCTCCGTCGGGCGTGAACAGCCATCGGCACTGATTTTTCTGCTCGCGTGCCCTTACCCCACGGTGGCGAGCAGAAATGTGTGAAAAGTCAATGGTTTGAGCGCCCTAACCTGGACTTTAGACTGTTTTACGCGGCTAAACCGGACCTAATTGGGCGCGCCAAGCGCAATATTTATTGGGCATCCACAAACAATTGAATTACAACAATGGGCGCCCTTTAATTACCGCGACTTAAAACAACTGAAATCACACCCATAATGTCCAAAACGAAGTTTTGCAATAAGGTAGTTTTACAGCTGCTAATGTCAGTGTATGAGCCCCCCAAAATTCAATCCATTTTGATAAGAATGATGTTTAAACCAATTAGAGCAGGAAATTCCATCAGCACAAAACTTACAGTATGTGATCAAATCTGACTCCAATCCCAGTGCTTTGTGCCTATAGTATTGGGAAGGAGTGATCCCCCTTAGGACTACAAAACCACCCATCATTCTCAGCTGGCCAACAGAAGGAACACATTGTCAAGGTTTCATACACACTAGATACTGAATGTGTGGTGCTCTGGCAACAATCAGCTTCAATTATGCAAACTCAGCACAGACTGCATCTGTGATAGATATAACCGATCTCTATGGAGAACGTACTGTCCATACACACAAAGCATCTCCATGCAGCAGGGACTCTGTATGCAGTTTGCAGTATGGTTGACCCTTCCTTCCTGCGTTGCGTACTGACTATGTTCGCCATAAACATATATGGTTGATAAAAAAATGCAGTCAGGCTGCCTACTATTCGACAAGGCACCCATTCAGCTTTGCACAAAAATACAGATAGCCAGATCTGATGTGATTTCTGATTTGAGCCATCCTATGTGAACACTGAAAGCAGCTACCATTCAAACATTCTTAGCGTTCACTTCAACTGTCTCTATGAAAGGGTAAAATTAAAAGTTTATAAATAGCATGTGTAAACAGTAAACTTTTTAGAAGCAAGCTTTAACATTACATTGATATCACAAAAGTAAGGGGGGGGGGGGGCACTATATCATTTATTTATTTTTTAAACAGTGGCTGCTATATAACATTAAACAAAAAATATATATATATATATATATATATAAAATTTTTGTTTTTGTAGTAACTAGGATATAAAATACAAAAATAAGGACTTTAGCAAACCTAAAGCTGGTATTACTGAATTAAGACTACAAATAACCAGACTACTATATAAAAGGCATTTTATTATTCAGTCACCGCCTTGTCTCTTTTGCCCACTTACATTTTAAAATGTTCAATAAAAGAACACAAAAAGACTAATTAAATAAAGTTCAATAATTTCCAGGGGCAGTCCCAGGTTTTGAACATTGTCCCGAAATGACAGTTTTCATTTTTGACCGACCAAACTATAAAATTCCAATTTTTTTCTGTAATTTACATGTAATTATTACCAACTCTGAATTTTAAAAGTTTAGAGAACCACATTTACTGAACAGGTAGACAATTACATGGTAAACAAAGCATGGTGGGCTTACAGCTCTTTAATGTCTGACAAGACAGTATAGCCCATTACCTGTATGGACGCACTGGCTCAGCAGCAAAGTGTCCCTGAAAAATATTTTTAAATGTTGGCAATTATAGATATTAAAAAAAAAACAAAAAAAACAACAGGCACTAGGCGAGAAAAACGTGCTGGTGCGCAGATAAAGCCACTAAATATACCCAGGAATAACAGAGGAAGCAAAGCTACATTCCAGTCTTCGAGGCAAAAACAACCATTTATTCAGCATTTCAGACAAAGGCTGGTGCATGAGCAATATTAAAGAACCATATGCAACACTAGGTTTTAAGCGCTACATTTCTCCAACATGTAACGAATTGGGGCAATTCAATTCAGTGCGATGTTGAATTGCACCGGGAAAGTGCCTGGAGCTATGCAATTGGCCGTGCCGTTAACCTCCACTAGAGGTTTTCTGCTCACACCCACTTGAGGTGCAAGGAGAAAAATCAGACTAAAATAGTGCTGCGAGGCTGGTTTCGGGCTTAGCGCACTAACAGCAACGCGGACAGCACTTAAGTCAGAGAATGCAGGCTACTGCGGCTTAACAGCTGGCATTAGGTGCCGTAACCTGCACCTCCCAACTTACGTGCAGGGCGTGATGGGGACATTTGAATAGATCCAGGAACTCATTCCTGGCGCTATTCATCGTCACACTGAATTTAATTGCCCCTAATATGCCAAATGGAATTCTTGAGATTTCCATGCATATCCGAGTACCGCCAGTTAGGATGCAGAAACCAACAAAGCGCCCCATACAAAAATAGTCAACTCTAAGGGGGGTCTCAATTGTTTTATAGGCATTAGAAATGGGTGCCCAACAAAGCTATTCAATTATTGCGAGTGTCATGGTTATCGCAGTCAAATGCACAGGGCTTCGCTGTATAAAGCAGCTTAAACCATCTAAAGTGGTGTGTCCCGCGAAAAATCGGTCATATGGGTGCGCTCAAGACCGTGCAAGCAGAAATCTGGGTAGCCGCAACACTTGCGGCCGATTAGAGACACAATTGAACAGCTCTGTAGGGCGCCCATCACTAACGGGTACCCCAAATAAAATCAATTCCCCCCTAAAAGTTGAATGGACATCAGATGACTTAACAGTAGAGCAAAGCAGGAGCTTTGGGTCAACAATTTGAAATTCTATATTTGTTTTCTTATTAACTCTATTTCAGACATTTACAAGTCCACCTATAATCTGCATTTCATGACGCGCAGAATACAAGATACAGTAAAAGAAACTTGTCTCTTGTCCTTACAACTTAAGGATAAATTTAAAATGTATTACTCATCAAATTTCAGATTTGTTCAAAAAGATACAGCACTTTATTGTGCCAACATTCATGCACCCATTAAATAATTAGGTTACCTAGCTACAACAACAACAAAAATCCTCTAACTAAAACCTATGTAGATTTACAATAAAAGTGTGTCGGATAAGTAACTTAAAACATGTAATTCTAACTACTTAAGCCGTAATTTTGGTAGTGTAACTAAATGCTAGTTTAGGCGCGCAAGATTCACACAAGCAAATTCCTTTCTGAAAGCACACAAGGGTGTTACAGTCAATTAGGATACAGATCAGGCCAGGAGAGAGAGACTGTTCCAAAACAGCCAATGCAATAAGCACGCACCATACATTTCCCTTTTTGCGCTAGCATGCAAATTAAAGCTTGCCATCTGCTTTCCTATGGCTGAAAATTACCTCCAGCTTAAATTCATTCAATAACAAGAACAGAAAACCCAGCATTCATGTAGTAACTTGAGCTAATGCTCAAGATGCAATGGTAACAATTGCACACAGCGTGATCGTACCTGGTGACGCGATGTACAGTGCGCACACCACCCATACATACCGTGCACCAACATTGTGATCTTTCCTGTGCACCCCCTATGGGGTTGTGTGGTAATATGCATGATGTATGGGCTAAGTAATGTGCTTTTGCCAGAGTTCACACAACAGCACAATTGCTTTCACTCCCACATCACCTGTAACTGAATTACCCATTTAACGTCTTCACAAACATGCTTTATGTGAATGCCTTTCAAGAAGGCTGAACATGCTTTCCAGACTGAGGCGCTGTTTCACTGTTGCAATTCATTGGCTACTGTGCGCCTACAGACTGAAGATGCAGTTTTAAGGAAACGTGAATAGCGGTGGTTTTAAGTATTCATGCCATTATAGAGCAGGTAGATCTTTCTTGTAAGCTTGAGCCTGCAATTAACTGGAGTGCCATGTGCTCTTTCATACCGAAATTCAGATTTTTCCATGAAGTTAAATTTCTGCAGTAGTGCCTCGCCCCGGAAAATGTCCTCAATATTTAATGGAATCCTACCAAAGTTGTACCCCAGTACTAAACTCAACACATGCACACAATGGGTACAGTCCAACTGCAACAGCCGCACTTTACGGCAGCCCAAACTCACACAAAAGTGAGCAAAATTGAGCGAATTCTTGTTCAGAGTGGCCTGCGAGAGGTGCTAGTTCAGGTGCTGTCGCCAGCTTTTTAATGCTGTGGCAACAGCAACTCGCACCCTTGCAGACAATTGGATTGACCCCTATTTTTACTCCAAACCACCCTAAGTTCTATCAAACCATTCAACTCCCTTCCCCATCTGTGAGTTTTTTCTATTCAGATGAAATAAGCTTCCTATGTTCACTTCAGTCATCGTAAACAGACTCTCCCTCTCAACACTCAAAATACCCATTTCCTAAACACTCTATGGCCCACGTTAGTCCCAGTTACAAACCCAACACTAAACACTACTTCAACCCAACTGGATTCCATGCTATCATTCCTGTGCCACGCACCCACCCCTTAATGCCCAGCATTTGTATCAAATGCCTGTACCCAAATGCTCCACAACACCGCCTGCCTCAAGGCAATCCGGTCCTCATACACAAACACTGCTAATTCCCACATTATGGGGGGAAACAGACAACAGTTAGGTGCATGTTGATGTGTCATGCATATAAGGAGTTAAGGTGCCTACACACTTGGCGATTTTTTACACGAGCTGTCAGATTCCGACGCATTGGAACGACAGATCGTGTAAGAAAATGCACAAATTGTGAGTCCCCACTCACAATATGCGTCCCCGCTATTCGCACATCGCATCTTCAGATCTGCCGTGCTGTAGGGCAGATTTGCCAATCTGGGACACAATGCACTGGATGCACGATAGATCTTATGTCAGATTGGACATTTTTTACTCCAAATCGTGTGTAGGAGCAGCCGGGGGAGAGTTCAAGGGAAATCGTACATCGTGAGCACATCGCCAAGTGTGTTGGCATCTTTAAAAATAAGAACCACATGGACATGACAATCTGATTAGGAGTGTAAAAAAAAAACCCCATCACACCCCAGCCAGTCACCCGTGAATCCCACCCAAACCACCATTACTGATAAAACTGTTAATATCTTTAAACTATAGCTTAAGAGCAGGTTACTTTTGCCACCCAAAAAATATACAGATCAAAGAGGTCATAAAGCATTCAGAATTTGCATTACCTTGGCCAGGCCTTGGTGTATTCGGGACATCAGAAACTGAAAGTTCAAGCTCCTTAATTGAGGGAGATAAAGATATAGTATGAAAATAACACAAGCGGTTGGGGATAATTACAGAGTGTATAAAAAAGCAAATTTGCAGTAACCTATAGCATCAATCAACTTTGATTCCTATAGACATTAAAAGGAATGTGTCACTAGGTTCTATACTGCCTTTTTGTGTAAAGACCAAACACACATGGCTACTCTATGACCCCCTTTTACACAGTTAATAGAGAAGAACAGCTGTGAGGTATAGAGGAAGCCGCCTGCCTGGGAGACACTCACGACAACAGCCGGACTGTTTCTGAGTCAAGTCATCAGAGCTTGAGATATATATTACGTGCGCTTCTCACAGACAAAACAGCAATTACAGAGTGCACTAAGTACTATGTTTTAAGCACATAAAAGTCCAACATGATAGCAGGGTCTAATGAATAGCAAATATCTAGTCAGTTGCTATGGGCTTTAGTACTTCATTTTTAGTATTTATTGCCCAAAATTAGAGTTCTTAAATTAACATACGTTACCTTGATCTTTGTGTCTGGATCAAATCTTTCTAGGATCAGCTTAGCAGCCTTGTAAGTTTCTTTTTCCCTCACTTCCTCAAGCTGCAATTCAAAACACATTACAAACTAAGTGTCAAAAGGAAAACTGGATTCCAATCTACATTGCTATCAGATAGACTAAAGTGCAAAAAACATATCTCGCTGAACACAAATACAATCAGAATGTCACACAAGGCCAGGAATCACCAAGTCACATGTACCACAAGCAACTAAGAGCCACCATCAGTTTTTAAACCAACAAGCAGCGAAACTCAAAATAAAAATACACCATTTTCCTGTGACTCTTCTTTAGCCTGAGAAGCACCCCATTGTCACACACTGCTCTTCACGCACTGCACTGGGTTGGGTACGGGATGCCAGCGATGAAAATCGAGATGCCAGCATCCCGACAGGGTTAGGATACGACACCTGTCTGTAGGTATCCTAACCCATCTCCTACCCCTCCCTCCCCAGAGTTTAAACCTAACCTCTCCCCTAGTGCCTAAACCTAACCTCCCCCTGCCCTCACCCTAAACCTCTCTGTCCCCCCTAGTGCCTAACCTTCCCCCTAATCCCGCTACTTACCTTCGGGATGCCAGCCTCAGGATTCTGATGGGTGTCGCGATTCCGGCGCCGGTATTCTAAGCGCCGACATTCCCTTTGCTGGGATATTGACCGCACCCCACTGCATTTACTAGTAGGAAATTATTCTAACACACAAGTACTATAGGTTAGATTAGTATCAGAACCATGTTAATGTAATGGGCTACATAGATACTACTCTCAGAACATTAACAAAAATAAAAAGTAAAGAAATCGACTTTCAACACAACAGAAATACATAATTTTACTGACACTACATATGACATCCTGCAGCACATTTTACATCAATGCATACACAAACTATCATAAATCACAGGATTTTGTTTATTTTCACTGTAATGCTGCCCATCCATTTAACGATGTGGGGGACGACGGCACGATCACGACGCCGTCGTCTCCGGCGGGGTGAACTGCATGCACTGAACATTCAGCGTATGCAGATCGATCATCCCCGACCATGGCAACCTGATGGCGGTCGTCAGGTTGACCGTCATGTTCGGGTGATGATTGATGTTAAAAAACTACCAGCGGGCGCATCGCTGGTCGTCTTTAACCTTTTGCTGCCCGATTTGTGGCTGATTACCAAGCGATGGAACGATAACTACCGTCGTTATCGCTCCATCGCTAGGTACAATCGCCTAGTGGATGGGCAGCATAACACTCACATGGATACACAAAAAAAGATTGTATCCTTGTGTTTATGCAATACTTTCATGCAATTAAAACAAAGTTAGACATTCACAACAAAATTCAAAGACAGCAGGTAAGACAAGTATGACCATACATATATGTCATTGACAAACAAAGGCCAGGCCATTATGGTGAACGAACGCAACAAAGCTATTGCTTTCAAATGGTCACAGATGTTCAAATAGTTTAACAGAAACAGTGTAATGTCAGTTCAGCACACACATAAAATAGTGTACCCCCCCCCCCCCCCCCCCAAAAAAAAAAGATTTTAAAGCAAGTGAATTTTGCAAGATGGTTATTAACAAAGGAGACAGGCTAACCATCAATTATGACCATTCCATAATTCCATATGGCATTTAAAATATTTTTTCCCATCATTCTTTTAGTGTGAGCCAGTGCTAAGCACACAACTTAATACCATAATCTGATTTAGCTATCTGCAAAAGAGAATACCATCTGGGAGGGAGATTGTTTTATTGTTAGACATGGATCAATATACCTCCGAATAGCATCACTCAAGGCCACATTAATTCAGAAAGACTTCCAAACACTGTTTTGGGAGATAATGTAGAAAGAAGTTTGAGCATGAATATTCTGATACTGCTGACACATGGAGGTAAAAGTGCTGTACATTTATTTTGGAGATACTAAGTAAATTTCATAAGTGTACGAATTGTGTTCCAGGTGGTCACAGTGATTACAGAATACAGCAGATTTAAAATGTAAATTTCCACAGTACAACTAGCTTGAGACTGGTTTATAATCACTTCTGCTGAATAATGCTGGAATGAATGCCTACTCTACAGCCATCGCATGTAATATACCAGGCAGTACTCCTTTCCCAGATCTTCTGTTACTTGGGTTCTTTAAAAAGGAATAGAAATGTATCGCTGGTATTTAACAGCTTTATTGCAAGGAAACACCAAATGTTGCTAATTGTTTACATATAATGAGGAGAATAATTACATGCAGCAACTTCAATAATGGAATCTGCAAAAATCTATCAGCCATCATTATCGGAAGTTATTAGACATGACAGCGAATGACAGGCAATTCCTCAGATTTATTTCCTCGTACCATTTAATGCTATTAATTTAAAGAAGGTCGTTAGCCAAGCGCTTTGCTGAATAAAGTCTCTGTGCCAATTAACTGCTGTCAGCATCGATTGTAGATTATTTATTAGCAGAAGCAATTAGCTCGCTCCAAATGCTGTGAAAACTCAATAAGAGGAAAACATTTCTAAACTTGCCGGCTTGTCTTAAAAAGGTTAAAGCTTCATTCTCTGTGAGGGCTGAAATAAAAAATCTTTATTTCCCTTAGCAAGACTCTTAAGTAGATAGCTGTGCTTGAAGCTTCCCCACCCAAATCTCTAACTAAAGAAGCGTGTGTGTGTGTAACCGTAGTAAAAGATTGCAGAACTGCTAAGACAGATGAATTAATGGTAGCGGCTTTATAGGAAAGGTTAACAGTAGGCTAAATGCACTTTGAAACAATTATACAGGTGTAAAATTTAAAGCTAAAAGTTCACCAGTTTAGGAGACCTGGCAAGCCCCCTTTGTAGAGCACCATGTTGATTTGACACTTGTACTCATCACAAATACGCATTTTAGTAAAACATGAAAATAGGTTACCCTTAGCCAACAACATTGTTAACGGTCGCAAGCTTGTAAATGGGCTTAAACCTGTAAGGACTGATGGTACTATGTAGCTTCATAACCAGACAAATACGGCCTCCCCCCCGCCAATTTAGGTCAGGAGGATGTGGGTTTTAAACCTACGAGTCATGTTTTTATGGTGCATAGGAATGGCGACTGCATGCCTTGATTGAGCAGATGATCACGTCACCCTAGCATTCAATTGAAAGCTGTCATAACTAACGTACAGTAACCTCCTGCCAAGTAGGCAGCCTACCGCTTGGCCCACACTGCCGGACAGAGCCAATAGAATTGTAAAATAAGTAGAATAGGAATACAAAATACATTAAAAATAAAAGATTTGTATTAACAATTTGCTTCACTCTAGGGGGAGGAGAATTCAATTGTCTTTTAAGGTGTGCCCAATGTAGCAATTCAATTGTTTTGGGCACACATTATCGCATTTGTCGTGCCCAATTAGACCGGGTTTAGCCGCGTAAAACGGCTAATCCCATCTAAACTCCTGATCAGCAGTTTGGGTGCCCAAACCATGGATTTATTGCACATTTGTGCTTGCCACCTCAGGAGGGTATGAGCAGAAATGCTAGGGGCTATCGCGCCCGAATGGTGCAACAATTAAAATGCCCTGTGGGGTGCCCATTAGCTAGAGCGGCCAGCTAAAGAAACTCAATCACCCCAATGACGTCTAGCAACAGATTTTAGATACATATCAGGGATCTAATGCAGCGTTTCCCAACCTCTGTCCTCAAGGCACACTAACAGTCCAGGTTTTAGCAATATCCATGCTTAACCAGACTGTTAAATCAAAATAACAGATACTAATCAAGAAACGTGCTCAAGTATGTCTATCCTGAAAACCTGTTAGTGTGCCTTGAGGACCGTGGTTGGGAACCCCTGGTCTAGTGGATTAAGTAATCCCGGGTCCCTACCTGAAACCCGTTTCTGAAGTATTCAACAAACTACAAAATAGGGACGTTCAAAAACAACAAAGCAAATGCAACTCCTGGGCACCAGTTGTTCTAAACTATAATCCAGATTATTACACTCAGGATTACATGGACCAGGTTAAAAACAAAATCACAAAACATGATTTTCAATCAGTAGCAACACCCACGGACATGCAGTCTGTGGAGTTTTGCTATTCAGCACAATGACTTGGCTGTTATCATAGCAGGTCTTCATAGACTATAATCCCGCAAAATGTATATGTACCAACACAGAGCGAAAGTGAAACCCACAGCAGAACAAAAAGTCTAGCGTCTGTACAACACCTGTTCCAATTATAGCTTAATTTAGCTCAAATCTACCTTAAGAGAATACCGCAACTATAAATGTTATGCCATGTTTGTTGTAATGGAAACAGATATAACAATGGTCAGACCTAGTAGCTCTTTAGTTTTCTGTAAATTAGTTTTATTTATGATATTTAGTAGCACAGAGATCCTGGTAGACTCTGGAAATCCAGGTGTACAGTCACCAGTTTTGATCCCTGTTTCAAGACTCCAATTGGGTGGTCAATTAGATTCTGAGAAAATTAACTGTAGTGTGTATCCACATGGTAGGGACTATAGACTGTTCTCCACTTAGGGACTGATGTGAATACAATCTATGGCTGACGTACATTCAGTGGGATGAGGAGGACAATTAATTCAGTTTCGCTTGCCTTTTACTTTTAATTAAGTTTCTTTACTCTCCTTGATAACCAGAACTCAGATTTTAGTGGCATCAAAGCACAACACTTGGTACTAGGTGGACGGCTGTTCATAAGAACCTATTTACTGAACTTAATGATAGATTGAGAATTTTGAATCTCACAAACAGTTGAATAAAACAGCCCTTAAACTATTGTAAGTTCCTGCTAGATTAGTTAGATGCAGATGCATGAAAAAACATACCCCCGATTGGTATATAATGTGGTTCCTCCTCTTCCACTTTGCCTTAAATAATGTCTCATGGTGGGGGAAAAAAAAAAAAAAAAAAAAAAAAATCGGAAACATTGATGAGATACTTTTGCTGCCAGTGATCACGGTAAACGAAAAAATTTGTGACCCCCTCACTTTGACAAATTGGGGTCCTACTCCACTGTTTCTGGGTCCCATTACATATTATGGGGGGTGACGGCAGGAAGCAGTTGGGACAGTGCTGGGGGAGGTAGCAGTTAGGGTAGAGAGGATTAAGGGCAAGCAGCAGTTGGGGTAGAGCTGGGGGTAAAGGCAGGGAGAAGATGGGTAGAGATGGTTGTAGAGGGGAGTAAGGGCAGGGAGTATGGTGCTGGGGGTAGGGAGGGGGAACGTGCAGACAGCAGTTGCGACAGTGCTGGGGGGCAAGAAGCAGGCCATGCTGGGGGTAGGGAGGAGTCAAGTGTAGACAGCAGCTGGCGCAGTACTGGGGGGCAAAGAGGGGGTTAGGGGCTTTCACTGGCATTGGACAGAAGGTTACCAACACACTGGCAGCACCCTGGCACTGCATAAACTTGTTTCAGCAGACACTGGCATTGTACAGTAGGGTCTCAAACACTTGCAGCACCCTGGCACCACACAGAAGGGACCCACCACACGCTGGCCCTATAGGGGGGACCCAGTGTCACCTAGCCACACACCTCAGCATGGAGGCCCGGGGCACAGTGTCTTGCGTCAGCCAGTGCTGCTCGCTGTATGTGTGCAGGGTGTCGCAGGCACAGGGAACGAGAGCTAAATGAAGATTGTTGAGTGATGTTCAGAGATAAGCCATACCATTCCCATCTCTGGACCGGTCAATAATGCAAATCTGATCATTCAGATATTATATATATCCAAATAGGTTTCAGAGTAGAGAACGGTCAATGAATGCTCCCAAGAGAACAGCATCAGATTAATTGGAAATTAATATAACACTGCATTGGAAAAGGTTTGGGATTAAACTCCTATGCATCCATGGTCTTTCCTAACGGATTAGTGCACATACAGAACTAGAGCAGCAGTATCATACATTCAGGCAATTGCCTGAGGAAATAATGAAGTGGGACTGGAGATCATTTGGCAATACTGGAACAAGCTGCTGTCACCCTGATACCTCACTATGGTGAGTGCAAAATCTGCAGACCCACCCTCAACAGACATGTCTGACATCAGGCTGTGCACCTGAAACGCACCTAGAGCTGACCAGGAAGACACATCTATGGCTCACAGGGTAATATAATGGGGTTACTCCCAGGCTGCACTAATCCTGAGCTGTCCAACAGGGCTGTGGCAGTAAGAAACAAGTGTCCAAACCAAGGGAGATGGGCTCATTTCCCACACTAATTCTATATACAACAGAAGCTAAAGTGCCACAATAAGCAAATGATTGAGACCATACATTTGAGCATACAGATCTGATCGGGGAATATACACAACCATGGGCATGAAACAATATTCTGCTAGTAAAAAATGAAAAGCCATGGTGATACACATAGGCTAGATTAAAATCAGTACAAGGGCCCCACCCTAGGGATTATGGTGAAGTAATGTGCCCTGAGAGGAGCAGAAACAAAATGGAAGGTGCTGCTGTGCCTCTCTCCAGCAGTGGTGCCCGCATCCCCTCCCCCTCCTCCAGGCTGTGGAGAGCACATGGGCTGCAATGTATGGATGCCCGGTATGAGGGCGAGCGGCAGCGGGTGCACGTATTCACAACACACACCCGGAGCGCAACTGACCTTGATTCACTGGTGATATGATATGAGAGAGAGAGGTGAGCCCGGTGGCACCACGTGACCAGGATGCGGAGGTCTCAGATGCCGATTGGAGGAGGAGATGCTGCCAACCGTGCCGATTGGCGGGGTAGATTATTAGCACATCACTGGCCCAGCTGCTGCGCTGCACACATAGCGAGTCCTGCAGGACCCGGTCATTTAAATAATAACTAGTCCCTCATCCTCTGTAGCGCGTAAATACACACTATAGCGTGTATTTTGCAATCACTGGATGGGGTACTTAGAAAAATAGGAATTATCTGGTACATGATTTGCGGTTCTCTCCTTCAGTACATCATGGCAGCCCTGGTAATGTAAGTAATACAATAAAGAGGGCCACAAGGAAAATAATTAAACCACATATGCTGCATAGTGTAAGGCATGGGTACTTTGCATGCCGGCGGTCAGAATCCTGATGCCAGCATCCCAAAAGGGTTAGAATACAGACACTTGTCGGTCAGTATTCTAACCCTCCCCATCTCCCTAGCCTGACCCTAACCTACCCCCTCTAGTGCCTAAACCTAACCTCCCCGCACCCTAAACCTAACCTTTCCCCCTTAATGCCCAACGCTAACCTCCCCCCCCCTACTTACCTTCGGGATTCCGGCGGTTGGGATGCCGGCACCGGCATTCTGTGCGCCGGAATCCTTGTGGTCAGGATATTGACCGCATCCCCTAATCAAACATGTAATAAAGTGGCCGTGTGGAGAACATGTTTCCCAAACTGAGAATCAGCAGAGGATGACATATCCAGGTGATGACTAGAACTCTTTTGCATACACTTTTCACCTGCTGCCTTGTACAGTTATGTCACTGAGACATCTTACCAAGAAGTTGCTTCCACTCACGTAGAGCGAGCTTTACATATTTCTGGCTCTTTATGTCCACATTTTTTGTGTGACTGCACAATTACTTCACTGAGCAATCTAAAATTTACTTTGTTGGAAGGGTCATGATCTTTCTGAGATTCTACTGGAATCACAAATAATTGTATTTTGAAAACTATGTCCTGGAGAAATTCAAGTAATTACTCTCACCAAGAGAAATCTCCTTTCTGTGCTATTCACTGTTTTGTGGGTAAAAAGATGTAAAAACAATTTTCTAGTTAATATGAAATGTAGGTACCACCCTTGGTAAAAAGAGTTTGATTGGTCCATAGAACCACTTTATCCTTGTACAGGAGATATTTACAAAACATGTAATTTGCACCATAGTGCTCATAACTTCAGTCTTTGGTATACATATGAGCATGGATCCACAAACGTATGTGATAAATGGGTAAATTCTTTTCATTGTCAGGAAAAAAATTAATTCTTCTGAAGCTAATCTAGCTTTTAAGAAAACCCTCAATACTAAATGGCAATATTAAGGCAAGACCCTCAATGAATCCATCCTATAAAAAATAAACAAAATAATAAAGTGCATTTGGAAAGGTAGCTTTAGTGGAATTTATTTTAGCAGGACACCGTGGGGGGGAATTCAAAAGTTTTTTGAGTGCAAGCTAGTAAATGGGAACCCAATGGAGCTTTTTCAATTGTTGCACCAATCCGGCGCAAGTGCCACGGTTATCATGCTTGTTGCGCCAAATGCATCGTGTTTAGGCGATTTAACAACCTAAAGCACTGTGTAGAATGGTAAACAGCAGTATGGGTGCCTAATAGACTGACTTTCACAGATTTTTGCAATGGTGCAAGCAAAAGTCTTGGCACCCAAGGCATTCGCGCTTGATTGGATCAACAACTGAATAGCGCAGTCAGGCTCCTATGACTAATAGGTGCAAAAAAAAAAAAAAAACACTTGAATACTCCATGTATCCAATATCTGCCATGTATTAATAAAGAAGAGTATCTTCTTTGCTTGGAAGACTGTATAGCTTACCAACCATGATACTCCCCTATCCCAGAGCCATTTTTGTTCAATCTCCAGGCCATCAAATTTAGTTGCTGAATACTTGGGTGAAAGACTGGACCAAAAAGTGTGAATGAGGAGGCAGTAGACCTCTTGCTCCTCCGGAACCATCTTGCAAGCCACTTGGATCACAGGCATTGTGGCCAAAATGGAAGAATTTGCTATTCTACTTTTTCTCTCTCTATTCTCTTTAACAGATGAGATATATAAGGAAACAGAAGGGAAGACAATACATATATTCCTTTGGTTCCTGGAATTTTTGCGTTTTGAGAGAAGAATCTAGGCGACTTTGCATTCTGGTATGTGGCCATAAATAAATATGATGACCAAATCTCTATCAGCAATTGGAAAACTTCCTGACGCAGAGATCACATTCTTCTGGAACAAATGCAGCTTAGATAATCTGCCGCTGCTACCACTTTGCCTGTGATACGGAATACTGAAAACGACTGTATATTCCGTTCTGCCCAAGGCAACAGCTGTCTTTACGTCCTACATCATAGCTTTGCTTCTGGTGCCTCCCTGGAGATTTCTGAAGGTCACAACTGTTCTGTTGTCTGAGGATGCAGAGAATTTCACCTGCAACTATTGTTTAAACTGTTGAACAGCTTTACCATACAGTTATAGGAGACCAAGGGGTAGATTTACACAGCAGCGGGTTTTAGCTCAAAATTTAAAGCAGCACCAATATTAAGTGAATAGCCCAGTGTGATTTGAACATTCATGCAGCTCTAAATTTTTAGATCAAACCCGCTGAGAAATGGCATCTTGCAAAAGTGGCCGTTTCATGAATATGCCCCCCCAAGTTTGTGAAGAGCTGTGCTCCCCAGCCTGATGTACTGCAAAATGTTGTTCATTATAGGAGTGTGACATACACTGTCCTCAATCCTTAGAATTGCCACCATATTAAAGACTTCTTGTTGTTTCTTGACAGGCTGATGCAGAGACTGGATAAAGAAAATGCAGGTGCACACTAAGCATACGGATAGACAAAACAATCATGATAAACTCTACAATTAACATGGAGTATAAATGAGGTTTTTAGAACATGTTTGGCCAAAAATGTGTGGCCACCAACCACGTCATGGTGAACCCCATCAGATGAGTTCCAAACATGGACTGGACTGCACACCCTAATTTTAAAAATAAAAACCTTTCCACTGTATTTGTGTATATAAAGTACACACTCCTTCCAATTGTTAGAAACCCTCCCATCTATCCTTAGGTGATTTTAATCAAAACAGGTTCCTGCATTGCTGTCTACATATTAGAATGGGCACTATTATGGTAAGTACTTGATAAATTGACATTTTGGGCGGAATTCAAATGTTTCCAGCCCCCATCGCGCCCGACGGAGCTATTCAATTGCTGCTCCTGTCGGGCGCGATCAGCTGCCAGCGCTCCATTTCAGCTCACAGCCCCAGGAGGGGTACGTGCTGAAATCGGCGAAAAGTGACCTGTTTGGGCGCGTAAACGGCACTTTTCGCGATCGCGCCCAGCACTTTGGTAGGGGTTAGCCGATTTACGTGGCTAAACCCTACCACTTTGGGCACGATCAGCGCGAAAAGCTGGAATTGAATAGTGTCCTGCGATCTCCGTCACTTTAGACGGGAGATCCGGGCAGCGAAAACAATTGAATTCCGCCCATTGTGTTAGTATTAGGTATGTTAGGGACTCATCTGATGGGGTTCACCTTGACGTGGTGGCTGACGGAGTATAAATGAGGTTCTTAGCATGTTTACCCATGTTAATTGCAGTGGTTATCATAATTGTTTTATCAGTATTTTTAAGGTGCATACACACGGGATGATGTGCTGTATGAATGATATTGGTGAAAGATTTCCCTTGAACTTTCTGTAGTGTAGGACAAACGATATTGGGTGAAAAGATATATCTTTCCGTGAAGTCATCCTGCCACATCTTTGAACAGGCAATTCTTGACAATATTGTCCAAATTGGCCTGCGTGTATGGACGACCAAAGATATCGTCATCGTCTAGCGGGAGCGCGCATCGTTGGTCGTTCACTACATACATGTTGAACGATGTCGTTATCGTTCAAAGATATGGTCTTGTGTGTAAGTTCCAAGAGTGTGCACCTGCATTTTCTTTTTACCTGCCTGGCACCACAAGTAGAATAAGGAAGAACCTCTTATGTTTGAAACTAGGGTGTGCAGTCACCCCCTTCATCCGCATCTGGTGAAGACCAATACCACAGAGTTGTCAATTCTAACTGGAGACTGCATACATGCCTTGTTGCCCAGGGAGCTAACAATATGGTGGAAGAGGACATTACCAGCATGTAACACTCTCCTTACTGTTGTCCATCACAAATGTATACCTAATGCGCTAGATGCTGGATTTTGCAGCTCCTTTCATCTGACAGATTTGCTTTGTTCTGTATAGTATTTTTATTTTTTTTGAAAGTGTATTTGCGGTCACAGAACAAGTTAACTTTTTGTCCTGTTCACAATCAAGCCATGAGCCTGCAAAATGGTTAAAGATTCCTGGGGCTACGGATAGGCCAAAAGGCAGAACAGTAAAAGTAGAAATGTTGTCTCAGGATCCACAACCTGTGAAACTTTCGGTGCAGAACTTCAACAAGAAAGTAAGTTTCTTACAGAGCTATGGATACAGGGAATGAACTGCCAGAGACCATGGCAGCGGGTGCCTCCGAGTGCTAGCCCTGAAGGGGGCACCTCTTCTCCAGTGTGCCAGCTTCCAATGTCCCCCAGCAATAATCACCTGAATCCTCAGCTGCCACTACCCCCAAACATAGCCCAGGGCTGGTAGGCCTAGCACCAGAGGGGGTGCCCAGGGGCAGGCTGCAGGATCACAGCTGGCAGAGGGGGCATGGCACCGTGATCCCATGAAAAGAAGGGAGATTATCAATAATCACTTCAAATATGCAGCGCTGTGCACATGTCCTGTGAAGGCAACAGCACTGGAGTGGCTGTGTAAGTGACTGTCTCGGTCGCTGAGCCGCATACATCAGGCTCATTTCTGCCCTCTCTGGTCAAGCGCTGCATTTTTCTCTCCTCCTGCAGGAGCTTCCTGCTCTTTAGACTGTGTGCTGGGGAAGCAATCGGGAAGCCGACTGCCTGTACACCGGCAGCCGGCTTCCCGACTGTCTTATCCCGGCAAGGTTGAAATGACGGGCGTCTAGATGTAGACGCCCGCATTTCCCCGACGCCGGGCGCCGTGAGCGGACTGCCGTGGGGGGGTGGGGGGGGAGTGGGAGACGGGTTGAGGTTTAGGGCTCCCGGGGGGAACTTAGGGCTAGGCACCCCCCCGGGAGGGTTAGGCACCCCCGGGGGGGACTTAGGGCTAGGCACCCCCCCGGGGTACTTAGGTTTAGGTAGCGGGGAAAGGGGTGGTTAGGGTTAGGCACTTGGGGGGGAAGTTAGGGTTAGGCACCCCTGAGGAGGGTTAGGTTAGTGGATATTTACCTATTCACGATTGGGATTTCCAGCGCTGTCGGGCTTCCGCTGCTTCTAACTCTGCTCCTGTCGGGCTGCTGCTGACGGGATTCGACCCGCCGGCCATGCGGCCGGTGGTATTTCATACCCATTCCGTGTGCTGAGCTCCGCACCGTGTCTCAGCCACTGCATCAGGAAACAGAGGATGTGACAAAGACAACGAACTGCCCATGTACTTTGGACACCCAGGTATGGCAGGGGCAAGTGCCCTGTGCCATGGGGGCATGCTCTGCAATGTGGAAAGAGCCTATGAGTGTATGAGAATATACTTAGACCTCCCTAAGGGTGGAGCAAAGGGGCACTAGGAAAAGCTTCACTGGGTGCCCAGTGGCAAACACCCAGACTTCGGTAGGGCAACACAGTGCCAATCAGGTGGCAACAAAGGAGAAGAGAACTGCAGGGTGGAAATCGGGAGCTCCTTTTGGAAGGAGCTGTTGCAGGACCTCAGTGAGTACAAGGTAAATGACTGATGGATCAGTGCATGGGCAGAATTTTCAGCCAGGGCCAGCCCTGGGCATAGGTGGTGACCTAGGTGGGCCAGTGGAGGAGGGGACAGGTGGGCTGGAAAGAGAAGGCAGACAAGCAAATTATTTTAGTAGTGTATGATGGGCACTAAAATACACTATTGTCTGTCAGTCACAAAAATGCTCTCAGTGGTGTATGGCGCTAACTAAAATGCTCTCTGAATTGCCTGGCAGTCACAAAAGTTCTATTAGTATTGCAAAGCAGTAACTAAAATGCTCTCTGTATTGTATGGCGGTCACAAAAATGCTTTCTGTATTGTCTGGCGGTCATGCTCTCAGTATTGAACGCTAGTCAGTAAAATGCTATCAGTATTGTATGGTGGTCATTAAAATGCTCTCAGTATTGTATGAAAGTTACAAATTTACTGTAATTATTGTATGGCTTCACAAAAATTCCTCTCAGTATTGTATGGCAGTGCCAAAAATGCTCTGTATTGTATATTTCTGGTTACATACAAATGAGCAGTCTAAAGTCGCATGGATCTGGATCCACAGGGAGTGTTAACAGGTTAGTGGAAAAGGAGCTGTTATTGGATGGGGAGTACAGCGTTCCACAATACAACTCATTTTCACAAGAATATCATTGGAGTGTCATCCGTTTTACGAAATCAAAGAGTTGGCATGGAGGGGGTGCCAACATCTGTCTTGCCTCCGGTCGACTTGGATGAAGTTACGCCACTGTATGGCTATGAAAAAAAAATCTGTGTAGACAGCAGAGAGGATGGAGTTAACAGATTACATTCACAAATGTCTGGAACTGAGGAACTGTTTCATCGCCTCAGGTCCAGAATAGAGCAAAATGCCCCTGAAGTCTTTTTGACAAGGAATGGTGTAGAATAAGCATATCTGCCCTTCTGGTCTGGAGGAACTGCTGCAAGAGCTATTGCTTTGATTAAAGCTTGTAATCTGGTGTATAGAAGGCCTCTAGTTCTGCCAAGTCTGAAAGTCAGGTTTGTACATAGATATTTATTTCTGGATAGTGGTGTTCCATCTTGTATCCATTTCTTATGGTGTCTAAAAACACACACCGGTCTGTTATGGAATGTGGACCATACGTGTACACGCCGTGCAATTCTACCCAGTACCGATAGGGAATAGATCCTGACAAGTCATTGTGGGACCTTTTGGCCATTCACTCTTAGGGGTAGATCTACTAAAGATAGTTTTCAAAGCATTTTGAGGGCTGGATTTAATGCCTTCATGGTTCATAACTTCTTGCTGACTTGATGAGGGAGGGTGGGAAATACAGTAGACATTCAGCATGTCAATATTTATAATAACATCCAAATTTAGACTCGGAAATAACGAGGGAAAAAAAAAAAACAATGTCGACATGCCAACTGTCGACATTATGTCAGTGTCGATATTGAAAATGTCGGCATGACATGTCATTCAGACCATGTCAACTTTCTGTACCAAACCTGGGAAACCCTGGTGGCAAACGAATCAATTTCACGCCTGTGGATTTCCTTCAAAGCATCGGTATCCCATGGATGTAAACAAAAAAGTGTTTTTTAGCCACTACTGCTGATGCAATATATTGCCTGTTCAGCTTCTCCACAATATCCGTACAAACTCTCTGGATATGGAGAACTTTAGAACCACTAAATAGAAGATTACTTGGAATAGGTGTGTTCATATGTTTCAAATCTGCTCAGATTCCAATCTGCTATGAGACACGGTTTCCTTCAGGTTTGCAGCCAGAAAGCTAAATACAATGTTTTTACGGCTAGAAGTTGTTTTATTTTTTTATTTATTTTTTTAAAATGTCCATAGCCAATTCTGCTCCTGGAGCTAGCAGGCTGGTCAGCCAGCCCATCCTCCATTTACAGCAACAGAATGGTGTCTCACATTGATTGACAAGAGCCCCTGCACTGCAAAAAGAAAAATAAACTGCTACCTGACCTATCTAGCTAGAGACAGAAAGAGACACAGGGGAAGATTATACACCCATCAAGGGGTATGTTCTTAATGCACCTGTGTATGTTCTTAATGCACCTGTATCTAAAAACCTAGAAAAAAAAAAAAAATTTAGCCCCACTGTTAGGCCTACCATAAAGTACTGAAGGAGAAAGGATACAAAGTAATAATTTCAGTACACAAACTGTATATTTGCCCATATTTACGGGGCATTGGGGTTGGGGTAGATATAAGAGGTGATATCTTTTAATACTGACATTGTCCCTGGGAATTAGGGAAGGCTGAAATCTATGTTAAACTGTGCAGAAAACTTGTTGCTGCTCAAAGTAACCAGATTTTTCTACTGTGGCTGAAAAAAATTAAAGCAATTGTGTAACTATTTGCTATACATTAAAGAACCTTTTCTCTATAATTACTGATTAGGAGTTTTCAAAATGACATTTACATAAAATACCAATGTTGCAGAACACAGTCTTCAAACCTTCCTGCAAACAAATGCACAAGAGATCTAGTACCTGTCAAACGTGATTTCATCCGGCATATACACCGGCATAACCGGAATAATTAGTATACAGGATAGAATAATTAGAAAGTACACAGACATCAAGTTCAGTGTTCTATCATGTAGGGTGTTGAACCACCTGTCCAGGAAACCACCACAATATAAACAAGAAAAAGGCTGAGATTACAACCATTTGTCTTATACTTAAATAAATGTATTCATACACAAACCGCATGTGTAAGTCTTTTATAAGGCAAACTCATTATCTAGAAACAAAGTCATTAGCGATGGAGGTAGAAGGGGCTAACTGTTGCCTAGACACCATATACTAAATATCTATATGCAAGTGACTGACTAGCAATGTGTAATTCAGAAAATACTATAGTTCAAATTCTTAAGTGCTAAGGGAAATATATATCACAGTAACTAGGTAAAAAAGTCTATGCTGTCTATAACATGTTAGTCCAGCTCAAAACCACAATCTATTAAGTTGTTTTTTGCTCAACATTTGAACATCCACATTCGTAATTTTTCTAGACCTGACCTGATAGATTATGAAACTACATCACGTTCTATTTTTTCATGAAGGTATAGCGTTCCCGCAAGACTATTTCAGTGGGGTGCCGCACCCTGCTCGATTTTAAGAGGCTAAAATGTGCCCTGACCTTATGGGGGATGCGGTCAAAATGCAGATGGACGGGAAGTCGTCTGACTAAAATCCCGGTGTATAAATCCCGACGTGGGACTAAAGACAGGCGTTGAATTCCTGACACCCGTCTAGATCCAGACGCCAGAATCTAGTCAGACGGCTTCCCGAACGAAGGTAAGCCGGGAAGTGTTAGCGCATAGCCGCGAGCAGGGAGGTTTAGGTTAGGGAACCCTTGGGGGGACTTAGGGTTAGGCACCACCCCGATAGGGTTAGGTTTAGGGTACAGGGAGGGGGTAGGTTAGGCATCACAGGGGGAAGGTTAGGGTTAAGCACCACTACGGGGGGTTAGGTTTAGGCATCACATGGGGGAGGGTTAGGGTTAGGCACCACTAAGGGAGGGTTAGGGAGGCGTCGAAGCCGGATGATTGGCTGAGACAGAATCTGTTAAACTTAAAATCTGCACAACGCCATTTTGCGAATGGCCGCCTAGCGCCATTTTAGCGGATCTCACACATTATAAGTACATACGGCGATGCTATTTTTAGTGTTGTGCGATTCCACGCAATAGAACAATGTTAAAAGCCCTCATTATATAAACATACATTTACTAAAACATATATGAACAACCCTGCAAAACACGTACCACGGTGTACTCCACAAACACGTAGTCGCACAACACTAACTAGCGTCTTTTCTTAATATCCTTACACTTTGCACACTTACACAGGAAGGTTCCCTAGCATTAAGGTTAATATCCAAGGTTTTATTCATTATTAATTATGTAATAAAGCGACTGTATTTAAGATCTTAGGTTTAATACATGATAAGCAGACAGTGTTTGGTGCCATTCTGAACCACTGTTTATTTGCAGATTTCCGGTTCCATCAGCAAGGATATTGCAACATGCATCTGGGAATTATAGATCATAGAGAGATAGGCAATGAAATGTACTCTGTTCATGTAATGTAATTAGCCAGTTTAGACTTGTTCTTCAGCAGGAAACAGACACAAAGAAGCTGTTGGAGGCTGAACTATTACAATACAAACTGACTATGAACTGCATTGTAACAGGAGAACCAGGAAGAACAACCAATGGGATTATGCTAGTTTGTTCTATTGTATTTCCTATCTCTACAAGGGTTTATATGCAAGCACCCTGAATCTGCAAGTCAGTCATCTTTTCTTTGCTGTTGACGGAGGTTTCATAGTTGATGCTGGATTCAGAGCACATGCGTATGTATTCAACTGTACCTAGTGATTGTATAATCTGTTTGCGCTAATTGTATTTAGATCACAGTATGTAACTATCTGCTTTTTGGTGAATATTATCTTTTTGTGCTTTGGAAACACAATCAAAGTCTGGAAAGCAATTGTTTCTTGTGCGACTTATAACGCTAAATAGCGACATTTAGGGTGTATAGATAGGTAGGAATCATTAGAGGGGAGTTAGGGTACTTACCAGCCCCAGTCGGGCTCCTCACGGTTCGAGCTTCCAGCGTTGGTATTTAGTCCGCCGGCATTACATACAGATTCCCCTTATGGAGGCACCCCGCTGATCATATCCTGGCACAGAGGCCTGCGACACCCCGCCTCACGCTGCTCCTCTCCCTGTCTCCGCCATCCCCCAGTGAGCAGAGGGTGAATAGATGCCATGTGCATGGCATCTATTCACAGTGGTGGGAGAGCACGCCCCCAAAAGGATGAAAAGGTGGAGTGTCGAAGTCAAGCCTCTCCCCTAAGAAGCCACACCCCATTTTCGGGTACAGATGTGAATTGCTACTTCATCGGCGCCCTGCCCAATCAAGAAGCTAGAATGAACACTTTTCCCTTTTTCCCCTGGAAGTTAAACTCAGACAAAATGATGCACGGTTTATCCTCTTTAGAGTATACAGTCTAAAATTCACAAGCAACTCTAGCTGCATAGCAGATTTAACATTTTTCCTTAACCCCTCCTTGGCTTAAAAGTTCAGGCAAAAACATGAGCAATATATACATGCTACAGAATAATGTAAAGTTTATTTAACATTAAAGTATCCTTCAGAGATGTACAGATGTGTCCTCATACCCTCAATACGTCATGCAGCGCGACTTGCCTGGCGTGAGTAAGCCACCAGGGTCACATGCTACTCTGCTAACATCGGGGGTCTTTTTTGGCAAAAACATGTCTAAGTCAGCAGGCTCTGCTGATTAATTTGATATGCGACACTTGTATATCTGTGTGCACCAGAGTCTGTATATGAAGCACAACGGAACTTGGAATGAAAAAAGCTGCGGCTGCAACATTGTAGCACTACGTATACAGATTCAGAATCTCAGGTGCACACAGATATCCGCAAGTGTCGCAGATCAAATTAATCAGCAGAGTCTACTGGTGCGTCGAAGTTTCATCCCATTGCAACTTAGAAGAATTTTCGATAAACACACACCCGGAGCTAGCAGAATCACACGGGACCTGGTGTGTCAAGAGGGGCTTTTTAGCACGATGGTAGCAAAAAGGCATAAAGACATCTGTATACAGCGCTTTTCTGGCAGTTAATTTTTCTACATTACATACAGTACATAAACAAGAGACTACTCACAATTTTTTTCTTCTGTGCTTTTAAGTCTTCTAGTGCCTCATCTGTAATTATGCAAAACAAAAAGGATTAACAAAGTGTACAATGGAACTAACTAAATAGGCAAGGTAATGTCAAAATGCTCAGGTACTTTAAAACACAAAAAAAGTTACTTATGTGAATACAGAATACAAAGTAAATGTCTACTTAGCATTCATTTATTACCAATATTTACTTATTTCTTTTTATAGTGCATCACATTTTAAACCCCAACACATTTCCTAAAACAAGCTGTTCATATAACATGATCCTTATGAATCAATTACTGTAGCTGCCAAGACAAATGAAAACGTGTGTGTACGGATGTGAAATCTGCATGTAATATGACTGTATACAGTTTATAATAATTTATGTTTCTTCTCGATCACATTTGTTTTACACACAAACTTGCCTACTTTTGAAAAAGCATTTCAGGGAGATTGTGAAAGCACCACCTATGAGCGCGGCGGTAAAGTGGACGTGTACTGCCTCATCTGGGAGGCGTGTCATAAAATTGACTTGCATCTAAATGAAAACGAGCCCCAAATAGTATTAGTTGAAAACACACTGATACTTTCAGGGCTTTCTCATGTATTGTATTTTACAAGAGGTTCCATACAAGTGTCCCAGGAGACCTTATATGAATATAAATGTAGCCATAGGGATCATTGTGCCTTATAACCCATGCAGATGCATTGTGCCTTATAACCAAATGATCCCATTTGAATGCATTTCTCTAAATTATTTTTTTTTCCCCCCCAAGTATATAACAACTACATAATGGGTGTAAGGTGCCATCAGGGAGATTGCTACTATCTCAGATAGTCTCCCTGAGTGTCAAGGAGAGTTGGCAAGTATAATTCTAAAAGTTGATATATACCATGGTCATTGACAATTACCAGTAGTAGCAAATAAAAAGTCAAGCTTACTATTTCTTTCTGTTCGTTTGGAGAACCATACTATAAGCAGCTTTCTAACGAACCATATTCTGTGGAAATTAAGGTCAGGGAAGAAAATAAAAAGGTAGGGAGATATAAATACTACATATTACATTGTAGTTAATTTGTTAAAATGAACATAAATTAAAATGTAACTCACAATACTGGGAAAAGCAGAAACAGAACAATTATGAGGAGTCTCGCTGTTAATCCATCAGGAAGGTACCATAGGTAAACACTGACACAAGTGATGAGGTAAGTAATTAGGGAATAGAAAACCAGTCTTCTGATCCAAGTCTTCCGCAGCTTCAGATTTTTATCTTGAAACTCTTCTAAAGATTGGATTTCCTACAAGGAGACATTAGTAAATGCAGACATACTGTGGTATAAACTGACATTATAAAAATTAAGATGAACAAAAATTAAATGATTAGAATAAACACTTACCAACAATCCCTTGCTCATAAATCTCTATTGTAAATGCAAACTAATAGCGATTTATGGAGGCCAGAAAACAGCCCATCTGCACCCCTTGATCTTTATGCCAAAATAATAAAAGAGGATGAGCACCCAGAAAGTGAAAGGCTGAATGGGTGCTCATGAATGGAAACCCAATGCTTAATAGAACCACAAAAAATCTAAAATTCTGATTATCTGATCAAAGGAGGCATCTTATAAGACCCACAAATTCACATATAAACATTACCATTCCTCATGAGGGCTGTAAAGGGGTCACACTGACAAGGGTCATTAATTACTGACGTGGTCGCATGGGATGCGAACACCGCCAACTGTGCTTCAAATGAAAAGGTGCGGCCACACAACCCTGCTGTGTTTAAGAGAAAATCCATTCTACACATGTGCAGAACGGATCTCCTCTGACTGCATGGACTCCCCTGCAGATCCAGCAATTCCGTCCGGTTTTGCCGGGGAAAAAAAAATAGTAATGTAAGTGGTTAATAGCAAATTGAACTTGTCACGTTGTTAACTACAAAATTTTTTTTTTTTAATTGTAACATAAATAAGTTTATGGTATTTGTTAAATAAACGTATTCATGCTTTAGACTTTGTAGCTTAATTGTAGTTGAGCGTGCAGTCAAAAAAAAAAAAAAAGTAAATTGACTCACAAAATACTGGATAGATGCAAAAGTTACAAAAAAAATTAAAAAGAAATTGTTACTAAAAAATTATAATTTTAACAACATCAAATACATGTGGATCACAAGAGAATTAAAAAGTACAAACATTAAAATTACAAACATCTCAGCAAAATTCCAAAAACATTTAAGCAACAGCAGAAAGGACAATGAACAAGAAAAACAGCACAAAAAAAAAAAAAAAAAACTTTCATGCACTCATAGGATGTTCCCTTAACACTATTTCTGGAGTTATGATCCAGATTACATTCCCCATTTGTGCTGCATATTCTATCATGAGCCCTTCAGCAGTCCAGTACTAAAAGCCACTAAAACACATTTGGTTCATAATAAGCAGCTTTATTCTAACAATGCAATTCAGTGTTCAGCTAGGGGAACCATTCCCTCTTCCAACTCTAAATCTGTGTGCATGATCTAAATAACCTCCCATCCCCCCACACAGCACAACATGGTTTTGCCTAATTCCAAGACACTGCCTTCTTGCTGGAACTACTCCAGCTGCAAGATCAGCCCACAACTGTTCAACATACAGCATTTAATAAGAATTGATTTTTATTTTATTTTTTTTTTTTTTTAATTCGCAAAAAAATCTTCTGCACAATCTCAAAAAACAAATAACCCTGTTCGTAAGATTTGCGAGTATGTTCCAGGATAACACATTTATTGATATATTATGGGAAAAAAAAACTCCAGTATTCACACAACAGCATCCACATTTTAAGACCTATTCGATCTACTGATCAAGTGGCCAGAGATATACCAATACTGCAGTTATTACATACTGTGATGTTACAGGCACTGACTGTTCTAAGCTTACTGATCTTATTTACAAACCAGCCAATACCCAGCTGGTTAGAGGTGAAAATGTTCACTTTTACTTTTTTTTTTTTTTAAGTAATAAATGAATTTGCAATTAATTACAAAAACATTTAGAATGGAGGACATCCATTAATTCCCAGCAAGCTGGAAAGCAGACGCAACCATTTAGCACATCCACTGTGGAGTGACCTCACCCGTGTGAGGAGGCCATTTTCTGATGTTATCCCTTGTCACATTCCATCATCACTGATTTTTTTTTTTTTTAGCGGTACTCACACAACTTATGCCTTGCTTTTTGTTTTGTTTTTTGAGACTTTATATTTTCTGAAAACACTATAATTTTTTACTCATTCTATAATTTGTTTTTTTAACCCAAATGGCAAAACAAAAAAAATGTAAAGAAAGAGAATCAAAAGCAACCATGATTATTATTATTTTTTTGTCTTATAAGTACCACAATAATACTTTGTGATACTTGTTTTGCCAATAATCCACCTTTCCAAAATAGTAAAAAGCATGTGTAGGTTTAGACAATAAAAAAATATTTAACTTTAATTGAAAATGCATTTTCTTTTTAAATTTTTACTGTCTCGGTGTAAACGTCTCCTACGTGTAGGAAGTATTTGAGAGCCCAACAAGGTCTGGCATTTTAAAAACTAGACAACCTACCACATTAAATGAGTGATCACTTTTTTTTTTTGTTTTATTTGGCACAAGATGGGGGAGATAAGGGATTTAGATTTCCCAACCCCACCAGACAGTAGCTACTAATTGGACCACATTATTTGAAAAAGAGAGGACTCCCCTCTTTCATATGTTAGAGACTACAGATTTACAGGTTTAATTATGGGGGGCGTGAAGAGAAACAGTGCCCTGCCACCAATATATGGAAAATGTCTATTTTCCATAGGGCAAGGTAATATCGTCTGACAATAGCTTACAGTGGGACACATAATTTGACAAAGCAGACTCCCCTAATTCAAATATGGATGCCCAAAAAGTTACTGGTGTCATTTTGGGGGTGAGAGGGCAGAGAGCCCTCACCCCATATACAAAACACATTTGTTTTTCCCCAGCAAAGCATAACATTGTTTAGTGTTCACAGGTGATCACACTGATCACCAGGCAATAACCTCTATGAGGCAGTTTGAAAGAGGGGAGTCCCCTTTTTCAAACAAGGGTGCCCCATCACTGTAGGCATCAGGGTTGGGGATATAGAGGGACTAAAAGACTCTCCACATTGCTAGCGATATTCACTGCTCCTGGACCAACCCAGTGATCCTCAGCACTCCCCACAGGTGAATAGTGCCAGTGGGGAGATTGTAAATTACCTGGCGGTACATTGCTGCAGATGACGAGTGAGATTAGTCATCCGCAATTTTAAGGTATATGTAGATGGAAAGTCCCACTGATCCTCCGCAGCAAAGAGGTTAAAGCAGCATGTGACAGCTATAATTTCTACTTTTGCCTTCATTAGTCCAGTATAAAAACACACACTATATATTGTAGGATCATACATTTACCCACTAGTTTAACCAATACAAAGACATTTTTTATAGGCCAAAGTAATACAGGTGATAAACCCACCTACAGTGATTCACACTTTTGAAGAACATAATTCCACCTACATTATGAGTCAATTTGATAAATAATTATTAATACCTTTTCCATTTTCTCCAAAATTTCAACAGTGGAAGGTTTTACCTGTAAATGGGCAAAGGGAAAAAAAGTTTGTAACATCTCAAATTATATATATATATATATATATAAAAAAGTCACCTTGTTACTGTACAGGAATGTCAAGCACCGACCACCACCAGTGCTCTAATTAAGACACAATTTTTACTGGAGAGAAGCTTCATAATCACTGATCACCACCAGAGTCATTTGAATATGTTCATATGCCCAAATCATAGTAAAATAAAATTAAAAAAACAGATTTAATAGTACAATGGCATAAATGTACAAAGCGAAGCACTGTAGTATTTGGTTATATTTTCTTTTGTGTACTATTTGTATGAGGCTAGAATAATTATTTCACTAAAAAGTGAAGCTTTCCTGAAAAAAAACAAAAAAAACAAAAACACTGCTCACACGTGTACAGGCTAATCTTACATACTGTATGTCACGTCTCCTAGATAAAAGTTTTAAACTAGAAGTCATGGAACATGTATGTATATTAAAGTCTCAAGTATATCTTGAAGATGCTTGCAAAGTATGGGCAGTTATGTATTATTTTGCATTCCAAAACATATTCACACAAGTGTAGAGCTATGAAGGATGGCATGGTAAACACACTTGGGCATGATTTAGAGATAGAAATAAAAGTAAAAAAAAAATGGAGCAATTTGCTCCTGGAACAAACCATGTTGCAACGCAAGGGGTGCAAATGCATTTATTTTATTTTTTTTTCATGCAGGGGAAAAACAAAGTGCATTTGCATGTAGTGAACACATACTGGTTAGCTGTGGGTTATGTAATAGGTTTTGATATTAGGAACCAGCAAGGTCTTGGCAATTAGTTATAAGACTGGTTTTGACTTATAATTATGTGGTGCTTTAAATTTAGCGGTAGACTCGTCGAAAACAAGCCGCTCCTGAAACTCAAACTATTTCTTAAGCCCCTAAATCTCACTCAATGGTTTTAAATCTGCCACCACCTGCAGTGCAACATGATTTTGCCAATGTGCAAATTGCTCCTTATTTGATTTGCTATGGATTAAGATCATGCCCCGTCTCTCTAGGATAATGCACTAGTTTGAGAGTTTAGGTCACATTTATTTTTTTTAATGAAAACTATTCAGTGTTTGTGAATCTTATTGTCTGGTATTTCTAATAGGATATAATTATTTTTGAAACAATTAAACAGCATAGTATGGAGGCAGTTTGAATTTCTGGCTAAATATAGAATTCATAATAGTACAGATGTGCTTACCTTCCACCTGGAAAGGAGTGCACCCATTATGTAGCAGTAAACAAAATTGCTTCGATAAGTAAAATCAGCAACCTAAAAAGAAAAAAAGGTGTGCAGGATCACTGTAGCTGAAGTCTGATTAATACAAAAGACATTAGACATGGAAATCTACTTTCCTGAGGGGCGATTCAATTTAGTGCGAGTTGAATAGCGCCGGGAAGTTGGCCCCGGAGCTATCCAATTCAGCGCTCTATTTAGTCCGACACAAGTTAAGTCGGAGTATGCCGGTTCTCGTGATTTAACAGGGGTGTTTAGTTACGAGAACCAGTATTCTCCGACTAAAGTGCCAGCCGCATGGCTGCTAGCGCTGCAGTAAGCCAGAAAACAGCCTGGCGGCCGTTACTTTAGTCGTATTTCTCATCGCACCCTCAGGAGGTTGCGAGAAGAAATCAATTAGTCGCCCTAACAGCGCAGTCAAATGAATAGCTCCGGGAGCTCCCTCCCGGCACTATTCAACTTCGTTTAATTGAATCGCCCTGCCTTATTTCCATGATATCAGGTAGCTTCATGCTACAAAAACAGGAAAATATATACACTTATTTCAATTGGGATGTGACTTAGCATTATTACTTATTTATAAGTCAGTCCTAAGATTTGTCTAGTTCTATTTAAGACAAATAGGAAGAAAAAAAAAAAATGCTATAAAAACACTAGAGTACCAATAAAACTATAGGATTAAAAGTATTTTTCAGACGCAAGTAGTTTAACTTATTTATAGTTGGAACACTATGCAAATAACTAGAATATCTGCATCTAGGAAACACTGTCCTCGCCACAGTAACAGAGAAAAATGAACAAACATAAAAAGGCCACATTTCTAAAAGGGTTATCCACGTCCACTCACTAAGCCCAGCTACCCCATTTGCCAAATGGAGATGACCTCTATACAAAGTCTTGGATGTAAGTGTAGTGGCATGGGATGGTAATAATCTTAATGTATGCCCGGTATGACATAAAAAGGTCTAGAAAGAAAGATGATTAACAGAACCTTCAAAGTCAATGATGTAGAAAAAAAAAAAAAAAAAAATATTCATACCCTTCCTGAGAGGAGCCGAAAACAAAATGTCCGGGATATGCCTTCCACTTTACTGGACACTAACAGCTCTAAATATGGAAAGGCTTTGAAGCTCAAAGCACATAATTCAATTCAACTAGATTTATTAAATTAAATAGAATAAAAAGTATTCTGTAGTGCTTAATAATGTATGTTACCCAAAAAGTGTACAACTTACAAATAGACTACACAATTAAAGAAAGGTTTGTGGTTAAGTACAGGGTCAGGTATATATTTTTATATTTGTTTTGTCCATTTAGAATGCACACATTATAGAAAAATAAAAGCAAGATAAGGGTCCATGAGAACTGTTCACTTCCACATTCTAAATCTTATAACAAACTGCATAATACCCTTTATATATTGTACTCATCTGGCAATACTTCGCTTGATTGTAACATATTAGCCACATGAAATACAGCACGGACTGTGGGCCAAAGTTTATTAGGACTGAAATTAGGATTTCATACAAGAAAAGCCAAATTAAATACCACAAGTATAATGATCATTTAAGTGATCATGTTTAAAGGCTGTTTTTATATCTAGCAGTAGCTAAATTTCCTCTAAATCATGAAAGACTCCTAAACCAAACCATTAAAAAAAAAAAAAAAAACACAATGAAACAAAGTTATTCACACTTTTGCACGAGCTATATTAGTTTACTATATGGGGCAGTTTCAATTACCCAAAGGTTGCATCGTGTGGTCTCTTCTCTAGGGTAAAGTGCCCAGAGCTATTCAATGAAAGACCCACGATCCACCAGCATCCTATGCTACTATGGATGGTAAACAGGATTGCCCACTGGAATGTAAGATATCCCCCCAGCCCACCTACCTATCAGGCTATCTGGCAATCTAGTACCTTTAAAGCACCTCAGACAAAATGAGGGTGGATTCAGTGTCCTTCAATAGGATTTTAGACAGCATGTCTCATGTACTTAGAAAGTGCCCACAAGCTTTATGTTAAAAAAAAACAAAATAAAAAAAAACACCACCACCTTTTCAGTTCTGAACTGGAAACTGTTTGCACTTTGATATAAGATAGTAATTTTTAGGTTAGATCACAAATTTTCAATCACTATGCCGTGGGCACAGGAGTTTGAGTTATAGTTATGTGCCATTACCCTGGCACCTGCTCCCAGCAGCGTCACCGCCATGATGCAATGATGTTGCCTGTCAGACGAGGAGAGAGAAGTCTAAAAAGGTATGTAAAATAATCTAGTTTTCCCGCTAGGCTGTTTTAGCTGGGAGACGTGCCCTGCCAGGTTTTAAAAGAACAAAATGCACCCTGCCCTTTTAGCAGTGCCGCACTAAAACAGTTTGCATTGAGCCTTCCCCACTGGCCACAGTGTCCCGCGGGTGGGAAAAGTTGCAGTGACCGTGATGAATACCGGATGGGCGGCACAACAAAGCTAATATTAAAACTTGTGGTCAGTGCTCGAAGTGGGAATTTAGAGGTGGAAGTATGGAAAATTGAAATCCACACACACACACACACACACACACACACACACACACACACACACACACACACACACACACACACACGAGGAGTGTCAGCTCTTGGGGTTGTAGTACCTGTGAGGAAAGTGGCTGCTGGGTGTAGTTAGTGCAGACACTGGGGGAGTTTCAGCTCTTAGGGTTACTGTGAGTAAGGACAGCAGGCAGCCGGGTGTATTGAGTCAGTGCAGACACAGGAGGAGGCAGCAGTCGGGTGATGTCACTGAGCTATGGGCGGCGGCATTCACACACTGACTGACTGGCTGCTCACCTGCTGCCAGGTTTGGGTTGTAGGCTGGGGACTGTGCGATGTAACTGGTCCAACCCAGGAATACAGATATGCCCCGCCAGGCGCCGCCACTAACACCCACCACTCATCTATAGAGGGAGAAAGACAGCGGCTTGCACCAGATTCAATAAGCCGCCTCTTCTGATTGTAAGCCAGTCCACGAGCTGGGATTGGCTGATGGCCGGTGCTAACTTTAAACTGCGATGCAGCTGGCCGATGGGACCCGATACTCCCTGCTCTATAAAAGAGCCGCCGATCGAGATGTGTCCCAGCAGCACAAATCTCCACACAATGCCGCTACTGGTACATTCTCCACTGTGGGAAAAAAAAGTGGCGGCAGGTAGTGGCGTTATGTTATACCGGCATATATCACCCCACTTAGAGCACTGCTTGTGATACAATAGCACGTGGTGAGGAATCCCTTTTAAAATTTTGTATTGAATTAAATATTAATACATTCTCCATTAAATTTACATTTGCACATAGCACTTTTGAATTCTCCTTTCTAGACCTCCTTATCTATATTAAAAATGGATTAATACTAGGAATTAGAGGAAATTGACTGATTCAAATGAATACATAGAAAAAACTAGTGAACACCATCCAAATTGGTTGGATGGCATTCCCTTCGGGCAGTTCCTAAGAATCAAAAGGAACTGCACCGAAGAAGAAATTTGCCAACAGTTGGATGAACTGTCAGACCGTTTCAAAGTAAAAGGATATTCAGAGGAATCTCTAGAAAAAGTAAGAGTTAGACTAGGAACATTTCAGAGAGCTGATTTAATTAAGGAAAAGGTTAATTCAAAAGAAGATTTCCAGTGGGCCTTTATTACACAGTATAATTCCTCTTATAAAGATTGAAAAAGTTGTAAAAAAGCATTGGAATATCCTTAAACAAGATCCAATTATTGGGGATAAAATTCCAGAGAGACCTAAATTTATATACAGAAAGGCCCATCTCTGAAAGAAAAACTGGTAGAAAGTAGTATAGAGACAGAAATAAGGCAAAATATAAGAACCAAGGGCTTTCATCGTTGTGGAAGCTGCTTAATATGCAAAACAGTTAAATCAAGTGTTAAGAAAGTTACTGATTTTACAGTGAATGGTGTAAAATATCCCATCAATGAATTTATCACATGCCACTAAGAATGCGATATATATTTTGGAATGTGCTTGTGACCTATTCTATGTAGGCAAGACGAGTAGAAACTTGAAAACTAGGTGGGCAGAACATATATATAACATCGCAAGGGATTGGAGACCCATGTAGTTTCCATGCATTTTAAACAAGTACATAATTCAAAAGAATGCCATAAAAAATGTATTGGGCATACAAGTGGTCATGCCCAAATGGCGGACTAGAGACTTAGATAAACGGCTGTCTCAATCAGAGATGAGAAGGATTAATCAATTAAAGACCCTTGTACCCAGGGGATTAAATGGTGACTTTGAATTGAAGTTTTTTTTTTAAATTTATGTTATTTTTTTATTGTTAGATGTCATCTATTCGGGCTAGTATATAAAAAAATGTAATAACTTTTTTTTTTCATGAAATATAACAACTAATATTTTTATTATATTTATGTGTTTTATGTCACCCATGTATGGACGTTAATTATGTACCTAATATCATCCCTTTGCTGATACTTATGATTGAGGATGGACTGAGTGCAGTATGGAGGTCCTCTCTATTGCAAGATCGAGTAAACCAGGAGTTTTTTAATTTTATATCAAAGGTCTCTGAGACGCATGACGCCCGCTATTTCCGGTTATATGGAGGCTGTGGAAAGTAGAAACTTTGTCTCCGTTTGAAAGATCAACTTGAAAGGACTTTGGAACGCGGAAGATGTGTTACTTCCGGGTTCGCGGAGACTGTGGAACGCACAACATTACCATTTCCGAGTGTGTGGAACGCACGGCCATTCAACTTCCGGGACTTTGAAGCAAATGCGCATGCGTCTATGCCAATTAGCGGTAAATGGGATCAGGTGTAGTGTTCATTAGGTAGGGTATATAGACTCTGGGAAAAAGAGCCTTAAACACGCTTCTGAGGAAGGACTAATAGGTTTGAAAAGCGTTAAGCGTGGGCTCTATCCATCACTGGCAGAGGACTGGCTTCACTTGTTTCACCTTGGGCATATCACTGCATCCGGAGCAGGTGTCTTTGCCCTCATACCATCTAAGGAATACAATGAGGGAGCTAGTTTATATGCTGCTGCTGTGCCATGTTGAATGGATTTTACATGTCTGATTTTTTTCTGCAACTTGTGTGTGTGTAACTTATGATTAAAATACATTTTGGTTTAGTTTGATCTACACTATGTTTGTATTTTTTCTATATCCCCATACATGAGTTTTGCTGTGATCAGCGTCTAAACACTGGAGGATAAGAAAATCTATGCTTTTAAACCATTAAAGACTGCAAGATCTGTCTACATGGTTGTGAGATCCTATATCAAGTGAAGATGATTTATGGTGATTATTTTTTTGTCCTATCACTTATGTGCACTTCTGGTTGGGGAAGCGCTAGTAGGTGATATACACCTTTTCCATTTTACATGCTTCATTGAGTAGTGGGTGCTTACTCCACTGAATCTTCACCCCTTGCTGCATCCCTGATTTTATTGCGCACAAATTGTCAATATTATTTATACAATAGCACGGCCAAAGAGCACTTTGAGAAAATTCCCCTGGGCCATTCAGTGTCAAATCAACACACTATTTGTTAAAATTTTACCTCACCAGCTCAGATTTTGTTCAAATTTGGTATATGGAGAGAATATATGTAGTCTAAGAAAAATACAAAATTTTATTTAAATAGATCATGCAGTTTCCAAAATATGGCTAAGAATAGTTTAAAAAAAATCTGTCAAAACAGCACAACCAGCATATTTACAAATTCCATAGCAGCTCTCCTAATTAAGCTAGAGAGGGGGGTATGGCTTGGCAGCCATCAAGGGCAGACGTGCCTGTTTCGGCTCCTGGCTGAAACTCCATAGGGAAGGAAAAATTAGCACACCTGGGCCTTATTAGAGACCACACTCTGCCAGCCCCTCACCCACTGTCAACAGGGGACCCTGCTGCGGAATCGGGAGACTGCTCCTCCGTCTCCGCGGATTGCTGCCTGTTCGTCCCCTGGAATCCCCGGCCTCGAGTACTACCGTGATCGGGGGAGCCTGCGTGATCAAGCTACCTCTCAGAGGCCCAGCTCGACTCATCGCTGCATATAACCCTGCCCCTTGCCGGACCCCACTGACCTCTCTAGCCGACCGCCCGGACCCGCCATTGATAAGGTTGACGGCGTGGGCTTACTCCGGCATGACCACAGTGAAGCAGCTCCATCCACAGCCGCAGAAGCGTTGCTTACGGCTCCTTGCAGCCCTTCTTCCCTCTGCCTCCCCCGCTTCTCTAGTGTGGAGAGCGGATGTCCCCACACGCTTAGCAACACTACCTTAGGCTGCCGCATATCCTGAGCGGCTAGTGCAGATACCGCTGAGCGGAGGTGGTGAAGAGACCACATCGCTGCCACCCTGATACGCAACCCAGTTTCCCCATACATCCCGGGCCTTGATTTTTCACAGGGCCGGCGGCACCTCGCGGTCCACGTGACACCGCGACCATCTCTTCAGACACGAGTGCTCCCTATCAGTCAGCCCTACAGCCCTTTCATCACATCCCTGTGTTTACCTGGCTGTTTCACCGCCTGGGAGAGAATATATTGGTGAGTCCAGTGGTATTCACCTGACCGTGCCAGAAAATGTTTGATTGATACTCTGCCAACCCTTCTTTGGGAGATACAGCAGTCTACAAGCAATTTATTACTCTGGCATCTTTTGCTTCCACAAAGCAATTAAATTTCTCTACTGCATACATTCCTCCTGTGTGGGACAACTGGGAGACCACATAGCTGCTCTTTGGTTTGCTACTCGATGTGACTTAATGTCGATGTGATGCCAGTCCGCAGGGAGTCACCGTATGTGGGATCCTTACCTATATAATGTCTGCAAACTGATGTCGCTTACTGTGACCTATGCTACTATTTACTGATCTTCGTTTCACGCTACATTATGGTCAAAAATAAAAAACCATCTCAAAAAGGCAATACACCTCTACTAAAAGGGCCCCATTCTCAGGCAGATCTGAGACCATTTCTTCATACTACTCCAGCCAGGGTCAAGGTAGATCCAGCAACGTCCAGCCCCCTTTCCTCCTCATCATCCCCTACAATGTCCCTTCTCCAGGAGGACCACCCTCAGACGTCCTCTGGGAAGGACACAGATCTCCAGGACATTATGTCTTTCATGAAGACCTTACCCACAAAACAGGATCTCCAAGATACCATTCGGCAGGAACGTGCTATTGTCCGGAAAGATATATCGCAAATTTCGGACCGAGTCACATCTCTAGAAAACTATCAAGAATCCACGGACGCATACTTGAAATCCTTAAAAGACGTAATTTCTGCCCAAACAAAAGAAATATGTGCTGTCAATCTGAAGATGACAGATCTCGATAATAGAGGAAGGAGAAACAATGTTCGTATTAGAGGTCTCCCTGAGGAAGTCTCCCAATCTGGTCTGATAGATGCACTCACCAAGATAGTCAACGAAATTCTGGGGAATGATCAGAATGAGCTTATTACTTTCGATAGAGCTCATCGAGCCTTAAAACCAAGAGGTCTCCAAGCTGACCGCCCTCGTGATGTCATATGTTGTCTACACTACTACTCACAGAAAGATGAACTTATGCACGAGAATTGGACGGAATCGACTACAATGGTGCAGTGATCCAAATATTCAAAGATCTATCCTGGCATAAGCTTCAGCAGCGTAAATACCTTAAACCCATCACTGATGAACTTCGCAAGCGCCAACTGAAATGCAGATTGGGCTTCCCCTTTAACCTCCAAGTATCTTCGGCTGGGAAAACACATTCTTTGTTGATCTGCCTTCACTTTGTTCTGGACTTGGAATACCAAAGCTTAATGTCCCTAATTGGGAATTCGACCTGCCTGATCTGCAATTACCTCAAAGACCCAAGAACAACCCTCCTTGGCAAGAAGTTTGTGGTTCCAGGAAAAGACCACACACTTTGTCACCTTCGCTGTCTGAAGATGCCAGCTGATTGAACTCATTTGCTTTCGGTCTCGATTTCTCCTCCGTCAAGAGCGGGTGAGATCCATCTAATTGTAGATTTTATTGCCTGCCAAATGTTTGGCTTATCTACTAGTTTGGTTTTTTGCATATTTAAAGTAATGGATAGTTTAAAATTTGTATTCTTTTTTTTGTTTTTTTCTGATGATCCATTAGGATACCATCCTAGATACTTTTGACAAACTAGGTGTGTTTTTTCTTATAATTCAATAACTAATGTTAAACATTTATATGTTATGTCTTTTTGCGACATTATTGTTTAATTATCTATTACGCCCCGCGTGGTGACTCCCTACCCCCACACCCGCCCTCGGCTCAAATGCCTATTGGGTTTCTGGCACCTCAGAATGCCAGTTTCTCCACTGCGGGTTTAACCCTGCTTTTGCAATTTCTCTATCTCTTAGGTTTCACTTTATGTTCCTTTTCAAATGTAACTGTTTTTATTTGTTTTTTTCTTCTTTTGACCATTTTGAGGACTAACGTTTGTCTTTTATTTACACGAATTACATGACCTCCCCAAGTACAATTAAAATACACTCGATCAATGCCCGAGGTCTCAACACACCTGAGAAAAGATCTACTCTACTAAGATCCCTATGGGCTGATAGGGTAGATGTTGCACAGATACAGGAGACTCATTTTAAAATTTCGGCACGCAGCCCAGCCCTAACCAACTATCGATACCCACTTGCACATTATAGTAACACCTCAGATAGCAAAACCAAGGGAGTAGCGATCTTATTCTCGAAAAATCTTTCCATTTCTATAACTTCGGTCCACAAACCAGTCCCGGGTAGGATACTCCTAATAAATTGTAAAATATATAACCAACCCTATACTTTCATTGTGGTTTACACCCCTAATCAGGACCAAACCTTTTTTTTTTCAATCTCACCTTCCAAAGCTTGAATCACTATGTTCCGGGATTACAGTCTTGGGGGGAGACCTTAATTGGACTCTCGACCCAACTCTCGATATTTCGACTAAAGCTCCCAGATACTCCCAACAGAAATATAGTAGGGTCAGGAAACTGTTCCATGGCCTTCAGTTGGCTGATACATGGAGGATCTCTCACCCTTTAGGCCGTGACTATTCGTTTTATTCTTATCCCCACAAAACGTATACACGACTAGATTGTTTCTAAGTCACAAACACCTACCACTCGTTTTAGATGCCTCAATTGGCTCAATTACTTGGTCGGACCACGCCCACATATCAATGATCCTGTCGACTCAGCATCAATCTCCTAGTCAGTGGACCTGGCGTCCGAATGAATCTTTACTGCAGGATATTACTTGTAGAGATGAAATCAACAAAACCCTGATTGATTACTTTTCCACTAACGACACTGATGAAGTCTCTAAAATTACCTTATGGGAAGCTCACACGTGTGTATTGCGAGGCAAAATTATCCAGCTTGGATCCCAAATGAAAAAACAAAAATTGCAAGGCATAGCGAATCTATTGCAGCTGATTCATTCTTTGGAATCCTCACATAAATCTACATTGTCCGGGCCAAAGTATGCCGAGCTGACAGATTCCAGAACCCAGTTGAAGAGTCTACTCTCTGACAGCGCCCAACTCTCTCTTCGTAGATGTAAGCGCAGATATCAGTGGGGAAATAAACCGGGACGCTTGCTTGCTCAGGCGATCCGGTCTCAGAGGGCGAATTAATTTATTAGCTCCATGAAAGATGAAGCTGGTTTCCTGCATTTTAAGACCCCTGAAATAGCATCTGGTTTTAAAAAAATATTACACAACCTTTTATAATTTATATAAAGCTCCTATTGCAGCAGATCCTGCTTCCTGCTTACTAAGTGCCAAAGAATACTTGGCAAATGTAACATACCCCACTCTTTTGCTTTATGATCGCGATGCACTTGAAAAGCCCTTCACCCTTCAAGAACTGGAACATACCATCTCATCTATGCCATCGGGCAAGAGCCGTGGCCAAGATGGATACACCATAATCTATTAGAAAACATTCAAAGATATTTTGGCTCCTAGACTTCTGCAAGCTTTTAATTGTATTTCAGCGGAAACTCACTTTTCCCCCCAGTCCTTGGAAGCACACAAGTGTGATTCCTAAGCAGGGTAAGGATCCCTTGGTATGCTTCAATTACAGACCTATTTCCCTCTTAAACGTGGATCTACAATTATTTGCAAAACTAATGGCAAATAGACTGAATGGCCTGCTCCCCTCACTGATACATAGCGACCAGGTGGGATTTGTCCTTGGCCGAGAGGCAAAGGATAACACCACTAAAGTACTCAATCTAATCCATTTAGCTTCCAGTAGTCGGATTCCCACTATTATGCTTTCCACCGACGCCGAGAAGGCATTTGATAGGGTGAGTTGGCATTTTATGAGGTCTGTGTTGGAGCATATCGGGCTTGGCTCTCAAGCATTGCACAGGATCTTGGCTCTATATAGTATGCCTACTGCTAGGGTTCGTATCAACGGCTCTTTCTGATCCCTTTTCAATAAGTAATGGGACGAGACAAGGCCGCCCACTGTCCCCACTGATTTTTGTTCTTTGCATAGAAGCGCTAGCCAGATCAATCAGAGCCAATAAATTTCCAGCCTATGGATGGATGACGTAGAATACAAATTAGCTATGTTCGCAGATGACATCTTGGCACTGGTCTCGTATCCTGAGGCATCCCTCCCGCACCTGATGCGGGAATTTGACTTCTATAGTACACTATCAGATTTTAAAATTAATATGTCCAGCAGCAGCATCGAGCACAAACTGGACAGGAGAGAGATGGGATTTGGGGAGGCCAGATATGAGATGGTTACAGTAGTCCAATCTGGAGATGCCCAGTGAATGTATGAGGGTTTTGGTGGCATCCTGGGTGAGAAAGGGTCTGATCTTGGAAATATTCTTGAGATGGAAACGACAGGACTGCAAGAGGTTCTGAATATGTGGTTTGAAGGAGAGGGAAGAGTCCAGGATGACTCCAAGACAATGCACTTTGGGACTAAATGAGATAGTTATGCCATCTATTGATAAAGAAATAGTGGGACATGATGTTATGTGGGAGGGTGGGAAGACTATCAGCTCAGTCTTAGACATATTAAGTTTGAGAAATCGCTGGAACATCCAGGAAGAGATAGAGAGACAGTTAGAGATAAGTGTCAGTAGAGAGGGGGAAAGATCAGGTGAGGAAAGGTAGATCTGAGTACCATCAGCATAGAGCTGATAATGGATGTCAAAAGAGTGGATGAGTTTACCTAGAGAGGAAGTATAGAAAGAGAATAGGAGAGGTCCAAGAACAGAACCTTGGGAACACCTACTTGAGGCTGTGGGAGAGTCGTCGTGAGAGGACACAAAAAAGGCACCCCAAAGGCGGGGGTTAGGGTTAACATTTCTTACCTAAATCCGCTGTTGGGTTCTTCACCCCTGCCGGGCTTCCAGCATCGGGACATACTGATTCCGTAAAGCAGAGGGCACTGAGGCATGGGCATATACATTGTGTATGGTGAACAAACAATATGAGATATGGTAAGAACTTACCCTTGTTATCTCTATTTCTACGAAGTCCATAGGGTTCCACAGGATACCTTGGGGTATAGGTGTGACGTCAGTCGCCGGGCACCATAGAGTTAAGCTTTTCAGCCTCCCAGGATGCACTAGGGTCCCCCTCCTATACCCCGCCCCAAGGCACCTCAGTAAGTTATCAAGCCATAGTCCGGAGGAGGAGAAGAAAGAGAGAAAAAAGATCTGGACACATACAAGAATCACATTCTCACCAGAGGGAGACAGAAAACCGGTGACCAGAGCAAAGCCCATCTGCAGCACAGGTGCGACAGGGCGGAAGTCCTATGGAACCCTATGGACTTCGCAGAAATAGAGATAACAAGGGTAAGTTCTTACCATATCTCATTTTCTACTTCAGGGTCCATAGGGTATCCACAGGATACCTTGGGGATGTCCCAAAGCAGTATCCTTTAAGGGTGGGGACGCTCCTGTGCACAAAGGAGAATCCGCCGCCCGAAGGAAGCATCCTGAGAGGCGAAGGTGTCAAACCTGTAATACCTCACGAAGGTATGGACAGAAGACCACGTAGCAGCCTTGCAGATCTGGACTGCCGAGGCACCACGTCGAGCTGCCCTCGAAGGACCCACAGACCTAGTGGAATGAGCCTTCAGAGAAGGAGGAACCGGTAGGCCTTCATGAAGATAAGCTTCAGAAATAGCCATACGGATCCAGGCTGCCAAAGTTTGCTTTGAAGCAGGCCAACCCTTTTTACGGAAGCTATAGAGGACAAACAAAGCGTCCGACTTCCTAAACGAAGAAGTGCGGTCAACATAAGTCCTTAAGGCCCGCACCACATCCAAAGTTGCCTCACCCACGGAAAGACCAGGTGAGTTAAAGGCCGGAACAACGATTTCCTCGTTAACATGAAACTGGGAAACAACTTTGGGAAGAAACTCGGGCAGAGTGCGGAGCACTGCCCTGTTCCCATGAAAAACCAAGAAAGGGGGTTTACAAGAAAGAGCCCCTAAATCAGAAACACATCTGGCCGAAGCAATAGCCAGAAGGAAAACAGTCTTAGCTGTTAGCCATTTAAGATCCACTGAGCCCAGTGGTTCAAACGGCAGTCCTTGGAGAGCCCTCAGGACCACAGCCAAATCCCAAGGCGCCACAGGTGGAACAAAGGGCGGCTGAATGCGGAGAACACCTTGCATAAAGGTGCGCACATCCGGGATTGTAGCAATCCTACGGTGAAACCAGACAGACAGGGCCGAAACCTGTACCTTCAAAGAAGCAAGGCGATGATCTAGTCCCGCTTGCAGGAAGGCGAGAATCCGAGACAGACGAAACTCCCGCGGTGCATAACCTCTCGGTCGACACCACTGGAAGAACGTATGCCACACGCGATGGTATATCCTCGCGGAAGACGGTTTCCGAGCTCGCAACATGGTACGCACCACAGAGCTGGAAAAGCCCCGGGACCTCAGCAGGGCCGTCTCAACAGCCATACCGTCAAACACAGCCGAGTCAGGTCCGGGTGAAGACAAAGACCCTGTGACAGAAGGTCCGGTCGTAGCGGCAAGCGCAGAGGACTGTCCACGGACAGACCCTGAAGGTCTGAGAACCAGTGCCGTCTGGGCCACGCGGGAGCTATCAACAGGAGCGTCCCTCCTTCCTGTTTGAATTTCCGGATTACCCGTGGAAGAAGGGAGACCGGAGGGAACAGGTATGCGAACCGGAACGTCCACCGGACGGACAGAGCATCCACCAGAGACGCCCCTTCGTCTCTTGTGCGAGACCCGTACACCGGCAACTTGTTGTTGTGCCAGGACGCCATGAGGTCGATCTCTGGAAGACCCCACCTGTCCACCAGCAGTTGAAAAACGTCTGGGTGCAGAGACCATTCCCCCGGATGAGCGTCCTGGCGACTTAGAAAGTCCGCCTCCCAATTTAGCACTCCCGGGATGATGACCGCTGATATGGCCGGAAGATTGCCTGTTTATGTAGGCCACGGTGGTAGCGTTGTCCGACTGGACCTGCACCGGGTGACCCTGGAGAAACCGATGTGACTGCTGGAGAGCATTGAAGACCGCACGGAGTTCCAATATATTTATTGGAAGCTGCCGCTTCTGTCGGCGTCCACCTGCCCTGGAACAAGTGTGGACCCGAAACTGCTCCGCAGCCCCGAAGACTGGCGTCCGTCGTCAACAGAACCCAATTTGGAACCCAGAACGGACGTCCCTTGTTGAGGTGAGTCGTCTGTAACCACCAAGCAAGAGACAGGCGAACCTCCGGGGTGATCACAATCGTCTGGGACTTCAGAGACTGAGGCAGCCCGTTCCACTTGGACAGGATCAGGTGCTGCAGAGGTCTGGAGTGAAACTGGGCGTATTCCACCATGTCGAACACCGACACCATGGAGCCCAGTAACCTCATCGCCGAGTGTAGGGACACCCGGCGGCTGTGCAGACAACTGCGCACCCTTGACTGTAAAGCAGAGATCTTGTCCTCCGTCATGAAGATCCTTTGCTGTCCCGAGTCCAATAAGGCTCCAAGATGCAGAATCCTCCGAGACGGGATTAGAGTGGACTTCTGCCAGTTGATTAGCCAGCCGTGCCGTTGCAGCAGTGCAATGGTCAGGTCCAAGTGGCGTAACAGGAGCTCTGGAGATCCTGCCACCAATAACAGGTCGTCCAAGTACGGCAACATGCGGACTCCTTGCAGCCGCAGAGAAGCCGCCATGACCGCCATCACCTTGGTGAAAACACGTGGTGCTGTCGCCAGGCCAAAAGGTAATGCCCGAAACTGGAAGTGGTCGCTGTGGATTGCAAACCTGAGGAACTGTTGATGGCGCAAAAGAATAGGGACATGCAGGTAAGCGTCCTGTATGTCCAATGACACCATGTAGTCCCCAGGTTCCAGCGCCAGAATGATGGACCGTAGGGTCTCCATCCGAAACTTCGGAACCCGCAAAGACTTGTTGAGTGCTTTGAGGTTGAGAATCGGACGATACGACCCATTGGGTTTCTGTACCAAAAAAAGATTTGAATAGAAACCCTGGCCCCTCTGGGAGAGTGGAACAGGCACTATAACTCCAGCCTGGAGCATAGTGTGCAATACCTTCCGCAGCTCCGTAGCCTTGTTCCGGTCTGATGGTAGACCCGTGGTGAAGAATCGCGCCGGGGGTCTGTGCCGGAAGGAGAGGGCGTACCCGTGGGAGACCACCTCGAGAACCCAAGTGTCTGTCGTAGTGACCGACCAACACTGGGCGAACTGCAGCAGGCGGCCTCCCACCCTGGGATCCCCCAAAGGGAGGCCGCAGGCTTGTCATCTGGCTTGGGGGCCGGACGTCTGGTACTCCATGCCCGCTTCCGGGGCTTGGCCGACTTCTTAGGGCGAGCCTGTTTGAGGAAACGACTGTGGTTTGGGCCTGCCCTGGGCCCTAGATGACCGAAAGGACGATGGTCCAGAACCAGAAGGAGCAGCGGCCGACGGGAGACAAGCCGATTTGGCTGCCGCCAGCGTGGCCACAATCTTATCCAGATCCGGACCGAAGAGAACTTCTCCGGTAAACGGCAACGCCTCCAGACCCCATTTTGGAATCTGCGTCCGCCTTCCAGGATCGCAGCCACAAGGTGCGACGAGCAGCCACCGCTGCTGAAGAAATTCTAGACACCAGAGTACTAATGTCTAGGGCCGCCTCGTTGATATAAGTGGCCGAATCACGGAGATTACCAATCAACTCCGCCTGTTCGGCCGGACAGTCGGAATCAAAAGAAGCCTCTAATGAATCCGCCCAGTGCACCATCGCTCTGGCAACCCAGCAAATGGCCATAGCCGGCCGTGCTGCCCCCCCCCGCAAGGGAATAAGCGGACTTCAGGCAGATCTCCACCTTGCGGTCCGTAGCATCCTTAAGGGAGGACATGGATGGCATCGGCAATGTGGCACTACGGACAAGACAGGTCACGCGAGAATCCACCTGTGGAGGGGATTCCCACTTTGCAAAATAATTATCCGCGAACGGATAAGCCACCGCCAGGCGTCTCTGCGGCTGGTATCTTTTGCCAGGCTGTTTCCACGCCTCCTCTAAATGGTCCACTAACTGACCCGAAAGAGGAAAGACTGTGGCATCGCCCTTCACATCTTTGAAAAAGGCATACTTAGATTTAGTATGCTGGGGGAACTTCGTCCTCAATCACCAAGGCTGTGCGGACCGCCCGAATAAGTCCAGGAATATATACTTTGGACTTGGCATCAGCGTCCTTAGTGTGGAGAGGTTCCTGATCGTAAGGATCCAGAATCTCCCCATCATCAGACGTCCCCTCGTCATCCTCATAAGGAGCCGACAGAGACGCCACCGGCCGTTTATGCGGCTGCATCACAGACTCCCCTTGCAACACATCCGACAAGTGCTGTACAGAACTCGTCAGGGAGTTAACCCACGCTGGCTCCTGAGAAACCGGGAGCGGGGAAATAGGGAGACTGTGGGGTACCACCATGGGTGACGACACCACTGACTGCTGGGACAAACCCATCGGTGTAAACGCGGGCTGCGGAGCTAACTGGCCCACTAAGGCTGTAAGCGCCTGAGCGAAACAAGCCCAGGACGGCTCCTGTACCGGTGCTGTAACCGTAAGCGGCCGCGCCATGGACAAACACTGCCGGCAAAGGCCCTTCGCGCTACCCTCCCCCTCCGCTAACGGTACTTTACACGTAGTACACTGTAGCCGGAGAGGAAAATCACTTTCAGACATGATGGCACCAAGTATGTGACCCCTCTCACCAATTATATAGTAAATAGGCGAGAGACCACCCTGCAGCACCGCACCGCAAGGGCTTAGCAGAAAGAACAGGGACAGAATAAAGCTGACAGTTTAGAAGAAAAAAGTTACAGGCAGCAGCGCTAGCACAGTCACATACAATGCAAAGAAAATCAATTCCTGCACTAACAGCGCTGATCACTCAACTACGCAGACACAGGGCCTGGTAGGACACAGCGCTGCATACACAGACCTGACCACAGCGGAGGAGAGGTATGCGGCGGGACCCAGACCACGATGCTTCCTTCCAGGCTTCCAGCAGCGTTCACCATGCGTTCAGAAGAAGATGGCCGCCAAGGAGCAGAGAGGAGGCTGGCCTGGGGGAGGAGTGCTGCCACAGGACCAGTCGGCAGCGTGCAGAAAGGGCTGTGTGCAGCGGGGGAGGCGCCGGCTGTGAGACAGGGAAGGCGCGCTCCCCTGGCATGCATTTAACCCCTGGGACGCCGCAGCGCTACCGCTCTGCTGCGGTCCGCTGTCCCAGGGGGTAGTGGAAGCGCAGGTTGGTCGCCTGGCTCCACGCTGCAGCCAGTCCCCAGGGATCCCCCTGCCTGGGGACTTAGGACCATATGACCAGCGGGGACCCACCGCGGGACCCCGCTGCTTACCTTTGTCCTCCTTGAATCCGGCCATGGTCTGGAACATCTGGGGTCACCGCTAGCTGTGACCCCAGATGCTCACCAGCATCCCCGGATCGGTACCAGCGTTCTGGTACCGGCGGGGGTGTAGGGAAGACAGCATGGACGTCAGGACTGACTGTCCATGCTGTACATCCAGATGTGCAGCCACAGCTGCATAGAAGAAAGCTTCAGGGGCTCTTCTAGCCCCCACTCCGACAGGTGCACCCGACTCCGGCCGGGCACCAAACTAAACTGAGGTGCCTTGGCTCGGGTGCGGGGTATAGGAGGAGGACCCTAGTGCATCCTGGGAGGCTGAAAAGCTTAACTCTATGGTGCCCGGCAACTGACGTCACACCTATACCCCAAGGTATCCTGTGGATACCCTATGGACCCTGAAGTAGAAATTAGCATATAAAGCATCTACATGTGCAGAATGCACAAAGGCAGGGGTGGCCAACCAGCGGCTCTCGAGCAGCAATAGCCTCGAGTTTCCGATGCGGCTCCCGGCTCGGCAGACCCCCCACTAGTACTGAGAATGCTTGTCTCAAGCGATCAGAGACTAAAGAAGCCTCTGATTGCTTCAGAAGCCAGTGTTCCCAGTAATGCAGTGCACGCGCGGGTGACGTCATGACGATGTGAGGAGCCCGCGCGCCTGTTGGATCCAGTTAGATCCAGCAGGCGCCAACAGCAGCAACGGCGGGACTCGGGAGCCCTGACGGCGTGGAGCAGTGCCAGCATGAAGGTAAGTTTCTTCATAGGGGTGTAGGCGGGGAGGGGGAGCTAATATTGGGGCACTACCTTAGGGGGCACGGCTACAGGGAGCATTGCAGAAGGGCCACAAATACTGGGGGCATTGCTTAATGGGAACAACTACTGGGGGCATTGCAGAAGGGTCACAGCTACAGGGGGCATTACATAAGGGCCACAACTACAGGGGGCACAGCATAATGGGCACTGGCTCTCAATGTATTTTATGTGGTTCTGGATTTCAATATGTATTTTATGTAGATCTGGCTTGTTTCTGTGTAGTTTAGGTGAACAGTGAAAAAAATATATTGGGAACTTTATGTAAATTGTGTATTTTCAATGTGCTGGGCTCACCGCCAGCGTGACTAAAAATGTTCGTGTGACACAAGGTCATGCTCCTGCAAATGTCATACCAAAGGCGTGTGCACAAAAATGGGGCATGGCATGCGCATGCGATCGGCTCTTCAACTTTACCAGATATTTTTTGGCTCTTTTCCTCTGACTGGTTGGCCACCCCTACACTAAAGGCATAGACATATACATTGTGCATAGTGGATAAGCATATACAGTGCCTTACAAAAGTATTCATCCCCTTTGCATTTTTCATGTTTTGTTGCCTCACAACCTGGTATTAAAATTGATTGTTTGAAGGTGTGCATCATGTCATTCACAGAACATGCCTACAACTGTGAAGTTGTGTTTTTTTTTTATATTGTGAATCAAACAACATTTACGACAACATAACAGAAAACTTCAGCGTGAATAACTATTCACCCCCGTAAAGTCAGTACTTTGTCGAGCCACCTTTGCGGCAATTACAGCTGCAAGTCTCTATGAGCTTGCCACATCTTGCCCTTGGGATTTTTGCCCATTCCTCAAGGCAAAACTGCTCCAGCTCCTTCATGTTGGATGGTTTTCCGCTTGTGAACAGCAATCTTCAAGTCTGACCACAGATTCTCAATTGGATTGAGATCTGGGCTTTGACTCGCTAAGGCGAGCTCAGGGAGGACAGAAACCTTCCGTTGAGCAGAAGGCCATTCCAACACATTTAAATGTTTCCCCTTAAACCACTCGAGTGTTGCTGTAGCAGTATGCTTCGGGTCATTGTCCTGCTGGAAGGTGATCTCCGTCCCAGTCTCAAATCACAAGCAGACTGAACCAGGTTTTGCTCAAGAATATCCCTGTATTTAGCACCATCCATATTTCCCTCAACTCAAATCAGTTTCCCAGTCCCTGCTGCTGCAAAACATCCCCACAACATGATGCTGCCACCACCATGTTTCACTCTGGGGATGGTGTTCTTGGGGCGATGGGATGTGTTGGGTTTGCGCCAGACAAAGTTTTCCTTGGTGGCCGAAAAGTAAAATTTTAGTCTCATCTGACCAGAGCACCTTCCTCCATACATTTGGGGAGTCGCCCACATGCCATTTGGCAAACTCAAATCGTGTCTTCTTATTTTTATCACTAAGTAATGGCTTTCTTCTGGCCACTCTTCCATAAAGCCCAGCTCTATAGAGTGTACGGCTTATTGTGGTCACATGCACAGATATACCAGTCTCAGCTGTGGAACTCTGCAGCTCCTTCAGGGTTACCTTTGATCTCTGTGCTGCCTCTCTGATTAATGCCCTCCTTGCCCAGTCTGAGTTTTGGTGGGTGACCCTCTCTTGGCAGGTTTGTTGTGGTACCATGTTTTTTCCATTTGAGGATGATTGATTTGATGGTGCTCTGAGGATCAAAGATTTGGATATTTTTTTTTATAACCAACCCAGAATTGTATTTCTAAACAACTTTGTCCCTGACTTGTTTGGAGAGCTCCTTGGTCTTCATGGTGTGATACCTCTTGCTTAGTGGTGTTGCAGCCTCTGGGGCCTGTCAGAAAAGGTGTGTTTATACTGACAGATCATGTGACACTTAGATTTCACATAGGTGGACTTCATTTCACTAATTGTGTGACTTCTGAAGGTAATTGGTTGCACCAGAGCTTTTGAGGGGCTTCATAGCAAAGGGGGTGATTACACATGCCAATTTTCAGAATTTTATTTATAAAGATTCTTTTATTATATATTTTTTTCTCATTTCACTTCAAGTTAGACTACTTTGTGCAGATCCATCACATAAAATTCAGATTAAAAAATAAATAACAGTTTGTAATGTAACAAAAAAGGCAAGAAGCCAAGGGGGGTGAATACTTTTGCAAGGCACTAAGTCTCACATGTAGAGATTGTCAAAAAGTAATTAAGAGAATTTTACAAAAATTCAACTATTGTAGGCCTAATTATAAAAGTTCCTATACGACTTAACTAAAAACAATGAATAATGCTTGCAAGAAAATAATCTTCAATAATGTTAAAGCATTGTTTATGAATCATGCTCATGAATCATTGTTCTCATGAATAATTGGTCAGGAATCATGCTCAGTATTGCAGGACAGTTTGTAGCATGACTGCAAGCTGTGCAAGAAAAACTTCAAATTTGTGTCGTCACAAGCTAGGACATCGATGTTAAGGCAGAGTGGCATTTTTAGGCCACAGCGCAAGGGAAAGGACCCTGTGATGGAGTTAGCTGCTCAGTCAAGAGACTAGCAGCTAGAGCCAGCCTACTACGTCCATATGAGAAACAAATCCTCACACCTCTTCAACTTTATGAATGGGCAGTAGAAAATATATCTGGAATTAATTTGACGTTCACAATGCAAGACGACTACATTGAGTCTGAAACATTTTTGAATGATCGTTTCAGCCAGTCAGTAACTATTCAGGGAACACAACAGTATCATGCTTTTATAGCTTTTGATTCAAGTACATCAAAAAGATCTGTGAAAACCATTTCTGAGGCTACATCATCTACAGTAGTAGTTACAAAATCTCTAGACAAACTCCAGTTGACACAAATAAATGGCTATATATCCGTTGTGTATAACAAGAAATGGTGGCTTGCTTATGTGATGGACAAGAATGAAAGTGACCTTCCTTCATCCAGCTGGACCTTCACCATTATTCTTCTATCAAAGGAAGACTGATGTACTATGGATACCTCTAATAGCAGTATTATGCAAAGTCAACCCTATAACTCCAAATGGAAGAATGTATGTCTCCTGATGACACTTTAAAAAACTCTGAGGCATTGTTAAACTTTCTTCAGCTAACATTTTTGACAGTCTAATAAAATGTCAAAGTATTTCTATTTAACTTGATTTATATAATTAAACTAATGAAGCCATCAAATCTATTATCAATTACTACTTGTAATACACCCAGCTTTTTTTTTTTTTTTTAAACTACCTTGCTTTAAAATTATTTTGAAGTATGAACCCAATAGCCTCCCACTTAAATTTTGACAAACATTTAACATTAATATAAACTATTTCCGGAAATTTTTGAACTTTATCTCAAAAACGTAGACAATCATGATCAAAAATGTCAGTTTGAATTTGGAAACCGTTTTTCTTCACAGAGCCTATTGTGTTGTATATCATAGGAAATGGCATAAAAAAAAATAAAAAAAAAACACTTTGTAATTGACAAATAGGCTTACCTCACTAAAGACCCAGTGCCAACTTAACACTGATATACCAGAGAGAAAGAAAGACTCTGCATTTCTGTATTATTTTTGCTATTGTTAGTGCATACATATTCCGCAGTCATTCACGTCCGTCCCAGCAGACCTTACAACTACACTACTTACCATGTGTGCATATGAACTAGGGTCATTGTCTTCTCAGAATCCAACCTACCAATTAAAATCAAGTAATTAAGTTTTTAAACTATAAGGAGGAATCCAGAGCACCAGGAGCAAACCCACACAAACATAAGGAGAACATACAAACTTCATAGATACAGCCTTGGTAGGATTTGAACCCAAAACTTCAGTGCTGTGAGGCAGTAATGATAATAAATACAGTACCATTGGTGTAGTGGTTATTTGTTTATTACCAGTAATTCTATAGCGCACACATTCCGCAGCGCTTTACAGAGAATTTGTCCATTCACATCAGTCCCTGCCCCAGTGGAGCTTACAATCTATGTTCCCTACCACATACAGACACACTAGGGTTAATTTTGTTGGGAGCCAATTAACCTACCAGTATATTTCTGGAGTGCGGGAGGAAACCGGAGCACCCTGAGAAAACCCACACAAGCACAGGGAAACTATACAACCTCCACACAGTTAGGGCCATAGTGGGAATCAAACCCAACTCAGTGCTGTGAGGCAGTAATGCTAACCATTACACAGTCTATGCTGCCCATAACTGTATGTTAACATGCTTACATACTATTAGTGCTGAATTACATGAAAACTGCAAATGCTGTACTACATATGTCCCATGGTTTTAATTGACATCAGGTTTGGAAAAACAAACATCTTTTTATTCCCAGCCCTGGTTAGAAAGCATTAAAACATGGTTAAGCAAGGTTTCTAATACATAATAATGCTTCACAGTATTAATATAATATGCAGGATTCAATGTTTTTTCAATAAAACATTAATGCAAATAAAACTGGTTTAAACAAAAAGGTGTAAAAAAAAAAAAAAAAACCACAACAACTTCTTTCCAACCCTGATTCACAATGAAGATAATTTTTTATATTGAACGTTTAAACAATTCTAATAGTCGTTTTTGTTTTTTAGAAAATTAAATCTCCCCTAAAAAAATAAAATAATGGTGTGCCCTGACAATTTTAACATCTTGTTCAGTGTGCCTCGAGTTAAAGAAAAAAAAGTTGAAAACACATGCTAATCTCACCTATGTGTTCCTGTGCTTTGTCTACAATCCTCGATAGCTGGTACTAAGGGCCTGATTCAGCAAAGATCGCTGATGCGATTGCTGCTGCAATCGAGCATGCAGTTCTGCGGCGAAAGTATGCTAATATTTGCAACTGCAAAGCATGGACAACATGTAAATGCCCACTTTTCCTTTCGCACATCTGTAATACCTTACTATCCAGGCAAAACATCGGGAACACTGATGTACATCGGAGCCACTCACATTTAAGGCAAGTTTGACCCCATCACTAAATTGCTATCTTTCCTGCACGCAGTGAGAACTCAAGTTGCGTATGCCATCGCAGTGGCTAATTTATGCACGCCCCTGCAACAGTGTTCAAACGCACTGGCACGCCTGCGTTTCTCCGACCACCCCCAAACGGTACTACTTGTCAATCACTTTGCAATGGGTCTGTGTAGTCACTGCGATCGCAATGGCTAGTTCGCACATGAGCAGTACGCAACAACTGGCCGATTACGTGCGTATTATCAACTGCGTTCCTTGCTGAATAAGACTGCACCACACAGGCAGCTATACTTCCAAACTACAAGCCAAGATTTAGAGCACTAAAACTATTCTCTGCCTCCCATATAACCAGTATGTATGCATATCATCCCCCCTTCCTGATGGGTGTAAGTTACAGGAGTTTACATGTAAGAGACTTCTGATGAGCATCCCAGCAGGAGATCAACTGAAAAAAATGTTTGGTTGGAGAATTACAACAAAATGATAATTGGTGTGAAGCAATTGGAGTCCCAAGTGGGTTGGAATAAAATAATATTCACAGCAATGCTGTACAAACAAATAGGATCTGCTCAGAAATGTCCACGAATTTTGAGACAGGCCTTGGAAAAAATAATGTCTGCAAGAAGAAAGGTCAATAAGTTTTGAATGATGAATCTACAAGGAACATTGTAGTTGGGGAACATGATAACATGTAAATGAGGACAGGAGTGCCAGAAGTTTCCCAAAATAGTACCAGTTGCCTTAAAAATAGTTAGTGAATTGACATGAAGTGCCAGCTGCTTTGTATTTGAAATAAATTGCAAAAGTTGCTGCATAACACATTCTACTTTGTTTAAACTTCGTTAGATACTAAAGGTTTTGCCAAGCATTATGCAGTCCTACCTTATTCCTTTTTGTACAATGCCAACATATTGGGCGGAATTCACCTATGCGCCCGACGAAGCTATTCAATTGTTGCTCCTGTCAGGCGCAATAAGCTGCCGGTGCAGGTATTCCAGCTCGCTCCCCCTGAGGGGTGAGAGCTGAAATGCTCAAAGTGTGACCCGTTTGGACACCCAAACGACACTTTTCGCGATCGCGCCAAGCACTTTGGTCGGGTGTAGCAGTTTTATACTGTGGATATACAGCAGAATCACGGCTTCTATTCAAATGTTTTCGTGGTCCCGAAGCCAGATGGCTCTGTTCAGCCTATTCTGAGTTTGAAGTAGTTAAATCCTCACTTGACATTCTTCAGATTCAAGATGGAATCACTGCGCTCTGTGACAGCAAGCCTAGAACCAGGGGAATACCTGGTGTCTTTGGATATCAAAGACGCTTACTTACACATTCCCATCTGGGAGCCACATCAAGCGTTTTCCAGATTTGCCATTCAGGACACATACTATCAGTTTCGGGCTCTTTCGTTCGGACTATCCTCGGCTCCCAGGGAAATTCATGAAGGTCATGGCCACCATGGTGGCTCTTGTTATTATAGTTGCCCCTTGAAGTCTAATCTGGACAATCCACTGCTCATCAGAACGGCTTCTTTGGGATGTATCTACAACTTATAACCTTATGCTCCAGCACGGCTGGATTATCAACTTTCCAAAGTCGCAGTTGGTTTCTTCACAGCGCCTCGTTTTCCTGGGGATGATTCTGGACACCACTCTTCAGAAGGTTTTTCTTCCAGAAAACAAAGCCAAGGCAATCCAGGAATTAGTCAGACTCATTCTTCAGCCTCGGAGAGTCTCCGTGCATCTTTGTATCAGACTTCTCGGCAAGATGGTAGCAGCCTTCGAGTTCGGCCGTTTTCACTCTCGGACCTTCCAACTGGATCTCTTATCCCAATGGTCAGGATCTCATGTCCACATGCACAGTTTAGTGTGACTGTCTCTAGAAACACGGATTTCCTTTCTTTGGGGCTACAGTCCAACAATCTCCTGGCTGGGAGGCGTTTCGGTCCTTGGGACTGGGTTATTCTGACAACAGTTGCCAGTCTCAGAGGCTGGGGAGCAGTGGTTCTGGATCATCATTACCAGGGCCGTTGGTCGGGTCAGAAGGGTCTCCTCCCGATATGTTCTAAACCTCAAGGCAGTTTACAATGCCCTGCACAACTCAACTCCTTACTTTCCTGTTCTGCACGGGCTGGCCATTTGAGTTCAGTCAGAAAACACTACCGCGGTATCTTGCATAAATCGACAGGGAGGAACTAAGCCGGAGAGACATGAGGGAAGTCTCTCGCATTCTCCGTTGGGCAGAAAGGCACTCCGCAGCTCTGTCAGACGTATTTATTTCAGGTGTCGACAACTGGGAAGCAGATTACCTAAATCGCCAGGATCTTAATCCAGGGGAATGGGCTCTTTATCCTCAGGTTTTCCAAGAGCTGATTCAGTGATGGGGCAGGCCCAGGTCCATCTCATGGCGTCCAGACACAACCATCAGCTCTCTCATTATTGCTCCCAACCCGGAGGCGCTGGCAGTGGACGCACTGACAGCTCCGTGGCCATTCCAGTTTGTTTATCTATTCCCACCTTTTCCCCTCCTGCCTCGAGTGCTCAAGCACATCAACGGGAGGTCAGCGTCATTCTGATAGCTCCGAACTGGCCTCGCAGGGCCTGGTTCTCAGACCTACAAAGGCTTCTCGCAGCAGATCCTTGGCCGCTGCCTCTTCGCCCGGACCTCATTCAGCAGGGTCCTTTCTACTACCACGCCTTACAGAGGCTGCATTTCACGGCGTGGCTGTTGAAACAGCGCTTTTCAAACGGAAGGGTGTTCCACGAGCGATTATTCCTACCATGCTCCGGACTGGGAAGCCAGTGACCTCGGTCCATTATCATCGGATTTGGAAGGCCTACGTGGAGTTCCTTCAATCAGGTCTGGATGTGGGCCTTTGCCTGGGTTCTTTGGAGGTTCAGGTTTCGGCTCTGTCCATTTTATTCAAACGAAAATTGCAGTTGCTTCCTGAAGTTCACACTTTTTTGCAGGGAACCCTTCGCATTCAACCGCCTTTTGTTCCTCCGACGGCCCCCTCGAATCTTAATTTAGTTCTTTCCTTTGAACCATTGGAGACTTTTGATTTGAAATATTTCTTGGAAGACTGTTCTTTTGCTGGCCTTGGCGTCAGCTTGGAGAGTCTCGGAGCTTGGAGCTCTTTCATGCCGTTCTCCCTATCTGATTTTTCATAAGGATCTGGCAGTACTGCATACTCGCCATGCCTTTTAGCCTAAAGTGGTTTATTCTTTTTATATCAACCAACCTATTGTGGTTCCAGTGTTGGAGGACCTTCCTTCCTCACGTTCCTTGGATGTGGTTCGCAACCCAAGAATCTACGTGGACAGAACTCCTCAATTGCGCAAGTCTGATTCCTTTTTTGTTCTGTACAAAGCAGCCAAACGAGGATGGCCTGCTTCTAAACAGGACCTGGTGCGCTGGTTATGGCTGACTATAAGTCAGGCTTATTTAGCAACATCCCGGTCTCCACTTGCCTCCATCTCAGCACATTCTACGCATCATGTCGAGCCATTTTGGGCAGCTGCCCAAGGGATTTCTGTTTCTCAGCTCTGCCAAGCAGCCAATTGATCGGGGACTCACACGTTTGTTCTGTTCTACAGGTTTGACACGTTTGGGGCTTTTGACGCTGTTTGGCCGTTCAGTTATGCAGTTGTCGCAGCACTCTCCCTCCCGTGCGGGTAGCTTTGGGACGTCCCAACAGTATTGACTTTAGAATCCCCTGTGGATGAAGGAGAAAACAGGATTTTGGCACTCACCATTAAATCTGTTTCTCCGATTCCACAGGGGACACTGGGCACCCTCCCTGCGCTGCTTATCTGTTGTTATTGTGGTGTGACTTCTGTTCTTGCAGATTGTTCCTGTTCTTATGTTTTTCCTCCTTCTCTAGAGGTTCTCTCTCCGGCTCCTCTCGGCTCTGTTTGAGGTGAAGGGCGTAGAGGGGGAGGAGCCAGTACATTTTCTTAATTCTGAGAGAAATATTTATTTTGGTTTAGGGGTGCCTTGAAAAAATTATGGAGACCTTAAGGGTGCCTCGAGTCGAGAGATTTTGGGAACCACTGTGCTAGGGTTAGAGGCAAGAGTAGGTAGATAAATGGTGTAGGGTTTTAAAATAAAGGTTTATTCAGACTGTCATAGTTGCTAATGGTGTACCATATTGAATAATAATGATTGGTCAGATTATCTAGATAGTCCATGGGGTGATTCAAATAATTTGTGAGAATTTAGCTCCCGTGCACTTACTCAATAACTTCCTGCAAAGGCCACTATTTCCCACTAGAATGCCCGAGATTAGCAGGGTTAAGAAGCCGCTCCCAGGCTAAAGGCCCCCATACACGCTGCGATGGCACCGTGCGAGGCGACATGCGATCCATCGTCCGACACATCGGGCAGTCCGCACACAGTGCGATCGGGTGGCCGACCTACCGCCCAATATGCCGGCTCCCCCATCTCACCTGCATAGCAATTAACGGGATCGCACATCGCATCCCCTGAGCCTATGATCCTGCAGAGAGATCAGGGGGTGCGATGTACGACCCTGCGGGATCGCGCTCGGCCCGATATCAGGGTCATACACTGTGCGATATAGTTGGCAAATCTCACCAGTCGGATCGCCTGCTATATCGCCCCGTGTACGGGGGCCTTTAGTGTCTGGCGCAATGTAGCGGTCACGTCATTTTTATTTGTGTGTGAACAAATAGAATTTTATATTTTAATAATCTTCATAAGCCACTATATATTTAGTTTCATAGAAAGTATTAATAGTAATCAGTATAATTTAAAGTTTACTTCAACTATTAACGAAAATATAATTGTTTCTGGACTTAGTATCGAGTACTGAAAAGTTTCCAGAAGTTGATACAATAAATACATATACAATAGATATCCCGCAACCCAGCAATATACAGGCGTAGCGTTCCCGCTAGGCTGTTTTAGCGGGGCGCTGCGCCCTGCCCTCCTTCCGGAGGGCGAAAAGCGACCTGCACTCACAGCCTGCGGGTGCAGTCCTCACCTGCGGGTCACAGTGTCTCGCGGGTGGGGAAATGTGGGGTGACCCGGTCACTGTCGGTGAATAGACGCTGGGCGCATGCGCCCGGCATCTATTCTCCCTGTCAGCAGCGCTTGGGGGCTGCCCGGCGTATCCGTAAGTGCCGGACACTACCCCAAGTGTGACGAAAAGGTGACGTGTCTTATAGACACGACCCCTTTTTCAATGGCCACGTCCCCTTTTCAGGTGCCTTCTCCAGCTCCGGCGCCCTGCCAGATATCCCGGCATCACAAAGCAGCAGAATCCCGATCTTCCAGATGGGTAACGGCGAAGTCCCTGTGGAACGGGAGGTTAGGGCTAAGCACCGCTGGGGGGAGGTTAGGGCTAAGTACCGCTGGGGGAAGGTTAGGGCTAAGCAGCGCTGGGGGGAGGGGGGGTTAGGTTAAGGCCCCACTGTGGGGTGATTAGGGTTAGGCACCACCAAGGGTGGGTTAAGGTTTTAGGGGGTGGGGGTAGGTTAGCCTAGGAGTCATCTAGAACCAGTGCAAGATAAAATTCCCCAGCAGTGTTTTCTAACAGAGTTAAAGGGCTTCTACCCCTGCGAAAGTTGTAAAATTTGTCCAATAGGGGAGAAGGGACCTCAAATAATGAATGGTGCAAATGAAAGATCTAATTGCATTCAGAGTTTTATCAACTGTAATTCCACAAATGTATTTTACCAGTTGACATGCCCTTGTGGACTTAACTATATAGGTAAAACAAAACGTCCTTTAAAAATAATTCTAGAACACCAGCGCAATATGAAGAAAGGGGTCACTAACCAGTGTACCCAGATATTTTCAACAATTCCATAATGGAAGCCCAGATGGCTAAGATTTAAGGGTATAGAGATGGTACACCAAAATAAAAGAGAAGGGGACAGAGACAAGGCCCTTATCAAAAGAGAAACATATTGGATCATTACACTGAATATTATTGTCCCACATGGACTTAATGAGGGATTTGAAATCACTCCCTTTATAGAGAACACTTGATAATCCAAATATAAGAAGTTTGGACAATAATCTGTGGGATAAAAGCGGATTATGAAACTGGATCCAGAATCAGTTTCAAAATTATTGTTACTGCTCCTGGTGAAGGTTTAAGCTTATAAGATAAATGTTAGTTATATCATGCGTCTAGAGATGAGGATACTATATACCGTTGGACTAGCATACTTGTTATGTATCCAGGTGGCGTTGATTTATTGAAGCCTGCGATTAATTTAAAATCAATACATTCGTTGCTGTTAGTGGAGTTAACATAGGATTAAACATCAATGTTCTATTTTACAGACTTTGGGATACTGTGGGATTGGTGACATCTACCGCCCTTTAACTCCTAGCCATCCAATATTAGCTTTAAGCAGAAAAAACTTCCAATATCCGATGGTTACAGTTGATATGGTGATAAACCATCGATAGTGTTTAGCATCAAGGTCACTCTTATTGATTGACCAATGGAGTCTACATTGTATTATGGAGGGGGGGAAATAAGAGCAAAAAGGGAAAAAAAACATGTCTCAGCGAACCACTAGCTACCCGTTTTAAACATCAAGCTTGATATTGATGGATGTGAAACTGGATCCAGAATCAGTTATTTAAAATATATTGAAACTTCTCCTGGTGAAGTTTAAGTTCACATCAAAGATCATTGCTATATGTTATGGGACGGGAAAACTTAGATCATTTAGAAATTAAAGAAGCAATTAAAAACCTATGATGTTAAAACGTGGTACAGGTTGAGTCTCCCATATCCAAAATGCTTGGGACGGAGAACGGAATATTCTGTATTTTGTCATATTTGCATATCATAATGAAATCTCTTGGGAATGGGACCCCAATAAACACACACAATGCTTTAATGTGTTATATACACCTCATACACACAGCCTGCAGGTAATTGTATACAATATTTTCAATAATTTTGTGTCTCAAGCAAAGTTTGTGTGCAGAAATGAAATTCATTTGTTTCATATACACCTTATACACCCAGCCTGAAGGTAATTTTATACAATATTTTTAATAATTTGTGCCTTAGACAAAGTTTGATTTTTGATGGTACAATGTACACAAAGGTTTCATTATCTCAGTCGTGCTAAAATTATTCCGTATTTCGGAATATTCCGTATATGGGAGACTCAACCTGTATTGAACTGTGTGACACGCTCAAAGGGTAGCATTCTGATGCTGATTTGGATAGTTGTACCAAACATCAAATTGGACTATCGATGTTGGCATAGGTCCTCCATTCCTACAGCTTTATAGGATTAGGAACAATGTGGGATTAGCGTTAACTACCCATACATGAATTTGGAACATCTGCTGTAAAAAGTGTATAGCAGGCTAAAATCTACAAATATCGGATAATAGTCCGATGGTTCTAGTTAAATAAGGGAACAACCCGCATCGATGTTCCGATTTTTCACAAAAGATATCCCTTATTGATTGGCTATAAGAACTTTGCATTCTATGTAAGGATGAGATAAAAGGTGTGAAAAAAAAAAAAAAAAAACCTGTTTTAGTGAGTTACTGGTTATTTAATTAAGCCTGTATTAATTTTAAATGCAATATGCAAATGTCAGAAATTCTGATTGGCTGAGTGCCTGCTTTTATACACTACACTTGCGTCATGCAATCCAGACGTAGTCGCTTACGAAACGCGGTAGATTGTGGCTTGCTGATGCTAAGATCACATGACCCAGCGATCCTTGGTGTCAGTCTTCCAGCCTAAGGTGGGGAGACGTGCTGCAGCTTCTGTAGGAGCAGGTGGTGCGTGGCTTGTACCTGGTGGTGAAGGAGCGGTAGTTTGCCTGGGTCTCCATGCTTTGGACCAAGTGGTAACCAGCCCACTCTGTGAAATTTCTGGTACGAGAGTACTCGTTAAAAAACAACTGCTAACTGCATGTTTTATGAATAAAACTCTTATGCACTACGGAGCGCCCCCTTTGCTTTAGATTTAAACCAGACGGACATCAGTATAACACTTGTCCAAAGAGCAGTTTCATCGATTATACCAGTGGATACCATTTATTTATGCATTATTATAGAGAGGAGATGGGGTGCCAAGCGCTCACTGTGGGGTGTCTAGATCTTATGTGGTAAGGTGCATACATACACGATTTTTTTGAACTATTATCGTTAAACGATAATAGTTTGCAAAAATCATTCACTTTCTGAGTCAAACGATGAACGATTTTCATTCATGCGTGTTCAGGTTTGTAGTTCAGTCAGACTTGTCAACTCAACGATTTTCAGTAAGGGAATATGTAAAAATCGTTTGTAGTTCTAAAAAATCATTCATTACATTTAAATGAACAACTTTAGTAAACGATTTTAGTTAATTTTTTCAAGGGAGAAAATCGTTTACTAAAATCGTTCATTAACTAAATCGTTGTGTGTGTATGCAGCTGTACTGGTGGAGGAGCAGCTAGACGTAGAGAAGGAATCCTCTTTCGTTCTTTATAACAATTTGAATACAGAGAATATATATGTCTGAACATATCAACAGAAGACTGCGCCTGCATATGTTATTGTGTGTGGAGTACTATGATGACACGAACACACAACGTAGTTGGTCTAAATCTCCTTTGAGTCACAGTGCTCAGGTAAGGCTTTCTTAATTTGTTTAAAATTCGAAGGGAGGATGGGTATATTGTACCAGTCAAAAGTTTGGACACCTTCTCATTTAATGGTTTTTGTTTATTTAAATTATTTTCAACATAGTAGATTAATACTGAAGACATCAAAACTATGAAAGAACACATATGGAATTATGTTGTAAACAAAAAAAAAAAGTGTTAAACAAATCAAAATACGTTATATTTTAGATCCCTCAATGTAGCCCCCTTTTGCTTGGATGACAGCTTTGCACATTCTTGGCATTCTCTTACTCAGCTTCATGAGGTAGTATCCTGGAATGGATTTGAATTAACAGGTGTGCCTTGACAAGAGTCAATCTGTGGAATTACTTGCCTTCTTAATGTGTTTGAGACCATCAGTTTTGTTGTGCAGAGGTAGGGTTAGTACACAGTGGACACCACTATTTGATTACTGCTGTAATCCATATTATGGTACCAACCACTCAACTCAGTAAAGAGAAACGACAGTCCATCATTACTTTAAGACATGAAGGTCAGTCGATACGGAAAATTTCAAGAACTTTTAATGTATCCTCAAGTGCAGTTGAAAAAAACCATCAAACGCTATGATAAAACTGGCTCTCATGAGGACCACTCCAGGAAAGGAAGACCAAAAGTTACCTCTGCTGTAGAGGATAAGTTCATTAGAGTTACTAGCCTCAGAAACCGCTACTTAACAGCACCTCAAATTAGAGGCCACATAAAGTCTTCACAGAGTTCAAGTACCAGACAAATCTCAACATCAACTGTTCAGAGGAGACTGCGTGAATCAGGCCTTCATGGTCGTATTGCTGCGGTTGCTAAGAAGCCACTACTGAGGATGAACAACAAGAAGAGAATTGTTTGGGCCAAGAAACACAAGGAATGGACATTAGGCCAGTGGAAATCTGTACTTTGGTCTGATGAGTCCAAATTTGAGATTTTTGGTTCCAACCGCCATGTCTTTGTGAGACGCAGATAAGGTGAACGGATGGTTTCTGCATGTGTGGTTCCTACTTTGAAGCATGGAGGAGGTGGAGGTGTAATGGTGTGGGGGTGCTTTGCTGGTCATTTATTCAAAATTCAAGGCACACTTAACCAGCATGGCTACCACTGAATTCTGCAGGGCCATCTGGTTTGCGCTTATTGGGACCATCATTTGTTTTTCAACAAGACAATGACCCCAAACACGCCTCTAGGCTATGTAAGGGCTACTTGACCAAGAAGGAAAGTGATCGAGTGCTGCGTCAGATGACCTGGCCTCCACAATCACACGATCCTAACCCCAATTGAGCTGGTTTGGGATGAGTTGGACCACAGAGTGAAGGAAAAGCAGCCAACAAGTGCTCAGTACCTCTGGGAACTCCTTCAAGACTGTTGGAAAACAATTCCAGGAGACTACCTCATGAAGCTGATTGAGAGAATGCCAAGAGTGTGCAAAGCGGTCATCCAAGCAAAAGGGGGCTACTTTGTGGAATGTAAAATATAAAACATATTTTGATTTGTTTAACACTATTTGTTTACAACATAATTCCATGTGTGTTTTTTTCATGGTTTTGATGTCTTTAGTATTAAACTACTATGTTGCAAATAATTTAAATGAACAAAAGCCATTGAATGAGAAGGTGTCCAAACTTTTGACTGGTACTGTATATCTATAATTTTTATAAATTAATAAGTTTAGTTTGGAAAGGTGTGATGTAGTGGATTGCAATACCCTACATAAACACCTATCCAACCTAAACACCGCTACTCTTCACCACACGGTCTCCCCACCATCGGGTGAGTTGAGCGCGCAGCTAGCACCAGAACTCTCGTCCCTCCTGGATCGCAGCATCTCACGATAATGCAACACCGGAAGTGACTCACATCCTGGCTCACACTGCGGGGACCAGGCCGGTGGACGACGTCCATCGGAATAGGGTCCGGAGCAAGCGAACACCAGAGTAAGATAAGAAAGAAGACAGAAGATTCAAGAAGGCGAGGCCTCACCAGGACTGCTTATACTATCTAATCACTCAGACTTTTATCCTATTATTGCAGCACTGACTTTGCGAGTGGGGGTTAAGAACGCCTACCCACCAGGCCGGTACGCCATTCACACCTACCCTAACCCATCTGAACTAGCATAGGCTTATTCATTTATAAAAATATAGATATATACCCATCCTCCCTTCGTATTTTATACAAATTAAGAAAATCCTACCTGAGCACTGTGACTCAAATAAAGGACATTTATACCAACTACATTGTGTGTATGTGTGTGGAGTACTATAATAATGACACTAACACATACAGGAACAGTCTTCTGTTGATATATGCGTTAGTTTCATTACTTTTCTCAGATGAATACATAAGTGTCCTTACACATCTTTGCTGCAAATCACACCAAAAACCCCCTCTCCACTCGCCAGGTCCAGTGAGACTCTTCTAGTTCTGGGTGCCTTTTTTTTATTTGTCTAAGTCGCAATGCTGATGCGACTAGCACGCACCAGCAGACTGTAGTGTTCCCGCTAGCCCTGTCCGATTTTAAAAAGGGCAAAATGTGCTCCGGACATGGCATCTATTCACCGTGAGGGGAGAGCTTGGGGGAAGCTCAGCACCTCCGTAAGTGCTGGGCACACCCAAGTGCGACAAAATTTTAGTGTCCCAAGGACACGTCCCCTCCCGGGCAACCACGCCCCCTTTTTCGGGAGCTTACATTCCTTCTGCGTGCACATAAACTTTCTGCCGGCACCCCCAACGCCCTGCACACATTCTAGCAGGAACACTAAAGGTGCGTATCCACTAATAGGCAGAGAAACGAGAGCGCGAATACGACATTGTAATCGTGCTGTCATTTCACAGTCTGATGTGCCTACACTGAACGTTCAGTGTAGGCACATCCATCATCTCCGTACATGCTGAACCTGACGTGATCTGCAGGTTGACCAGCATGTACGGGCGATAATAGATGTCAAAAACGACCAGCGGGCACGCGCATCGCTGGTCGTTTTTGACACTTAAATGCCCGATTTGCGGCAGATTACTGAGCGATTGCATGATTACGAAGTCGTAATCGTGCAATTGCTCAGTAAGGTTGCGTAGTGGATACGCACCTTAAGACTGCTGATTAATTTGATATGCAACACTTGTATATCTGTGTGCAACAGAGTTTCTGAATTTGTATATAAAGTGCTACAATGTAGCAGGCCACAGCTTTTTTCATTCAAAGTTTCACTATGCTTCATATACAGACTCATGTGCACACAGATCACAGTTTCATATCAAATTAATCAGCAGAGTTTGCTGGGGTGTCAAAGTCACATCACATCACATTGCGACTGACGCATTTTAGGCAAAGAATGCTAGCAGAGTTGCAATCACGCCAGGCAAGTAGCTTGGTGTGGCATTTTAAGGCTAGATGTATGAGGACACATCTGTAGGTATCAAAGTATACTTATCGGCTAGAACATTAAATCCACCGCTCTAATATTGTGTAGGTCTCCTTCGTGACACAAAAACAGCTGACCAGTCAAGGCATGAACTCCACAAGCTCTCTTCAGGTGTCCTGGTGCCACCTTCTTCTATTGTCAGTTCTGATGCTCCCGTGCATATAGTAAGCGCTTTCGGCAGAGGATAGGGGTCTTGCATGGGCACTCTGACTGGTCAGCAGCTATGCAGCATACGATACACGGTGTTCTGACACCTATCATAGCCAGCATCAACTTTTTCAGCAATTTGTGATACAGTAGCTGTTCTGTAGGACAGGACCAGGCAGGGTAGCCTTTGCTCCACACGCATCAATGAGCCTAGGGCTCATACAGCATCTAACACAATGGTTCCTAGGGCCCCCATATAATTGTGTAAAGCAAAACAATCAGCCAATTGGTGAAAAAAGTTAGTTACGCATTTGTCCATTCAAAGGCAAGTGTTAAGCTGCCATTCGCTGTGCACGCTGTGACAGTCCGGGGGGACGCTGGTATACACTGCAGTCAGAGCTTCCAGGATCCCCAGCGGTCATTTTAAGCATGTGTAATAATGTAACCAGGAAGAGACCTCCATGCATCTCACCCCTGGAATACATCGCCATCTTGGATTGCCCACTGTGGGGGACCAAGGACGATTAGACTAGTCACTATTGTCATAAAGAGGAAATTATAGATACGTTAATATACTGTTGCTACACTACATGAGGACCCATAGTTGGCTCACTGACAAAAAAGGATATTTGTTACCTCCTATAAAGCAATGAATCATATTACAGTGCACAAAAAGTAAAAAAAATTAAGAACCATGACAAAAAAAAACAAAAAATTAAATAAGATGTATTACATAACAAATACCCACCAAACAAAAGAACACCAAAAATGAAAAAAATAAAATATATATCTTCCCAAAAGGTACATACGACTATATTGGCTATATCACAGGTAAGCCATAGCCTAAATGAGAAAAAAGAAAAAAAAATCTTATAATATTGTGAACTAGCGTTTCACTCTTCGATCTACATGTAAAGATTGTTAGTTTAATCCTCTTGGGGCCAGTGTCAAGTTTGCTGATCCATAGTCTCTCGCTCCAGTGTAGGCTCAAAGCCCAATCACCACCCCTCACATGAGGATTTTCCCAGTCAATTTTACATTTCAGACTGGAGACTTGAGGATCATGTTCCAAAAAAATGTCTTGCAACCTGCTTGTCTGATATTCTATTTTGTAAGGCTAGTCTGATCGAAGCCCTGTGGCTAGCCATTCTTGCCCTGAACGTTTGGGTCGTAAGGCCAACATAATAAAGGCCGCAAGGATGTGGTCAGACCTGCAATGCAATTTGCACTCGATTTTAATTTTAATCTCCCAAATGTGTGGATGGGGAAATGTCGGTCCAAGGGTCATACTCCTACAAGCAACGCAATTATTACAGCTTTAACAACCAGGGCTCTTCTCCTGAAGCCATGTTTGATTAGAAGAAATGAGTGTGATCACAGTAGGCCTTTGTAAAATTTGTTTGAGGTTAGGAACTCTTAAACGCCTTCACAGGAGGGAAACAATGTGCCATCTCCTGTACAGTGTTTTTCTAGATATAGCTGCCTTGTTGTCATATTTCGTAAAAAAAATATGTTTCTCTTGACACTTGTTATCCATAGCAATCACCTTTATCAGATGTTTTTTTCTTTCAGCAGCCATACACCACTGTGTTCTCGTTCTTAGAATCTTGCTGCCATTTCAGAAAGCGGTTTATTAGTAAATTCTCCATCTGAATTGTCACGTAATACACTTAAAAACTGAGAGACCGGCAGCCTATTTTTAAGAGCAGGAGGGCGATGACTGTTGGCATGTAAGAGCGAGTTCCTGTTTCCTTACAATAAAGTGTATTATACAGGCCTGTATCTCAATTAATCATAATGTCCCAAAAAATTGATTTCCATCAAATCAAAGCTTGAAGTAGATCTTACGGGATGTTTTAATGCATTGAGCTCTGAGACAATTTCATTAAATGAAACCTTTGTTCCCTTCCAAAGAATGAAGTAATCTATAAATCATTTATATAATATCATGTTATCTTGATATTTGAGCAGGATGCAAGTTCTTTTATAGTCCACCATGTAGATATTTGCGTATGAGGGCGCAAAATTGGACCCCATCACTGTTCCAGAAGGTTGACAATAGTAGTGGTTGTTATACATGAAGTGATCATTCTGAAGAACCAATTCTGCCAGAGATATAGATATAGATTGATAGAGATATATATCTCCATCTATTTTTTTTTATTTATTTATTTTTCGAATTTGCTTAGTCCCCTAGTCCGGGACACTCCTTGAATTTGAATATCTCAAAAGACTAATGAAGATATTAATGTGATTCTTTTGCGATGGATTTCAATAAATTACAGTATTTGGAATAAAACTATATAAAATTTGATGAAAATAGAAAAAAAATAAAATAAAATAAAAAAAAAGAAAAAAAACCTTAACAAATGCTTTGAAAATGTCAAGAAATCTACCAGAACACAGAGCCAGCTCAGTGACCCGGGGGAAGTGGAATAGGGGTGACCTCAGCTGCTGTTCTCACGCACTACTTACTGGTGGGTCTGTGCTCTCACATGGACCCAGCACCCTAGTCATGTGCGGACACGGTTTACGTTCTGCCTAGATCTATTCTGGATTGGCCGTCTGGCTGCGGGACGTAGCCATTACATACTAAGGGAGGGAGTGCAGACAGCACAACACGCGAGGCTGTTGCTGTAGGGGGAGCTCTTCCTTCACCTACTTTCTGCAACACGTAGATTCCAGGCTTAAAACTCACAGTCAATTGCGCCTCGAAAGCAACGCTTTTTCTCTGCTTTCCACGAGAGCTGCCAGCAGCCGCTGATAGGCGGGAGGCTGAAAGACGGTGAGGCGGAGTAACAGTGCATTATCATTTGATAAGAAAAAACAGCAAATGCTCGTTTTTTGCAAAAATGCATTAAGTCCAATGGGGAAAATAAAAACGCAATCTCTGCTTTGAATAGGTAAGTGCTTGACTAACTTTTTTCACCCATTGGCTGATCGTTTTACTTTATACCACTATATGGGGGCCCTGGGAGGCATTGTGTTAGATGCTGTACGAGTTGGTGAAGAGAGATGATGCTTTAACATCTCTACCCTTTTAACTACCTGTATGAGTTTGTTGTGCACTGACAAAGAACCTGTGTGTTCAGAAACATCAGCAATATGTGGCATTTTTATAACTGAACAGTGATATCTGCATGACTGGCATAACATTTTACTACTTTCTTGCAAATATGGTGAGTGCCCTTGTATCTATGTAAATAGATCATTGTGTTTGTTATTTAAGGATAGATATGAAATTGCTCTGGCTTACAACAATCAATATGGAGTGAAAGACAAACTAAGATAACACACAAATTTACTTTCCAATATGTATCCAGTGTTAAGCACAAATAATTTACTGAAGTATACAATTCTAATTAATATTTTTCCATGTTACCAGCTATCTTATCTTTAAGTAAAATATATTTTCTACTTAATGAACTGATGAAGTAAGCCATTTCAGGTAGCAAGTCAAGGGTCAGGTGTGGATGTCATGTGAAGTGTAAGGATACCTCAGGTAGTTTCAGGCCCGATAATTTAAAATTTGTTATTGCAACTATTTGCAACAATAATAAATTATGTAACGCCCTATTTTGCGACATGTTAGAAGTGAATGGTTCGATATTGTGATCACTTCACTTCTTTAGGACCCCTCAGCGCCATTGCACATGCATGGTCTGCCATGGCAGGAAGGGTCCCTACGGAACCCTGTCTCAGTAATTTCTGCAAAGTGCAGCCCATAGGCTACAGAGGCCTACAAGCTGCCAGGGCCAAACATAGAAATACAAATCTTAGTAATCTGACAGTCTAGGAGCCCCCAGAGAAACCTATGGAGGCTCTTTCTCCTGTCAGCTATAAAGGGCGGAACCGCAGCAGATAACAGATATCTGCTGCGGTCCCTCCGTATTACATTTGGGGGATACTTAATTTTTGCAGGTACCTACTGATGATGACCAAGATCCCGCAATTATTTGATAACTAGGCACCCTAGTCACTCGGGCAGGCAGAAAATACAGAGACAGGCTGCTCACCCATGCTCTAACAAGTAACTGCTTCGGTGCATAGTTATTGCACTCAAACAACCAGAAACTGTAACAATGTACCTCTTTGGAGAATATCTTTTAATGCCATCATATAGAGCAAACCGCAATTTTCAAGAATAAAAATGTAACGCCCCCATTTCAGCGCAGTTCATTGGGTAACTAAAAATAAAAAACCTTCAAATTGTAGTGCATCTGCATTAAGTGTTTTAGTCACACATTCACCTATTTTGCATAGTGGTTACCAAAGATTTAAAAAAACATACAATATGTCAATTTGTATGTATACCCCCCCACCCCCCAATAAATAAATACAAATTAGAAGTCATTGCCGAGTTATGTGACTTACATAAAAGTGGTCTGCTAGCAGTCGTATTTGTTTTATACAATTACAAAAAGCTTTTACCATTATTTTTACATTTTATGGTAAAAGGTCACATGGAAGTCTTGCTGCTACAGAAGTGGTGAACCAGGAGGCAAGCAGAAATGTGTGAAAATTCTGGTTGTTCGCCCTCACCAGGTTTTGCCTCTATAGGAGCAATAATTAATGGACGCCCAAAACAACTGAAATGCTACACTGGGCGTCCATTAATTATTGCAGCACCAAAAACAATTGAATCGCCCCTTTAATTAATTCTAAGCTATAGCGTTCCGGCTAAGCTGTTTTATCGGGGCACCGCATCCTGCTAATTTCAAAAGGCCAGAATGCTCCCTGCCCCTTTTTGTGGCGCTCTGCTAAAACAGCCTGCGGGTGTCACTCGCAGACCGCAGTGTCCCACGGGTGGGCTAAACTGCTGTGTAGCGATCACCGCTGGGGAATAGATGCATCTAAATCACAGACAAGGGAGAGCTTGGGGGCAGCCCGGCATTGCCATAAGTGCACACCCCCAAGAAAGATGCAAAGGGGGCACGTCTTAAAGACACTGCCTTTTTCCCGTTGGCACACCCCCTTTTCAGGTGCACGCCCACCTTCAGCGCGTGCTGGAATGCACTCTCTCTAGGTGTGGGGCCCTGCCTGCCGCCGGTCCCATCCTGAACACTAAGCTACATAATAAAAGGATACAGAGTTGAACAAGTCAGTCGCAATTGCTCCTGTATTGTGTGAACTAATCAGAATTGTATGAATCTCTGCGACAGAGCTGTCCCTATCTGTACATATGGTTTCATGTATCAGTGAGAACTTGCACCAGCCCTATCCTTGGTGCAAAAGATGCATCTGAAAAACAAGTGTATTTACATGCAATTCTGTGTTGGCTTGCCCTCTCTTATGGAGGAGATTCAAGTGTTTGTAGGAATTTAGCTCCCATCTAAAGTCCCTGGGAGCTATTCAATTGTTTTGGGCAACGAGCTCCAGGGCTGCCCTTATCACAGATTGCTTAGCGTTCCCGCTAGGCTGTTTCAGCAGGGCGCCGTGCCCTGCCCTATTTCTATAGGGCAGAAAGCACCCTGCCCTCCGGCGCTGTGCCCTGTTGAAACAGCCTGTGGGTTCTGTCCCGCAGGTGGGGAAACGGCAGTTCAGCGGTCACCGCCGATGAATGGATGCCGGGTGCATGCGCCAGTCATCCATTCACAGTGACCGCAGCACTTGGGGGCTGCAAGGCATGTCTGTAAGTGCCAGGCACACCCCCAAGAGTCACAGAAAGGGAACGCATCATAAAGACATGCCCCCTTTTAATTGGCCAGGCCCTTTTTCGGGCCCGTGCCCGCGGAAGTGCTCTTTCCCTGCCTGGCGCCAGACCTAGAGTGAACACTTTCTGTTTGCATCCTCCACGTAAAGTAGAGCTTCGGGGCTGGTCACAAGTTCCGGCCACACAGTAAAGCTAGGTACACTTAAGACGGGTATCCACTTGCCGATTAAAATGAGCGATTGAACAATAACGATATTGTTCAATCGCTCATTAATAGTGTACAAAACGGGCATGAAAATGTCCGGACAACCGATATTGTGCCTACACATGGAACGATTGTACAAAAGACCAAACAATATAGATGGATCGTTAACAACAGCAAATAGTTAACGATATACCATTTGGCAGCAAACAACCTCGCTATGCATCTGCTAGAACATTTAAAAATAATTGAGGGAAGTGGCCAGGATCAGGAACGACAAATCATCCAACGCATCAGTCAACGTGCACACACACACAAAACGATGCGTGCCAAATTGTTAAGGATAGGTCGATATCTTTCTGCAGGTTCAATTGATCAGTGACGGCAATCAGTGGGAGCGAGCATTGGCATAGTTATCATGCCCACACACGGCACTTTTTAAATGATTTGTCAAAAACGGCCAAAGCGTTTAAAAATCGTACAGTGGGGGGGCCCTTAACCATTGAATCGTACCTTATGTGAGACTACCCAATTAAAGACCATTATGTCTATCTAGTCACAAGTGGAGATGTGCCTGAAATGCATGTGAATCGGCATTGTCCGTATCTGGGCACGCTTGATTTCGGAGCACCGGCTGAGCAAAATCACACAAGTTAAGTGGTATTCCCACTAGGCTGTTTTAGCTTTGCATAATAAAACAAAATAAAAAAAAACACCATTGTGGCGCTGCTATATGTTTAATAAAAAGAATAAAATATACAATAGATAAATTCAAATTTAATTATAGTAAATTATACAAGATAAGTTCACCCGGGAGTATAAAAGACAACATGAATTAGATGCAAATATTCACACCAGATATAAAAATATATCAAGGTTAAAATATTCGTATTACACGTAGCAAGTTAGTGATAAATAATATTTTTATGAACACGGTTGCTACCTTTAATGGAGCGTACACACGGTCAGATTTGTCAGACTTGTCAGATGAACGATTGAACGATTTGAACGATTTTACCAAAGTTTTGAACGATTTGAACGATTTTTGACTGCATTAAAATGAATGGAATCGTCCAAGTCTAACTGCAAACACATCAGATGTCAGAAATCGTTATCTGACCATCGGGAACGCGCATCGTTCATCGTTCAGGCATGTCAGATATGAACGATTTTCCTTCAGATATGAACGACTGAACGATTTTTAAATCGTTATCGTTCATATCTGAAGGAAAAATCTGACCGTGTGTATGCACCATTATATTCAAGTCTCTTTATAAGAAACAATGTTGTCAGATTGTAACGTTGAATAAGCAAAACAGTGTTATCCACAGCTCTCAGATGTATTCAATCACAGTACTGAATGGTATAAACCGTGGGGGCTCTAAAAAAAATAAAAAAAAAATCCTCATAAGCCTCTACACGGTAAATCGACAGAAAATAGAAAAGTACATACTGTGGAGACTCTCGGTGCAGTCCTCGTCAGTCTCTACATGGTTATTTATGTTCCAGGTGGTACTTTGCTATGTAGCACCGTATTATAGTTACCGTCAGGGAACTTTGGATGGAATCGGTATGAAATACCGGCTGACGCATGGCTGGCAGTTCGATTCCCGGCAGCGTCAGTCCGACAGATGCAGGGATCCCAGCAGCGTCAGCCCGACAGTGCTGGAAATCCCGTTTGTCCCTAGGTAAGTACAAACTAACCTAATCTCCCTAACCCTCCTTATGGGTGCCTAACCCTAACCCCCCCTTCCCCTAACCCTCCCAGGGGGGTGGCTAACCCTAAATCCATCCTGGGTGCCCTAAACCTAACACCCCCCCCCTGCGGCTGCCCGCTCGCGGCCTGGCATCCCTTCAATCGGGATGCCAGGCGCCGGTCTCCCAGCGTTGGAAAAATGACAGGCGTCTAGATTTAGACCCCTGTCATTTAACCCTCGCCGGGATAAAGCAATCGGGAAGCCGGCTGTCGGGCTTACGTCAGCCGGGTTCCCGATTGAATACCCTTTGGATGTGTCATAAGCAGAGGGTGCCCTGAAGCAACAGCCCACCGGGACCAATTATGCAAATGCCTGCTGTCAGCCCCCACTGGGGGTTCCTGTGTGGCGTTACCACCTCCAGGTGTCTGTACTGTTGTGAGCAAGGCTGTGCGAAGCTGTCAGCACTGGCGTAGTATTCTGAGAGCTAGTGGTGAGATCTGTATATCAGAGCCGGCTGATGAATTGAAGTTGGCTAATAAAGCAATCGGCTTTACAGGATATCTGAAGTACAGCGGGGATCCGTGGACGTCAACTTGTTTCTCTGCACACGGCAGTTTTATCAAGAAGCGGAGATGTTTTAGTGCGACGCCGCGCCCTTCCCGATTTTAAAGAGGCAAAATGTGCCCTGCCCTTTTAGCAGTGTCCCGCTAAACAGCCTGTCCAGTACCTTCCCCACCCGCGGGTGGGAAAAGTTGTTGTGACCATTCACCGCCGCGTGAGAAGATGCCGTGCGCATGGCAATTTATTCACCGTAAAGGGGGGAGGGGGAGCTTGGGGGAAGCCCAGCACCTCTGTAAGTGCTGAGCATGCCCCCAAGTGTGCCTATTTAGGGGCGTGTCACAATAACACCCTCCCCAGTCAGCCACGCCCCCTCTTTGGGAGCGCACTGGGCGCAATTGAACTGTTTTAGCGCCCATTATCTCCCCGTCTGAAGTGACGGGAGATTGCGGGGCATTATTCACTTGATGCAGATATCCAATCCACCATGCCCAAAGAGGACGGATTTATCCGCGTAAAATAGCTACACCCGACCAAAGTGCTGGGAGTGAGCGCTGAAATGCCGGTGCCAGCAGCTCCACCATCTCTTCTCCAGCGTCACAGATCGCTTCTGTGGACTGGGAACATGCAGTACCCCGCACACAGTAATTACCCCTAACCCTGCACCAGCTCACACTAAACTATTTAACCCTGCTCCCGCTCCTCGCACACAGCCAACCGCTGCCCGACTGAAAAAAAACAAAAACGTCCCCTTTCGTGAGATCTTACCAGCAAAATACCGACGCAATTTTATTTTTTATTTTGATACAGGGTATCGGGAGCACGCATATCTGCAATAATCCAAAATTAGTTGCGTGGTCCACGTAATTTTTTTGCAGGCAAAACCTCGCGGTCAATTGGTTATGTCCCCAAAAGCTACCATTCAAAAACTGCACCACTTGAACCCATAGTATAGTCTAGTTGCTTACTTGTAACATTTGAGGACATTATTTTTAGTACGCCAATTCTATTTTTAGACACTAGACTATATTTTCAGACATTTGATACATATGTACAGTATAGATGGCATTCATAAAAAATAGTGCGAAGTTCAAAGCTGTTTAAGAACAGGATACTAATAGTGCTAGTGTGGAATACTATTATATGTATTTATGCAACATGATGTTTACTGACCTATTTTAACGAGAAATTTGTACGCACTCGCTTAAAACTCCACACTACTAAATATTAATAACACTGCCTTTATTATTACTCATTAGAAGAGATTTTCCTCCTTACATTTGTGCCAATATATTACAACATTTTTTTCCCCTAAAGTTACACCTAAAAGGATATTTTTTAAGGAGTGTGCTGTCAAAGTCACTGATCTTGCTCAGAATTTATTGCTTTTGCCATTTAAAAAAAAATATCTGTCAAAGATGCAACAGCTTTGACAACCTGTTCCTTAATAAATCTACCCTCTAGACCAGTGATTCTCAAACTCGATCCTCAGGACCCCAAACAGCTCACATTTTCCACCTCCCCCAGCAGGTGAACTGGAATACTCATTACTCACAGACACATGTTAAAAGATCCACAGGTGGAGCTAATTATTTCACTAGTGATTCTGTGACGCGACCCGAAAAACATGCACTGTATGAGGTCTTGAGGACAGTTTGAGAACCTGTCCTCTATACCAGTGAAATCTACCCTCTTAACCAGTGAAGGGCAGCAGGCGACTTGAAATTTTCACTTATGACCTACAATTCCTGCCTACTTTGTCGTTTGTTAAAGCTTTTAATGATTGTTTACAAGACCTGCTATGTTATTACAAAGAGATGTCTCTTTAATTCATTAAATATATCAATTTCACTTATTACTGAAGCTGGCCACACACCTAAAGATTATCTGTCCAACCAGCCAACTAGTTGGAATTAAAATCTGGTAACGTATGGGAGTAAATGATGATCAGCAATTTGCTCCTAAATGCCAGAAACCAAATGGAAATGGTCAGACAAGTTTGATAAATGTTTGATGTAAACTATATATTCAAACAACAGTTTTTGTCCATTTTCCAGCATTTGGGAGCAAATTGCTGATTGTCATTTGCTTTTATACCTTACCAGATTTTCATTCCAACCAATCAACTAGTTGGCTGGTGGGACAGAATCTTTAGATGTGTGGCCAGCTTTAGACTAAAGCTGGGTACACACTTGTAGTTATATCGTTAATACGAACGGCGAACGATATATCTGTAGCACATCAGCGATTGTGTACACCAAATATGTCTGCAAACGACGTTGTGTACAGACACATCAAGTCAGCCCTGCAGTACAGCCAAACCTGATATATCAAGCTGATATATTGGTGCATCTGCATGTGTGTACAGGTGACCGACCATACGCTGGCTGCAGGAACCACTGATATCACAAGTGGATGGGCAAATTTAAATACCCGGCCAGACATAGCGAGCTGCCGATTGGTTAAGGTGCATACACACTAGAAGATATTTTCCACGATTCGCCTGACTTCGACGCATCAGAACAACAAAATGTAAAATGTCAAAATCTTGAGTGTCCACTCACGATCACGATGCGCGTACCCACTGGTCGTACATCGCATCTTCAGATCTTGCCCACAGCAGGCAAGATTTCTTAAACTAGTACACAACGCACTAGAAATCGTTAAGGATGTAAGATAGATCGCTGATCAGATTGGACACTTTTTAGCACCATATCATGTCCTTGAGTGCCGGAGAGCTGCCAGGGAGAGTTCAAAGGAAATCGCTCTCGATGTTGCATCGTGAGCTCATCGTCTAGTGCAGAGGTCGCCAACCTTAATTGAGGTGTGAGCTACTATAAAATAATGAAACCTCCTGAAGAGCCATTAAAATTGTAGAGAAAAAAAAATAAAACAAACAATTGAAGATCATTTAATGAAAAGTATAAAAATGTTTAATAGAAAATAAATGCATTTAATTATTACAGTGATATCGTTGTAGCTTGTAAAAAAAAAAAAAAAAATGTAAGCACAGGTACATTTCACTGTTAATTACTGGCTCCAAGGAGGTAAGTAGTAGAAGTGCAAAAGATATAGGCAGGGCTTCTGTGTGAATTTCCAGCAGGGCTAGGCGGTACTCACTCGCTCCGTCGTAGCAAAGACGCCATGGGTGGAACCACGGGGAAGCACGTCAGGTGTTTCATTTAGAGACTGCGACAACCACCTGACGTGCTTCCCTGTGGCTCTACCCATGGCGTTGACACCACGGGGGGAGCACACGTCAGAGGTCACTTCCTCCTAGTTGACTCAGCAGTACTGCAGCTGGTGAGCTACCAAAATTAAGAGCGCACGCTACAGGTTGGAGACCACTTGGTCTAGCGTGTAGGCACCTTAAGTGTGTATAGCTTACAAATCAGCCGGCATGACAGCCAGTAAGTTGTTGGGTCGGGTAAGTGTGTACCCAGCTTAAAAATAATTTGCTGCCCTTTTGAAGGTTAGAGGGCCATCCTATGGAGCCCCCAAAGGGAATTAGGTCACCTGTCACTGCTCTAGTCTTGGTAGCTGCAACAACCATGGCTGCCATGAGAATCATTGCCCTTCAACAACAGCGTAGCGTGACTTAGATACTCCGAGAGGAGTAGCGTACAGCAATTTTCTTTACATTTTGTATCTAATTCGCATCACAGACTCAGCGAAACATCACTAACCGTGTCCTAGAGATGTTGGTCGGCGACTTTTTAACAGTACCACAATTAGTTATAAACCCATACAAAGTCACAGATGAAGAACAGGACTTGGAATGAAAAAAATAGCAGTCGTTGCGTCAGAGAACATCTTACACAGAACTAGGCCCCACAACCTCATTACCCAAGACCTGGTGCGCCAAAAAGGACTCTTTGCCGTGTATGAGGTCATATTACAGTGTATGAGCTGTATATGCTCTACAAGTAAAGTGCAAACAAATCATGTTTGCACCATGGGTAAATATAATGCCTATTCAGCCAAATAATGGGGAGACATCTCCAAAATTCCCTTATTGGGAAAAATCCTGACATATGAATGAAAGCAGAACACACTAATTACTATGTCTTCAATCTTGCCAACAGTTTAGGACATGTATACATATATATGATTTTGTCTCAACCTGGCACCTACTTTAGTGGTGTGTGCGATTTCTAATATATATATATATATATATATATATATATATATATATATACACATACATACACACTCTAAAGTTACACTTTACTGAACTGTATGTTCCACAAGGCCAGCTGTTTGCAACATTAACTGACATGACAACGTTAATCACAGAGTGAGCTCTTTAAACCCATCCCACACAGAAGCCCCACTTCCTAAATCTTATCCTGAGGATTACACCCGCACAGATAAGGCTGTGGCCTGCCATTACCCAGCATGGACAGGTGTGAGAATCAACAACCTGTTCAGCTGGGGTTCGGCAGTCACTGCACAGTGAAAACTTAGCAGGGCATGCTGGGACTTGCAGTACAACTACATATAGTGCTGTAACTTCATACCCGTAAGCTATGACCTGAGACCCCAGCAGACACAATAGTAATAAGCGTGACAGGGGCCACAACCTGGGCAATTTCGCGACAGACTGAAACAGCAAGTTGCCAGCACAGAGCTTTACAGGCCGCTGCTCGTCATCCACCTCCACCTGTCATATCTCCTCCCCTCCCAAACAGGTACGAGGGCAGCATTACCTGCAGCCACCGCGGCTCCCACCTTCTCCTCCGCTAGTCGTGTGTGTGATATCTCACAGCAGTACTACTAGCCAGCCCTGCTGCGTCCACAGCCTCGCACCGAGCCCCGCCCTCCTACTGAAACGCGCGACGTCATACGCACAGCAGTACATCACGAGCAGCAGCCAATCAGACTGGAGGAGGAGGCTCGTTCCCGGCGCGCGACTGCTCTGAGTGCGTGTGTCGTGGCAGTTTTAAAAAAGGCGGGAACTCTGTCAGGGGGAGCTGCTTAGTCACGTGATGGAGCCACCTGGATGGGCACGGAGTAGGAGCAGGGCACAGGGCAGTTGCTGGACGATGGTTTCGGCTTGTATTGTAAAAGTCGTCCCTTATGTCCCTGCTTTTGAAGAGGTCCCCCTGCAAGCGTATGTTCATGACAGTGTCACTGTCGATTTATTGATATGTGTGTGTGAGGTACAGGTTCATATGTATTGAGGGGGTAAGTATTTAGCTCTTCCCTTCATGACCAAACCACTTTTACATTAACACAATTGTTTACCAATGTGAAATAAAAATATATTAAAACAATTTATCTAGGCAATGGATGGTGTTTTTGGAGAATAGGACGCAATCAATCCGTGTTGTGCATGGTATCTCCACAATCTCTTCATGGGTAGCCATTGGCCATCAATGGCCTGACTGAGCGGAAATAGTTTTAACCATCGATGGATATTCACATCGGCCAGGAAGTTCCGATGTTGGACTGTGGCCGTGGTCTGCACATGCACAGTTTGTTGATCAAAAGATGTGAAAATTGCACATGTTGAAACCAGCGAAAAGTACAGCACATTTTGGGGAAATCAGTCTGTACGCCATAAAATGCCTAACTGACATAGGAAATCAATATAGAAGTGTATTTATAGCCTTAATAAAAGCATTTTGGGTTCTTAAATTGTGTCGAATGGCTGTAGTTTGCATAAGTGTGGAAAAATTATAAACTAATATTTTTGGGAGAAAATAATCTCTGATGTTAACTTGGGGGTACATTAAAATGGGTGCAAGTATATTTTTGTGTCTATAAAGTGCACTTAAAAAATTAAAAAAATACACTTGCTGCAGCCACCAGCAAAAAAACCCATTAACATCCATACAGCCCCCCAAAATACCTAATCCAGTACCATTTTCCAACACTTTTTACCCCAAAAATGACATGTCATTAGGGTGAATTAAGTTAAATAAAAAATTATTTTTGCCTAATTAGTCATTACGGGGGGGGGTGTCCAAAAGGTTCTGAACCAAGTCCCCACATTTTTTGCCAAAAATGGGGATTTTGCTAAATTTTTTCACCTGCTCTGAGATGGTGTGTCTATGGAATTTTTGCACATGCAAAAACTTTGGCAATTGGATTGCAGGATACACAGTTTTTGTGCAAAAAATTTACACCTGTGAACGCTTTTTGCCAAAACTCAGCTTTTCACGGCTAATTGAATCTGGCCCTAAGATGGGAGTGTTTACTAGAAAAATTTTAATTTTTATGCCACACAAAGGGACACCTGCCTCAGCTGCATGAGGCTTTGGAATACCTCCCAGTCCCCCACAAGTCGGATTGAATGTCCCCATCACGGAAGGCAGGACACTCCCACAAAATCAGGATTGTTTTGACGCAATCTGGATGCTATGAGGTAGGTGATATACATTTGTGTTAGAATCTGTGGTTAGCAGATCATCTTTGTTGCAGTTCCCAGTCCTAGTTGCTACGGTCTGTCTGCTGATCTCATGTGTTCAGTAATTACTGTCTGTGTGCAGTATCAGCTGCACGCTAGTTAATTGTGTGCATAGGCCAGGTGCACGCTAGTCTGTCATTAGGGAGGCTTGCTCTGATTGGACCCTGTATCTGTTAAATTGCAGCCAGCTCTTAACTCCATGCTGGTGATTGCGTTTTCATGTGTTTCCGGTTGTGGCCAGTCTCCTGTTTGTTGCAGTGTAGTTCCAGTTCTCCTGTTTGCTTTATTTCTTGTCTGCCGTTTGTACCATCCAGGTGGCATGGTCCGCATAATATCTGCTGTTTGCCATTTGTGTCATCTAGGCAGCACGGTGTGCATTCCTGCTCCCAGCTGTTTGTGTCACCTCGGCGGCACAGTGCATTCGCAGTCCTAAGTGCGCAATCCAGTGCACCAACGCCTGTGTCAACCGGGCGACATAGGTCGCACCTCAGCATCCTAAGTGCACAATCCTGTACACCAACGCCTGTGTCAACTCGGCGACATGGGCCACACCTCAGCGTCCTAAGTGCACAATTTAGCACACCAATGCCAGTGTCTACCAGCTAAGGCCTACCAGCCCTCAAGGCTGCTACACGGCCAAAGCCGCATCCAATGCACAGCCCAGAGGCTGCCTCTCGCCAAGGCTTACCAGCCCTCAAGGCTGCTACACGGCCAAAGCCACATCTTGTTACTCAGCCCAAAGGCTGCTCTTCACCCAGACTTGCCCGTCCTCAAGGCTGCAACATCTCTCCAGCCCTCAAGGCAAAACGGCCACCACTAGCCAAGTATTCCAGCCCTCAAGGCTGTAGCTGGACTTTCCTATTACTTCCAGTTATCATCTCCAGTCTACAAGGGTTACTCCCAACCTATCACCTTATGTAATCCTCCTCTCTACAGTCCTAGATGTCGATTCCCTCCAGGAATCGTTACATTTTGTATATGTACCTCACGCATGTTTGTGTCACATCCCACATTCCATTATAATTCACATGTTCCAGCATTAGCTCACAAAACTCCCCATTACCGCCCCACTGCCATCCAGTAATACCCATGCAGCCACAAGTGAGAAGCGATCGCAATGCGCTGGACTAAGTACTTTTAGAGGGTTGGGAATTGGATGCCGGCACTCGGAATCCCATTGGTCAGAATCCCGACAGGGTTAGAATACCGACACTTATCAGTCAGTATTCTAACCCTCCCCCTCTTCCTACCCTAACCCTGGTGCCTGAACCTAACCTCCCCCTAGTGCCTAAACCTAACCTCCCCCTCCCTGCACCCTAAATCTAACCCTCCCCCAGTGCCTAACCCTGCTACTTACTGTCACGCTCAGGCTATGCTGACCCTCTGCCGAGGTATTGGAAGTTGTGAACCCAGGTTGGGGAAGGAAGAGGAGGTGAGGGGCCTGAATAAATTACTTCATCAACTAGTACCAGATGTTGGCTAGACCTGACCAAAGGCGCGGAGTCTAACTTACTGGGAGGAGTTCACCAGTGACCCCTCTAAGCGGGATTTGGGCTTAAGCTGCACCCAGCAAGCAGGTCGCGGTCCTTTGGTCAGGTATCTGGCACAAGTGGGAAATGGAAGAACACATCACAGGGAAAGCAAAGGAAAAAGATACTGGAAGTTTGTACTGAGGTAATGTAATGAGTACACTGTTGATCCAAACGCAAGGTTGACACAGGAGAATGGCACTAGGAGATTGTAATTTAATGATGTACTAAGTACATATGCTGCTGCTTCCGATGCAGATCTGACACAGGAGAATTATATGAGATGTTACTTGGATGATGCACCTTCAGACGCAGAACTGGCACGGGAATGATGAGATGGTACTTGGTTGGTGTACAAAGTACACACACTGTGGCTTTAGACGCAGAACTGGCACAGGAGAATGGTATGATGAAATGGTACTTGGATAAGGTACTAAGGGCTTGATTCAGACCCGCTCGCTAGATGCGTCCGCATGCAGCCAGCGTATGCCAACTCACAGCAAGACAGGCGATCGCAAGGCATTAGCACACCCACTATGTGTTGGTGTGCATTGCGCTGTGCACCAGCCTGTCTTAAGATGCCCACTTATGCACGTCATCTCCAGGATGTGCATGCAACCATCGGAGGTGAATGCAGCAATGTGGTTGACCATACCTCAGGCACTGCGAGCACATCAGTGTAAAATTGAGCCACATGACGTGTACTATGACACTGCGTCTTAATTATGCATGCCTCTGAAGCGGCGTTAAGACGCTCGGGCACGCCTGCGTTTGCACCACCACTCCCCCGTTTCCATCGACCAACCCCTGTCACCACCCACAAACTGCTTGTCCTGTCACTCATTCAGCCGGGCTGTCTATGCGCAGGGAGCGAACGCTTCCCGACACATGGACTGGTTTGCGCATTGCTATTGTCAGTCTGCTTGGAATGCTTCCTAGTGAGCGGCACTGAATCGGGCCCTAAGTACACACACTGTGGCTTCAGACGCAGAACTGGCACAGGAAAATGTTATGATGAAATGGTATTTGAATAACGTACTAAGGGCCAGATTCAGAAATGAACGCAACTGCAGATCGAGCGATTGTTTGCCATTGCGTATTCAGTGCGCAAAGGCGTTCTTGCAAATCAAGGAGGTCCATTGCATATGGATTGACAAGAAGTGACCGTTTGGGGGTGTTGATTGGGGGGGCTTAATGAAACGCAGACGTGCCTGGCCGTTTGAACGCTGTTACGTGGGCGTGTATAAATTAGCCACTATTGCATATGCGGCTCTGCGTGGCAGAAGAATCTCCTGTCGCAAGGTTAACATGGCCGCCGATAAACTTTGATGGTACCAATGTTTATGTAGGTATGCGTAGTCGCCTGCAGGTGAGAAGGCAGTAGTGGTTGTCTTCATGCTTGGGTGATCTTTTCTTTTATATGCATATTGCAATTTCGTTGCATACGGAATCGCCTATGCAGTCACATTAGCGCCCGTCCCTGAATCAGGCCCTAAGTACACTGTGGCTTTAGACGCAGAACTGGCACAGGAGATGACTAGGAGATTGTACTCAGTAGACCTATTGAGTACACACCGTGGATAAACACTAGGAACAAGTCACTAGAAGCAATGGAGCTTGGGACCTGGAACGCTGCAACAGCAAGTCTTCACTGGAAGTAACAACGTTGTACAGGCAACTTCCTGTTGTCCAGAGCCTGATTAAATACCCTAAGGTAGCAGTCCACTGGAGGATAGTGTCAGCTAGCAACAACCAATGCTACCATTGGGTAAAGGGCTAATTAGGATATAGATGTCATGATCAGGCTAGGGCAGTGGTTCCAAAACTTATTTGAACCACGGTGCCCTAGAGTATCAGCATTGTTTTCACGGCACCCCTACGCCAAAAGTTTGTTATGGAGAAATTCAGAAACAGAAGTGAAGTAGTAAAGTGAAGTAAATTGTGCTTACTTGTCATCCTTAAATTCTGTAATGTGGTAGTGGACAGGTTTGTGCTTGTTTGTCCACATATTTACATTACATTGACCATAAATAATTTGGTGCTGGACCACCAACCTGAGGCACTAGTGTGAGGGGCATGGAACAGTGTCTTCCTCATCCACTAGTACCGGATGTTGGCGAGACCTGACCAAAGGCGCGGAGTGTAACTTACTGGGAGGTGTTCACCAGTGACTCCTCCAAGCGGGAATAGGGCTTAAGCCGCACCCAGTAAGCAGGTCGCGGCCCTTTGCTCAGGTATCCAGCACAAGTGGGAACAAATGACAGAACTAGTGTTCACTCTAGCTCCAGCGGCAGGCAGGGCACTTCCGTGTGCGCTATTGAAAAGGGGCGTGTCTATAAGACACGTCTTTTCGTCACTCTTGGGGGCGTGCCCGGCACTTACAGACATGCTGGGCAGCCCCCAAGCACTGCAGACAGGGAGAATAGATGCCCGGTGCATGCACTCAGCATCTATTCTCCGGAGGTGATCGGGTCACCGCACATTTCCCCACCCACGGGACACTGCAACCCGCGGGTGAAGATAGCACCCGCAGGCTGTGAGTGCAGGGCGCTTTTTGCATGCCGCGCCTCGCTAAAACAGCCTAGTGGGAATGCTAAGAACAATATCACAGGGAAACCTAGCTGATAGATATTGGAAGTTTTGAATAAAGTGATGTTTAGAATACACGCTAAATGGTTTTCAGACACAGCTGGCACTGGAGGATGATGAGATGAGATTAGATTGTACTTAAATACGTCCACTGCAGCTTCAGAAGCAGAACTGGCACAGGAGATTGGTATCACAAGATGGTACTTGATGAATGCATTAAGTACACACGCTGTGGATTTAGATGAAGCACTGTCACAGAAGAATGGTATCACGAGATGGTACTTGATGAATGCATTAAGTGCATTAGGCTTTTGACGCCGAGTTAGTATCGCAGATGACTCTGAATAGATTGTACTCAGAAAACGTTCTGAGTACACACTAGGAACACGTCACTAGAGAGAACGGAGCTTGGAACCTGGAACGCTGCAACAGCAAGCTTACACTGGAAGTAACAACGTACAGGCAACTTCCTGTTGTCCAGAGCCCAAGTTATAAACCCTAAGGTAGCAGTCCATTGGAGGACACTGTCAGCTGACAGCAACCAATGCTACTATTGGGTAAAGGGTTAGCCAGGTGAAAATAGTCTGTCATGGCTGCATCCATGACGGCAACCTCAGAAACCACATCACAGAACGAGCACATGGATGTCCTAGCAGACCCCAGGTATCCTCAGTGCGTCACCCTCCACCATGCCTTGCTTCTTGACACTCAGGAGGTCAGGGGAAGCCGGCGCTGAGGTAACTGCTGATCCTAGGCCTCAACCTAACAGTACCACACCCTTTCAGGATGGACCCCGGACACCCACAAGGCTTTTCTGGAAACTTCTTATGAAAAGCTCCAACAAGCTGTGGAGCATGGACATCAGACGGCTTAATCCATGCTCGTTCGAGAGCATGGATCTTCTCAATTTCAAATACGACTCCGAATTGAGTCTGAACTTGAGGTGTCTTGGGTGGAGAATGCTGGAATTGATTGAGGATTAATGGTCGTAGAAGAGAAACATGTGTTGGAAATCTTCAACTGAGGAGGTAGCTCCAATTTATACACCACCGGATTGATAATTTTAAGAATACGATACAGTCCAATGAAGCGTGGAGCAATTTTCATGCTTGGAACCTTCAGTCAAATGTTCTTAGTTGACAGCCACACCCTATCTCCAATCTTCAGAAGAGGAACGGCAAGATGTTTTCGATCAGCAAATTTTTTGTGATTACTAGAAGCTTTTTTCAAGGAGGAGTGAATATTTTTCCATGTATCAGACAATGATTCCACAAGATTATTGATGGCAGGTACTTCCATGGAAGGTAAATCTTGGAAATCTCGAACACGCAGATGTCTTCCATATACTGCAAAAATGGCATTAAATCCACCCAGTCATATTGAGAAGAAGAAACGAAAAGTCTTAGAAATGCTTCCAATTCCTGATTCACCCGCTCAGTTTGGCCATTTGTCTGCCGGTGATAGGTGGAGGAAAATTTCTGTTTAATTCCACAAGAGATACATAAAGCCCTCCAGGATTTGGCTACAAATTGCACACCTCAGTCCGGTACTATCTCCTTTGGTAGTCCATGAAGACAGAAGATGTCCCGAATAAACATTTTAGCCAAGGCTGTTTGTGGGAATTAGGAAGTTACTGTAGGTTTTGAAATGGTGTCAAATGGCTGATTTGTGCTTTTTTTTTTTAAATGCAAGAAAATGATAAAAAGCAAACTTGCGCTCGCTCGTTCAGAAAAAGGGGCCGGCTATTTAAATTGAGCGCTCGCTCTTTGCGGTCTGTTGACTCCTCTATGTCTGAGCGAACGAAACATGCGCTCACTATTTTGTAAAGACACCCCCTGGCCGCTCGCATCCTACGTCATCTCCGCTATTTATTTGATTAATCGAGTACATCGAAAGGCGTATGAACTGCTCGCAGTGCTTTTGGTAGGTTTATCCTACCGCAATAATGCGAACAGTTCAGGCTAAGAAACAACCAAGTGACGTGGTCGATGACGCTGCTTTGTTAATTATGCACACCCTTAAAACGCCCGTTTTGACCGTTTGGCACGCCTGCGTTCGGATCACCACTCCCCGTTTTCAAGCACCTTCCCCTGTTACCACCCACAGACGCCTCATCCTGTCATTCAAATTAGCAGGCACTCGCTATTTTGCGAGCGCTCGATTTCCGACCGCAATGACTGGTTGGCGCATGCGCATTACGACCCATACGCAAGCGCAGATGTGCGAACATCGCTCGGAGCGAACGAGCGGCCGCTTACGAGCGGCTCTGAATCAGGCCCAGTGTCCCCACATTTTAACCTTAAAATAAAGATTTTCCTTTCAATCTCTCACCCTCAGGGAGGTGTGAGTGGAAAGTTGCAAATTCAGTCTGCCTGATTAGTGCAAGTTGCTAATTGGATTGCAAACTGAATTCGCTATGCGAATTCGATGTGAAAATTTTACCTCGAATTCGCACCTAATAGGATTGACCCCTTAGTGAGAGCCGTGATGGATGAAAAACTGCTGGCGCATTACAGAAGCCATAATGCATTACCAAGTACTCATAATAGCCATCTCGCATATTAAAAGCGATTTCCACTCATCCCCTATTTTGATACAGATTAATTTGTAGGCTCCACGGAGATCCAATTTAGTGAAACTAGATGCTCCATGGACCTTGTCAAAAAGCTCAGATACGAGTGGCAAAGTATATCTATTTTTATGGTGATTTGATTCAGCCCATGATAGACTATGCAGGGTCTGAGACTTCAATCTTTCTTCTCAACAAAGAAGAATTCGGCCCCAGCAGGAGAAGAAGATGGTCTTATAAAACCCTTGGCTAGGTTTTCTTTTATGTAATCAGACATAGCTGTTTCCGGAACCGAAATAGGATAGATACGGCCACGAGGTGTCATCTTCCCAGGGATAAGATCGATGCCACAGTCCCAAAGCTGATGAGGAGGTAATTTGTCCGCAGCTTGTTCACAAAAAACAGCGAAATTTTGACAAGGTTTTGGCAAACGAGAATCTGGTTTAGAAATTAATTGATCAGCTGTAGGAAGCTTCGAGGAAGATTCAGTAGAGACTTGTTGGGTTCGTATTGGAACAACACGAGGAAGGCACTGGTGAAAACAATTGGATCTCCAAGCTAGGACATGCATGGAGGACCAGTCCAGCGTGGGGTTGAAGATTTTCAGCCAAGGCAGACCTAAAACTAGAGCATGGGGAGTTTTAGGTAGAACCAGAAATTCGTACTCGTGATGTAGGCAACCCACTCAAAGTGAAACAGGTAGTGTAACAGAAGATATAACATCTCCAGGGATAACATTGCCATTCACTCCAGAAAGAGACAACTTTTTGGAAAGAGGTAGAACTGGGATTTCTAGTTCATGTGTCAGAGATTCAGAAATAAAATTCCTGGTGGCTCCAGAGTCCACTAAGGCTTCAATATTTTTTGTTTGAGTCTTGAAACGAATAGACACCGGTAGAAGGCTGTCCAACAAATAGGAAGGCTTAATTAATAGCCCCAACTGGATGCTCCCAGAGCCAGTTAGGGTCTCTCGTTTCCCGATAGGCGAGGACAAACTTTACGAATATGATCAGGGGCCTCACAGTAGAGGCAAAGCTTGTTCTGGAATTGGCGGGTCCATTCAGCCAGAGTCAAACGAGACCTGTTGATCTGCATAGGTTCCTCTTTAGTTGGTGCAAGAGAGGAAGAACATGCAGCTGGCAGAAATTGATCCTTTGAAATGATCTTCACGCACTTTACTAACCTGCCGTTCTCTGTGTCACAAGTCTATCTTAATATATTATGATATTACTTCTGATAAAGACTCAGGAACATCTCGAGAAGCTAATTCATCCTTCATTCTCTCGGATAATCCATGAAGAAATGCTGCCCTAAGCGCCTCATCATTCCACTTTAACTCTGAAGCGATCGTCTGGAATTGAACCACATACTGGCCCATTGTACGTGTCCCTTGTCGAACTTGAAGGAGATCAGAGGAGGCCAAGGCAGTCCATCCTGGCTCATCAAAATTCTCTTGAATGAACAAAAAAACTTTCATAACTAGAGACGAAAGGATCAGCTCGCTCCTATAATGGGGAGACCCAGTCCAAGGCAGTCCCTGATAGTAAGGAGATGATGTATGCCACCTTTGACTTTGGAGTGGGGAAATTCTGGGTTAGGCATTCGAACTGTATCTCGCACTGATTGAAGCCCCGGCATCATCTGTAGTTTCCATCAAAACGGTTAGGAGAGGCCAACTGCAAACGAGATCTTTGAGTTACTGCTGCTGGAGGATTTGCAGGAGCAGATTCAGAAGAAGTAGGAAGTATGGGCCTGATTCAGAGCCGCTCGTAAGCGGCTGCTCGTTTGCTCCGAGCGATGTTCGCACAACTGCGCATGCGTATGGGTTGTACTTGTAATTAATACGCATGCGCGAACCAGTTATTGCGGTCGGAAATTGTGTGCTCGCAAAATAGCGAATGCCTGCTAATTTGAGTGACAGAATGAGGCGTTTGTGGGTGGTAACAGGGGAAGGTGCTTGAAAACGGGGAGTGGAGATCCGAACGCAGGCGTGCCAAACTGTCAAAACGGGCGTTTTAAGGGTGAGCATAATTAACAAAGCAGCGTCATCGACCACGTCACTTGGTTGTCTTTTAGCCTGAACTGCTCGCATGATTGCGGTAGGAAAATGCTACCACAAGCACTGCGAGCAGTTCATACACCTTTCGATGTACTCGATTAATCTAATAAATAGCGGAGATGACGTAGGATGCAAGCGGCCAGGGGGCATTTTTTTTAAAATAGCAAGCGCATGTTTCGTTCGCTCGTTCAGACATAGAGGCGTCAACAGACCGCAAAGAGCGAGCGCTCTAAGTATCCGGCCCCTTTTTCTGAACGAGCGAGCGCAAATAGCGTCCGGCTCTGAATCAGGCTCTATATTCGCCAGAGAAGACTGAAAGGTGAGTAGTTGGCCGGAGTGTTCCTGGAGGTTTCGAGCCACCTGATGTGCTGCCTCCTGATTCTCAATGCGAGAGGCGAGATCTTGCAACACCCTTGCAGCCTGCATTCCAACGGCTTTCATGGGGCCTGTACAAACTCATGCTGAAGCTTTGCTGACCCTCTGCAGAGGTATTGGAAGATGTGGACCCAGGTTGGGGAAGGAACAGTAGGCAAGGGGCCTGGATAATTGACTTCCTCATCCACTAGTACCGGATGTTGGTTAGACCTGACCAAAGGCGCAGAGTCTAACTTACTGGGAGGTGTTTACCAGTGACCCCTCCAAGCAGGATTTGGGCTTAAACTACACCCAGCAAGCAGGTTGCTGCCCTTTAGTCATGTATCTGACACAAGTTGGAAATGGAAGAACACATCACAGGGAAAGCAAAAAAAAAAGATACTGGAAGTTTGTACAGAGGTAATGAGTACACACTCTGCTGATCCAAATGCAAGGCTGACACAGGAGAATGGCACTAGGAGATTGTACTTGGATGACGTATTAAGTACATATGCTAAGGCTTTAGATGCAGAACTGGCACAAGAGAATGTTATGATGAAATGGTACTTGGATGATGTACTAAGGGCCTGATTCAGGTTGGTTCGCAAGGCTGCGTTCACACGCACCCGCTCGCTGCAAAAATATGCTAATCAATGCAGGGCAACTGCAGCACTATATCAAGACGACCACCACTGTATAAAGCCGCCCACTTCCCATGACATACATCCGCAAGCCAGCAAAAACATCGGTAACATCGAACCCATATGCAAAGTTGTTGTTGACCATAACCTGCCGCACAAACTGCTAAACTTCTGTCACCAACTAGATCTCTGGCCACCTATACAATCACAGGGGCTTAATTATGCCCGCCCCGGTAACTGCGTTCAAACGCACAGGCACACCTGCGTTCGCCCGCCCCCCCCCCCCCCCTCCACCCCCAAACGGTTGCATCCTGTCACTCACTGTGTAATGGGACTGCAGCGGGGTTCCCCATCGCAGCGCTCGGTACGTGCACTACGATGCATACACATGCACAGTATCCATATATTGGCCGGCTGTGTGCAAACGCAGCCTTGCTAACCAACCTGATTCAGGCCCTAAGTACACACACTGTGACTTCAGTCGCAGAACTGGCACAGGAGAATGGTATGATGAGATGGTACTTGGATAACTTACTAAGGACCTGATTCAAACCCGCTTGCTAAGGCGTGATCGCTCGCTCTGAGCGATTGTCACCCATCTGCGCTTGCGTATAATTCGCAGTGCGCGTGCACAAGCCATTCATTGCAATCTGATTTTGGTTGCTCGTAAGCCACTATCAGGTTGCTGCTTTGAGTGACAGTGCCGTTTGTGGAAGGTAACAGGGGAAGGTGCTTGTGAACGGGGGAGTGGATGTGTGAACACAGGTGTGTCAGGCCGCCAAAACGCCATTTAAAGGGCGTGCATAATTAGCAAAGTAGCGTCATTGTACACGTCACCTGCATGTATTTCAGCCAGCACTGATCGCTGTGCTTGCGGCAGTTTAAGGCAACCTCTAGGGCTGCGAGCAGCTACGATGCCTCACGATGGTCCCGATTAATCCTTCCTTTTCCGTAGATGACGTGTGTTGTGAGTGGCAAGGGGGCATCTTTATACACTTGCGAGCGCACTTTGCCGTAGCTCGCTAAAACAGCAGTGCGAGCACTTCATTTAAATATCCGGCACCTTTTTGCAAGCGAACGACTGAAACTTGCATGCGGGTGTGAATGAGCTCCTAAATACACACACTGGCCCTGATTCAGAGCCGGACGCTCTGACAGAGCGCTCGCTCTGAATCAGGGCCGTCCCTCTGAATTTTAGAGCGGCCTCCTGGCCGCTCGCATAGCTGTGGGTGACCACCCACAGCTATAGCGAGCGGCCAAAAAGATGGTCGCGATGGTCAAGACCATTGCGACCATCGGGCTTGCGACAAGACCCTTGTGGTAGGGTCTCATCTGCCGCAAGCCCTGGAGTGCTTTTGACTCTATCAGAGCCAAAAGCACTCCCACTGACATCACTTGTGATGTCAGTGGGGCCGGCCCCAGATGGTAGGCGTTCCCATGGGAACGCCTCCGTCTGGCCAGCCACGCCCACCAAAGGGGGCGTGCTGTCACTCACCATCGACAGCACGCCCCCTTTGTAGCGAGACCCATAGCAACGGCTTGTCCGTCGCTATCCGGGTCTCGCGCATGCGCACGACGGAGCCGGGTCCGTCGTGCGCATGCGCACTGGCCCAACATCGACCCGCTTGCGAGCGCTCAGCGCTCGCGAGCGGGTCCGAATCAGGCCCACTGTGGCTTCAGTCGCAGAACTGGCACATGAGAATGGTATGATGAAATAGTACTTGAATAACATACTAAGGGCCTGACTCGGCAAAGATCGCTATTCTGCTAGAACGCATGCACTGCAGTTGCTAATATTAGCGGTGAAATGCAAATGTTTGCAATGGCATTGCGATCACAGCTTACCATAAGGACGCCCACTTCCCCTTACACATATCTGTATACTTGGGCAACATAGTGAATTAATCGGTAACATCGGACCCATACACACAGTTAAGGCAGGTCAGACCTCACTCAGGAATTGCAAACTTCAGCACACGCTATGAGCCTTCATGCTACGTATGGTATTGCAGTGAATAATTTATGTACGTCCCTGCAACGACGTTCCAATGCACTGGCACGCCTCCTGTCGCCACCCACAAATGGCACTTCCTGTCAGTCACTGTGCTCTGGATCTGCGTAGTCTCTGCAAACGCATTTCCATTTTTAATCGCTAGTTCGCACACGTGCCCTGAAATGCATGTGTAATGCGATTTAATCAACAGATTGTGTGCGTCTTTGCTACTGCGATCCTTGCTGAATCAGGCCCTAAGTACACTCACTGTGGCTTCTGACGCAGAACTGGCACAAGAGAATGGTATGGAAAGATGGTACTTGGATAACATGCGAAGTACACACACTGGCTTCAGACGCTGAACTGGCACAGGAGATGACTCCAGGAGATTGTACTCAGTAGACGTACTAAGTACACACACCGTGGATAAACACTAGGAACAAGTCTCTAGAAGCAACGGAGCTTGGGATCTGGAACGCTTGCAACAGCAAGTCTTCACTCGAAGTAACGACATTGTATAGGCAACTTCCTGTTGTCCAGGTTAAATACCCTAAGGTAGCAGTCCAGTGGAGGATAGTGTCAGCTGGTAGCAACCAATGCTACCATTGGGTAAAGGGCTAATCAGGATATAGACTGTCATGGCTGCATCCATGACGGTAACCGCAGAAACCACAGCATGGAGCGAGCACATGGATGTCCTAGCAGACCCCAGGTATCCTCAGCGTGTCACCTGACGCCGTGCCTGGCGTCTGACTGCTTGGGAGGTCAGGGGAAGTGAGTAATGGCCAATTCTAGGCCGCAAACTGACACCTTCAGGATTCCAGCAGTTGGGAAGCCGGTGCCAGGATTATGACAGGTGTCAGGATTCCGGTGCCAGCATTCAGACCGCCGGAATCCCCACGGTTGGGATTATGACCGCATCCTCTTTAAGATGTGTTTTTTACACATGTGCGACGTATGTGTGGTTTGCTAAAATAAAAAAAAATTGGTCTGTTCAAATTTTGAATTGCATGCAACTCAGAATCAGGCCCACTATTTGGATTTGCAACTCAATCTCTCTGTGTGTCCATGGGTCTGTGGTTTACCTTTATAAGTAGTGTCCCTATTGGTTGCTATGGATGCTAATTATGCTACAATCTGTGCTGTGTCACAGATGTCGTGCATAATCCTCATGATAAGCTGGACTGTGCAATGGCATAAGACGTGCATTGCACTCCGTTGAAGTTGAAATATTAAACCTAGTTTTTCCTTGCTCTTATTTAATAGCTATGGTGTCTCTATTTATACTTGCAAATTTAACAATAAAAAGGGATTGCCTGCTAAGCTGATCTTGTTAACATTCCCTATTTAGTTAGAAGTATATGGTTTTCAGACCCGTCTGTTGAATCTTATATGTCAGCAATTTTCACATGATTACTAACTATAGTTGATCTTACTCAGGTTTTGGCCCCATATACAGATGTATGCAGAGTATTTAAGTATAGGTGCTTGAAGTGTTTTGTTCTAATTTTTAATGTTTTAGCTTCTATATTTAAGCCTCTGTCATGGTATGTGAACCATATTTACGCAGTACTTACCGAAATAAATTGTCAATATTTAGGCCTTGTGGTGTTTTTAACTTCTTTGGCATGGCTTGGACTCCAAGGAGAGAAGAAGCTGCGTCATTAGGCGTCATCCTCACTCCCCTACCTGTTGCGACTCCCCGAAGGCCTACTTTCTCTAGTCCTGATGCTGCTTGGATGATTGGTGCCAATGTAGTCATAGCAAAACCCATTAACAGATTACACCAGCTAAAAATAGATATTGTACCATGCGCTCACCTTGTCATGATATAGGGGATGTAACAGATGTAAAAATTGTGGAGATGACGACAGATCTAATGGATGTTATAAAACAATATTTTATTTATTTTAATTTATTTAATTTATATAGACACAATGTACCAATGTGTCTAGTGATATAAATAGCTATTATAAAAACTATTATATCTCCTTTCTGGTAATAGGAGTATAATAAATAATCTGATAAAATATATCTGATGACTAAGTCCTATATGGAAGGATCCAAGTTTGTCTGGGTGGTAGGTGTGCCCTTTGAGGGGGTTACCTTCCCGTAAATATATACGGTATCCTATGTCTAAAAAGACAGATACATGTGTGTCTCTTTGGCTACTTGTAATGTGCTAGGGAAGTAAGGGTAACCTTGTATAGAAAGGTAGCTCTCCGTATGCAAATATATACATACGTGTCCCTGCACCGTCTGATGCAATGTCCCGGTGGCAATGTGAGCCGTGCACAGTGTGACTACAGGTCCCGCTTGTGGGGCTTACCGGTCGGCGTTTTCACTGAATGTCACATGTTCCACTGTCCATACGATGTGTAGAGGAGGGGAGTGATGCGCTGTGATGTGAGTTGTCGCAGTCAGTCCAGCCAGACCGCTTGCTCAACCCTCTGGCTCTAATACACGCTGCTCTGTAGTGTGACAGAGACGGGTGCTGTTTCTAGTTTGGAGGATAAGGAGTAGCAGCGTGAGGCTGTGCACGAGGCTCTCTGCTTCCTTAGTCACATGTAGGTAAAAGTGGGTGTCGACGCGTTTCAGCCAATCAGGCCTTCTTCAAGGATGGGTGTGTTCTGATGTTGGCTGGTTGATATGTAACCAGGCAGCCAATCATCTATTAGGTAGGTGTGTCCCTCAATAATGAGTTTGCTGACTCAATCATCTTTATGAAACATTTTCAGCTGTTGTTCTGACTTTATGAAGATTACAGTAAAATTAGCTGATATGAATGGTTTATTGATCGCTCAATACAGATCAAATTAAAGAAAAAGGAAAATTGAAATGATGAATAAGCCAGTGTAAAGATAAAAAAAAAAAATCCCCAGCATACTATTTTAAAGTTGTGGTGTGCCAGACTTTTTCTTTTTTATGGTACTGTATCCAGTCTCTGAATTTGTCAGATTGTGTTGCGCAAGATATAAAAGAGGAAATACTGTCTGTATGTAATCAAATATATTTTATTTTTTATTCTTATAAATCTTCAACGTTTATAATCCTACAGATTATCTATATGTGAATCATTAGTCCATAAATCTAATTTTGCATCAATTAACTTCCTATATTGAATCCATGTTTGATGTACATGAGCACTCAAAGTTATTAAAGAGAAAGGAGTCCCTATATATTGATATTATTTAATTAATATTCTATTATTAAATTCAATATTCAATCCTTTTGGGGTCATGGTGTGTAAAATGAAAACCCATTTCATTTCATTTTTATCTATAGTTCTAAGATGATCTCCCCCCCTCCAATTGGCTTGCGGTTGTTCTATGGCCATAAAAAATAAATTGGTATGGTCCGAATTGTGTACTTCTTTGAAATGTTTCGACACACTATGATTCTCATTTTTTATGTTCCTAATACGTTCGTAGATGCGATTTTTAAGAGGTCTAATCGTGCAACCCACATATTCGTGGCCACACTCGCATCTTAAAAGGTAAATCACCCCCCGAGATTCACATGACATATTCTGTCTAATTTTAAAGTCCTTATCAATTGTTGATGAGTGGAAATGTGCCAATTTTTTACTAATACGGGTGTGTGTAACTTAACACCCTGTACACTTTCCACAGTAGTGGAAACCTCCTGTTTGTAACATATAAGTTAGCTGTTTTTGTATAAATGTTTTTGAAGGAATATGATTTTTGACCAGTTTCTGTTTGATATCTGGGGCTTTCCTGAATATGACTTTAGGTACTCTGCTGAGGACTTTATCCAGATCATCATCTTGTAATAAGATTTCCCAGTGTCTCTTTAAAATCTGTTTGATTTGGTGTCCTGATTTATTATATTGAGTGATGAATTGGACATCCTGTTGTTGTGCTGTTGATATTGTTACATCATTATTTTTTGTGTTTAAAATTGTCCTCCTATCCAATTGTCCAGCCTCTAAAAATGCCTGTTGTATTAATTTAGGTCATATAGTTTATTAGTGAATTGTGTACTTAATTCATGCCCTTGTTCCTGATAATCCTCAATCTTGGAGCAGTTTCTCCGTATTCTTCTAAATTGTCCCCTGGGTATATTGTCTAGCCAGCTCTTATAGTGGCCACTAGTGGATAGAATATGACTATTCACATCTGCGTTCTTTTTATATGTCCGAGTGTGTAGTCTATTATTATCAATATAAACTTCTAGATCCAGGAATATGACTCTGTCTCTGCTCATCTGTGTAGTAAATTTGAGATTACAGTCATTGTCATTAACATGTTCTAGAAAGGCATCGAGAGTTACTTTAGTGCCATTCCATATAAAAATGATGTTGTCTATGTATCTCCGTCACAGGATCAAATTCGCCCCAAAGCCATGCCCCCCCCATATGCGCTCCTCCTCCCACTTGCCCATGAACAGGTTGGCATAGCTCGGGGCGACTTTTGATCCCATGACGGTGCCCGTGGTCTGAAGATAAAATGTATCCTCAAACCACAGGTAATTGTGATGCATTATGAAATCAATGGCCTTGATGATAAATTCTATCTGTGCTTGTTCTAATTGTTGGTCTTTTTCAAGGAAGTATTTGGTGCTTTCTAAGCCTTGTATATGTTTGATAACCGAATAGAGTGAGCACACGTCACTGGTGACTAACCAGTAATCTGAATGCCACTGTATTGTCTCTAAAGTATTAATTATATCTGTGGTGTCCCTAATATAGGAAGGTAGTCCCTTGACTATATTTTGTAAAAAAGTATCTGCGTACTGTGCTAAATTTGCTGTGAGCTGCTTAATGCCAGAGACTATCGGACGCCCAGGTGGGTTCAGTGGGTCTTTATGGACCTTGGGGAGAAAGTAAAAAACAGGCGTTACCGGATGTGGGTTATTTAGAAAGTGAAATTCTTGTTTTGAGAGAATACCAGCCTGGAATCCCTGCTTAAGTATGGTGTCTAGTTCTTGTTTGTATTTCTGTATGGGACCTCCCTTGAGTGTCTGATATGTATTAGTATCCCTCAGAATATTGCGGGCTTCTGTAATATAATTCTTTTTATCAAGGATCACAATTCCCCCCCCCCCCCTTGTCCGCTGGTTTAATCACGATATCCTTATCCCTTTCTAGTTCTGTTAATGCTTGTCTCTCTTTTTTAGTAATATTTTGTACTTGATCCTGCTGTTGTGTCCTCCTATACTTAGTGTTTTCAGGTTGTATTTGTTCGAGATCTTTGATAACCAAAGCCTCAAAAGTTTTGATATAATGATTTTTCAAATGCCTCAGGAAAAAATCTGATTTGGGTTTGAGATTGGTGTGTTTAAATTTGTCTGTTTCTGAATGATTTTTTATTATTGGGTTATTCATAAAGTATTTTTTGAGTGTTAATTTCCTCAAGAATGCCTGCAGATCAGAATATATATCAAATTTATTAGGTGCACGTGTCGGTGCAAATTTTAATCCTTTTGATAGGACTTGTTCATGTTGTGTTATCAGTTTGGTATTACTCAAATTAAAAATACATAAGGACTCTTTTTGGTCATGGACCTTCATAACATTTGGTATTATGTCTTTGTTTTTAGCTTTTTTGGAATGTTTTCTCCCCCTACATCCTCGTCTGACTCTATGTTTTTCCTCTTGATTTTTGGTGTATTTGTGGTTAATGGACTGCAGGCGTGAGCGCCTGCCTCCAAATGTAAAAAACTGTCCCCCCATGGTTTGTTCGTAGTTGATTCTATGTTTAGTACTGTTCCTTCCTCTGTTGTAGTATTTATATCAGGAACTAATGTGTCTTGTTCACATGGATTCATTTTGTCTGTTATGGTATTATATACGTCTGTCGTTTCAGCCTTGTTTCTCAGTTTTTCTCCTCTTTGTGTGTTGACCCAACTACCATCCCATGATAGTTTGGTCAATTCATTGAAAGCAGACTCATCATCCTTATCAAAAATAGAGAATGATGAATCTGAGGATGTAGTCGACTGGTCCTCATCTATATCTGATGTGGATTTAAATGTTACATTATGAAGTTTTTGGGATATTTTATTATTATTTTTATTTTGATGTACCAGTGTCATGTATTCTTGATACGTTAACCCAGTGTCTTTGTATTTTGGAGGTAAATACTTAACGCATTGTGTTGTAATCTTCTGATTTTTATGAACAATTTGTCGCCTTGTTGGGGTTTTTTGAGAGTGTCTTATGTCTCTAGTCTTGAATTTATCCCTGACAATTTTATTGATTTTCGTTTGTATCAGTGTGTTTTCTTTAGTGATTACTCTCGTCTGGGCAATGGATTCAATTTCTGTATATTCTATGGTGTTTCTAACTGGGTCTAGCTGTTCATTTGTGATTTGTATTTCCCTAGCCTAAGTGAGTAAGTCTTCCTCATGTTTTCTGTTAATCAATCTGATTAATTCAATTGAGCAATTATGTAGAATTTTGTTCCACTGTGTCATAAATTTTATATCCTCTATGTGGTGGGTAGGAGCCTTTTTGATGCTCAGGCCTTTTGGGATAATGTCCCTGGATGCATACCAATTGAGTATATATTTATCCCACCATATTCGTGTCTCTTTATGAAGTAATATTTCTAAGTTACTAAATGTGTCATGTAGACTGATTGAAGTTGTTAGGGTGTCACCTTCTAGAAATCTTAATTCTGTGGCTGCCCTATCTAACCTGTTATGCCTAACATCTAAAATCCCCATATGTGATGGTCTGTAGTGGATTATCTTAAGTGCTGCTGATTCACTATGGACTAGAAAATATCTTCAGAAGTGGAAAATGTGAACAGCGCTCAACAAGATATTTATTGTTTTAGGGAGCAGCTTAGTACTGGGGATGTCCTGTCTCCAAAAGAGTTATATAGATAAAAATAGATATTGTACCATGCGCTCACCTTGTCATGATATAGGGGATGTAACATGTAAAAATTGTGGAGATGACGACAGATCTAATGGATGTTATAAAACAATATTTTATTTATTTTAATATATTTAATTTATATAGACACAATGTACCAATGTGTCTAGTGATATAAATAGCTATTATAAAAACTATTAGATCTCCTTTCTGGTAATAAGAGTATAATAAATAATCTGATAAAAATATATCTGATGACTAAGTCCTATATGGAAGGATCCAAGTTTGTCATTCCAAAAAAGCTAAAAACAAAGATATAATACCAAATGTTATGAAGGTCCATGACCAAAAAGAGTCCTTATGTATTTTTAATTTGAGTAATACCAAATTGACAACACAACATGAACAAGTCCTATCAAAAGGATTAAAATTTGCACCGACACGTGCACCTAATAAATTTGATTTATATTGTGATCTCCTGGCATTCTTGAGTAAATTAACACTCAAAAAATACTTTATGAATAACCCAATAATAAAAAATCATTCAGAAACAGACAAATTTAAACACACCAATCTCAAACCCAAATCAGATTTTTTTCCCGAGCCATTTGAAAAATCATTATATCAAAACTTTTGAGGCTTTGGTTATCAAAGATCTCGAACAAATACAACCTGGAAACACTAAGTATAGGAGGACACAACAGCAGGGACAAGTACAAAATATTACTAAAAAAGAGAGACAAGCATTAACAGAACTAGAAAGGGATAAGGATATCATGATTAAACCAGCGGACAAGGGGGGGGAATTGTGATCCTTGATAAAAAGAATTATATTACAGAAGCCCACAATATTCTGAGGGATACTAATACATATCAGATACTCAAGGGAGATCCCATACAGAAATACAAACAAGAACTAGACACCATACTTAAGCAGGGATTCCAGGATGGTATTCTCTCAAAACAAGAATTTCACTTTCTAAATAACCCACATCCGGTAATGCCTGTTTTTTACTTTGTCCCCAAGGTCCATAAAGACCCACTGAAACCACTTGGGCATCCGATAGTCTCTGGCATTAAGTTGCTCACAGCGAATTTAGCACAGTACGCAGATACTTTTTTACAAAATATAGTCAAGGGACTACCTTCCTATATTAGGGACACCACAGATATAATTAATGCTTTAGAGACAATAGAGTGGCATTCAGATTACTGGTTAGTCACCAGTGACGTGTGCTCACTCTATTCGGTTATCAAACATATACAAGGCTTAGAAAGCACCAAATACTTCCTTGATAAAGACCAACAATTAGAACAAGCACAGATAGAATTTATCATCAAGGCCATTGATTTCATATTGCATCACAATTACCTGTGGTTTGAGGATACATTTTATATTCAGACCACGGGCACCGCCATGGGATCGAAAGTGGCCCCGAGCTATGCCAACCTGTTCATGGGCAAGTGGGAGGAGGAGCGCATATGGGGGGGGCATGGCTTTGGGACGAATTTGATCCTGTGGCGGAGATACATAGACGACGTCATTTTTATATGGAATGGCACTAAAGCAACTCTCGATGCCTTTCTAGAACATGTTAATGACAATGACCCTAATCTCAAATTTACTAAACAGATGAGCAGAGACAGAGTCATATTCCTGGATCTAGAAATTTATATTGATAATAATAGACTACACACTTGGACATATAAAAAGAACATGGATGTGAATAGTTATATTCTATCCACTAGTGGCCACTATAAGAGCTGGCTAGACAATATACCCAGGGGACAATTTAGAAGAATACGGAGAAACTGCTCCAAGATTGAGGATTATCAGGAACAAGGGCATGAATTAAGTACACAATTCACTAATAAACTATATGACCCTAAATTAATACAACAGGCATTTTTAGAGGCTGGACAATTGGATAGGAGGACAATTTTAAACTGAAAAAATAATGATGTAACAATATCAACAGCACAACAACAGGATGTCCAATTCATCACTCAGTATAATAAATCAGGACACCAAATCAAACAGATTTTAAAGAGACACTGGGACATCTTATTACAAGATGATGATCTGGATAAAGTCCTCAGCAGAGTACCTAAAGTCATATTCAGGAAAGCCCCAGATATCAAACAGAAACTGGTCAAAAATCATATTCCTCCAAAAACATTTATACAAAAACAGCTACCTTATATGTTACAAACAGGAGGTTTCCACTACTGTGGAAAATGTACAGGGTGTAAAGTTATACACACCCGTATTAGTAAAAAATTGACACTTTTCCACTCATCAACAATTGATAAGGACTTTAAAATGAGACAGAATATGTCATGTGAATCTCGGGGGGTGATTTACCTTTTAAGATGCGAGTGTGGCCTCGAATATGTTGGTCACACGATTAGACCTCTTAAAAATCTACGAACATATTAGGAACATAAAAATTGGCTACCAATTTATTTTTTATGGCCATAGAACAACCGCAAGCCAATTGGAGGGGTGGAGATCATCTTAGAACTATAGATAAAAATGAAATGAAATGGGTTTTCATTTTACACACCATGACCCCAAAAGGATTGAATATTGAATTTAATAATAGAATATTAATTAATTAATATCAATATATAGGGACTCCTTTCTCTTTACTTTCTCTTTAATAACTTTGACTGCTCATCAAACATGGATTCAATATAGGAAGTTAATTGATGCAAAATTAGATTTATGGACTAATGATTCACATATAGATAATCTGTAGGATTATAAACGTTGAAGATTAATAAGGATTAATAAGAATAAAAAATAAAATATGTTTGATTACATACAGACAGTATTTCCTCTTTTATATCTTGCACAACACAATCTGACAAATTCAGAGACTGGATACAGTACCATAAAAAAGAAAAAGTCTGGCACACCACAACTTTAAAATAGTATGCTAGGGATTTTTTTATTTTATTTTTATCTTTACACTGGCTTATTCATCATTTAAAGTTTCCTTTTTCTTTAATTTGATCTGTATTGAGCGATCAATAAACCATTCATATCAGCTAATTTTACTATAATCTTTATAAAGTCAGAACAACAGCTGAAAATGTTTCATAAAGACGATTGAGTCAGCAAACTCATTATTGAGGGACACACCTACCTAATAGATGATTGGCTGCCTGGTTACATATCAACCAGCCAACATCAGAACACACCCATCCTTGAAGAAGGCCTGATTGGCCGAAACGCGTCAACACCCACTTTTACCTACATGTGCCTAAGGAAGCAGAGAGCCTCGTGCACAGCCTCACACTGCTACTCCTTATCCTCCAAACTAGAAACAGCACCCGTCTCCGTCACACTACAGAGCAGCGTGTATTAGAGCCAGGGGGTTGAGCAAGCGGTCCGGCTGGACTGACTGCGACAACTCACATCACAGCGCATCGCTCCCCTCCTCTACACATCGTATGGACAGCGGAACATGTGACATTCAGTGAAGACGCCGACCGGTAAGCCCCACAAGCGGGACCTGTAGTCACACTGTGCACGGCTCACATTGCTACCGGGACATTGCATCAGACGGTGCAGGGACACGTATGTATATATTTGCATACGGAGAGCTACCTTTCTATACAAGGTTACCCTTACTTCCCTAGCACATTACAAGTAGCCAAAGAGACACACATGTATCTGTCTTTTTAGACATAGGATACCGTATATATTTACGGGAAGGTAACCCCCTCAAAGGGCACACCTACCACCCAGACATTATTGACCCATTTGGGAACATTTCTATTGGCTGCCTTTTTCACTGCAAATTGGTGTGGACATAAACTGAGCTGATACTATTATATAAGGGTACCGTATATATTTACGGAAAGGTAACCCCCTCAAAGGGCACACCCACCACCCAGACAAACTTGGATCCTTCCATATAGGACTTAGTCATCAGATATATTTTATCAGATTATTTATTATACTCCTATTACCAGAAAGGAGATATAATAGTTTTTATAATAGCTATTTATATCACTAGACACATTGGTACATTGTGTCTATATAAATTAAATCAATTAAAATAAATAAAATATTGTTAGATCTGTCGTCATCTCCACAATTTTTACATCTGTTACATCCCCTATATCATGACAAGGTGAGCGCATGGTACAATATCTATTTTTATCTATATAACTCTTTTGGAGACAGGACATCCCCAGTACTAAGCTGCTCCCTAAAACAATAAATATCTTGTTGAGCGCTGTTCACATTTTCCACTTCTGAAGATTACACCAGCTGCCCTGCTCCTCAGCTACCGGCTGACCCACTCATATTACCCACCACTGCTTGCTGGGGATGTTCTGATCTATGAAACACTGGAGCTGAGGAAAGGCTCCAACCCAAGGATCCTGATTAAGCTACAACTGACTGCCATCGTGGAGACTCTGAGGCTTACAACAGACTCACAAAGTGTTGTACAGCCTGCTACTCATCACACTGAAATAGGCAAGTTTTATATTTTATTCTCACTTTTCTTCAGGGTCCATAGGCTCCACAGGGAGACCTTGGGGTGTTGGTGATGGGAACCAATCCGGGCACCACGCAGTTAAAGCTTTTCAGCTCCCAGGATGCATTGGGTCCACTGTACCTATACCCCAAGCTGTTTAGGCAGCCAATAAAGCTTATTTATTTCGTATATGTACTGTGGTTTATAGTGAGGAGGATGTGGCTCGGGATGGGTTATGTATGAGGTGTTATAACCCGCCATGTGCCTCGAACACCCAGACATCAGTACAGGAGCCCCCTTGGGTGTTTTTTTTTCTCAGATGCTGGACTCCATTGTGACCCCTATAGGGGTAACAGCAGCCCGTCCCTCCCTCACAGGGACTACCACTGATTATGCAGACCCCTCCTGTACCACAGCAGGCAGTCATTACCACACTACTTGGTGGACCTCCACCATGGGTGGATGTTTTCTCTACCTCAGTACAGAGTCTGGCTACGACCTCTACGGCCCATTCAGACCATGTTGCAGAGTTAGAAACCTGTATGACCAGCTAAGCATCCTGTGTTGTCATCTCAATCCACACAGCTGTCAGAATCTGAAATGTCATCTGATGGCGGAGAGGTGGCTCATACTTCTAACCACGACTCCCCTCGGCAAAAGGCGGAGCCTAAATCAAGGATTAATATTCCTGCCTTGGTGTGTGCGTTCAGATCCGCATTGGTTATAGAGGACGTCAAACCAGCCCCTAAATCCAAACACCCTCTGTTTAAACAGATAAAGGTGTCTTCGGCAGTATTCCCTCTGTCAGATCAGCTGGTGGATCACATGGCTTAGGCCTGGCAATCGCCTAGTAAGAGGTATCAACCTCAAAAATGTTTGACCTCATGTTACCATTTCCTGAGGCTCATTGTAAGAAGTGGCAATCACCCACTGCAATGAATTCACACGTTACACGGTTAATTTAAAGTACAACGTTACCTATGCCTTCCATTTCTTCCTTTTAAAGGATTCTATGGATAGGAAGGTGGAAACTTGCCTAACGTCTATATACTCTTACAGGAGCTGTTGCCCGGCCGTCCATGGCTGTCTGCTCCTATTTCATTCCCGGGTCCACAACAAACTCAGATCCTAACACAATCATTATTATAAGTCTTTAATAATATGAGTATCATGGTTCCTGCAAATTTTTAGCAATAAAGAAATAAGATTTATTGGGGATACTGCAATTTACGTTTGCGAGTGGTTAATTAATGATAATAAGGAGAAATTGTTGTTAAGTAGTTATTAGTGTATTTACTGCACTATTACACATCCCTCAGTGCTAAATTAGATAGTAAAAATATGCTCTTTAACAGCAAATTGAAGCACATTTTTGCAAACACAGGCAAACTACAGCTCTCAATTTCTACTTTATGCCGAATTCCTTAACTCCACTCAACTCCTCTCTGCTATAGTTGAGCAGTGGCTAATATGCAGCTATCAAACTAGTATTTCTATAAAAAAGGGATTCCTTGTTTTTACACTTTATAACATTTTATGCAGATTCATTCTCTGGCATATTTTTATTTTTACATTTTATATTTTTTTTAATTGATTACCTGTGTCACATAATTGAAGCAACCAAACATGTTGAGTCATTTAAGTATAGACATGTTGGATATATGTATTTAAAACTTTTTGCCATTGTCAAACTAAGGTTAAATTGTCAAAAATTATTGGGTAATGTCAAATTATTGGGTAATGTCAATTCTGTAATGTCAATTAATGTCAAAGTTAAATTGTCAAAAATTATTGGGTAATGTCAAAGATAATTGAGTTGGAAGAATTATCTGTGTTTTGTTTGGGTATGCAGGAGCAAATCAGAGAAGACGAGGCATGTGAAAAGTATGTCTGCATAATTTGTTTTAGCTCCTTCATGCCAAAATGTATTTTAAACTTCAGAAAAAAGTAGACATACAGAAAGAAAAAAATTCAGTTGAAAAAATTATGCACAGCCTTGTAAATTATAACATACACAGATTCCACAAGTAAAATTGTGTATTCACAGTTATCATGTATAATCAAATTTTGAAAATTGTTCTGGAGTTCATTGAAGTCAGTTAAAAATATATGTAATTTTACAGATTTGTCTTACTTAAGTCCTTATGGAATATAATTACATCTGCTGAATTTAGTGCTTATTCAGACATAAGTAGGGTAGCATTATCAGCAAATATGTGTGTTATATTTTTCCCTTCTTTAAAAGATTAGTGAAGTTAAAGAGTATTTGGCAACGTACTGAACCATCACTAACTCATTAACATCACCAGGCGAACCTACATAAATCCTCAGTAATTTTTTTACAGCATACTTACAAGGTTTATTGCTTAGCTGTGACACATATTATCTAAAAAAAATGTTAATTACATTTTATTTTATTTGAAGTTAGTTTATGTTTATTAATGTATATCTTGAACATATGTTAATTATCTTTAATAATGTATGCAAGATTTAAGTAGTTACTTTAGGTAGCACTTCTACTCATGTAAATATATAATTTGTAATGAAACTGATCAAATCAAAGATAATATGATTGCGAAGGTACATTATTTGTAGTGTATGATAATTTGCATAGATTTGTAGTAACTATGGCTACTATTACCATCTTCAGCACTGAAATTAATTTTCCTCAGGTTTGGTTTAGCCTGACTATAAAGTTACTTGAAACAAAGATCTTCTATAACCAGTGCAAAGAGAAAGAAAATTATTGTAGAAGCTTGTGCTCGTATTTGTAATATTTATATATACCTATCAGCATTAACATTAAAACCACCTGCCTAATATTGTGTAGATCCCCCTTGTGCCACCGGGGCAGCTCTGACCAATTGAGGCATGTACTCCACATGGCCTTTAAAGGTATCCTGTTGGTAGCTATCACCAAAAAAGAAAAAAAAGAAAGGTGGTCTTGTCATACAAGCACAAAAATGCTTTTATGTGTAATATACATATACTCTAATATCACATATTTAGAGCAATATCAATGGAAGAGCAATATCACATCTGGAGAAAAATTGGTGGAAGAATGATAGCATGGTACACGCAGGTGAGTACAAACCCTTGAGTCCAGAACAAGTCACAATATTCACCCTTTTTAGACTTTTTTTAGTCTGTCCTTGTGTAATGATAAGGTTCTTACTGTAATCCTTATCACAAATGTAAGAATTCTTTAAGCTAGATATAACACCAATATCACTCCTTCTTTATATTTTACCTTGAATAAAATCAGAATATTTATCTCCCTGTTTCTCTCATTTAATGGGATCGGGAGAAATGCAGACAAACAGACCAGTAGTGCGGAGACCTTTTGACATTGGTACTGTCATGCTAGGTTTCATTTGTGAACCTGGGTTTGAGTTTCTGGCAGGAGTGGGTTCTGCGTTGGTGTCTGGAAGCTGGCTGGTCTGATATACTTCCTGCTCATGGCATGACGTGTAATGAGGATACTGGAAGTACACCTGGGAGGTACTGAACTGTAATAGAGACTGTTCCTGTGCCCTCTGGAATGCCAGATCAGTTTGTAATAAACTCATTCCCACCCTTGACCTTTTCATCTCCAAAAACCTACATCTCCTAGCCATTACTGAAACCTGGATTTCACCCTCTGACACCACTTCCCCTGCAGCTCTCTTCTCTGGGGGCTTCACCTTCTCTCACACAGCTCGGCTCAGGGGTCGCCATGGTGGGGGTCCTTCTATCCCCAGGTTACTCCTACCCTCTGAACCATCCCTTTCTCTACATTTAAGGTTCATGCCATATGCCTCTTCCAACCAGTACACCTGACAGTAGTTGTCATTTACCGTCTCCCTGGCCCTCCTTACATATTCCTTGACAACTTTGCTTCCTGGCTCCCTCACGTTCTCTCCTGTGACCTCCCCTCCATTATCCTAAGTGACTTCAATATTCCAATTGATATCCCCACAGAATCCTCTGCCTCCAAACTCCTTACCCTCACATCTTCATTTGGTCTCTCCCAATGGACTTCCTCAACCTCCCCTATGAGTGGGCATTCGCTTGACCTGGTCTTCACTCACCGTTGTGATATTTCTGATTACTCCAATTCACCATTACCCCTCTTTGACCATCACCTTCTCTTTTTAACCTATCCCTCTCTCCTTCCCTTCACCTATCTCCTAAGGCCACCATCACTAAGCGTAACATTGAGGCTAGTGATACAGTTTCTTTTTCTCTCCTGCTTGACTCACTTTTCTTTCCTTATCTTCTCTCTCTCCTGCCCTGAACAAGCCACTTACTTATACAATGCCTCCCTTACTTTTTCTCTGGACTCTGTTGCTCTGGTGATCACTACTACTCTCGCAGATCTACACCTCAGCCCTGGCATTCCAAATGCACCAGATACCTGCAAAAGTGTTCACGAACTGCCGAGCAACAGTGGAGAAGATCACGCTCTAAGGCAGATTTTCTCCAATTCAAATTTATGCTCTCATCCTACATTGCTGCCCTTTCCCACTCTAAACAGTCATATTTCAAGAACCTCATCTCCTGCCAGGCCTCAAATTCTCCCCTGTATCTGGAGAAGAAATCATGTCCCTCATCCAGTCCTCCCCTTCCACCTCCCCCTTGACCCTATCCCTTCATGTTTCCTCCACCTATCTTTCTCCTCCCTTTTGCCTCCAAGCTCCTTGAGTGTGTTGTTTACAACCGCCTTACCACCTTTCTTTCCTCCCACTCCCTCCTTGAGCCTTTTCAATCTGGCTTCCGTTCTCTCCATTGACATGGCCCTCACAAAAGTCAGTAATGACCTCCTTGCTGCAAAATCTAAGGGCCACTAATATCTGCTCATTCTCCTTGACCTCTCTGCTGCTTTCGACACTGTGGACCACCTTCTCCTGCTGCAAATCCTTCACACCCTTGGTCTATGTGACACTGCCCTCTCCTGATTATCCTCCTACCTCTCTGACCGATCCTTTTCTGACTCCTCTTCCTCTCCACAGCCTTTTACAGTAGGTCTTCCCCAAGGATCTGTTCTTGGACCTCTACTATTCTCACTCTATACATCCTCACTAGGAGAACTCAGCTCTTTTGACCTCCATTATCATCACTATGTTGATGATACTCAGATCTAAGTTTGTTCCCATGACCTCTCCCCCTCTCTCCTCACTCGTATGTCCAACTGTCTCTCTGCTATCTCTTCCTGGATGTTCCAGCGATTTCTTAAACTTAATATGTCTAAGGCTAAACTGATCATTTTCCCACCCTCCAACACAACCTCACTTCCCACTATTTCTTTATCAATTGCTGGTACAACTATCTCCTCAAGCACCAAAGTGTTCTGTCTTGGAGTTATCCTGGACTCCTCCCTCTCCTTCAAACCATATATCCATAATCTCTCGCAGTCTTGTCATTTCCATCTTAAAAATATTTCTAAGATTAGACCCTTTCTCATCCAGGATGCCACTAAAACTCTCATACACTCATTTGTCATCTCCAGATTGGACTACTGTGACCTCCTATCTGGCTTACCCAACTCCCTTCTTTCTCCTCTATAGTCTGTCCTCAATACTGCTGCTCAGCTCATCTTCCTCTCCAAATGGTCTACATCTGCCTTCCCTCTCCTACAAGCCCTCCACTGGCTCCCCTTCCCTTTCAGAACCCATTTCAAAGTTCTCACACTCACAAAGCCCTCACACATTTCTCTCCCATTTACATCTCTGACCTCATCTTCCTTCACTCTCCTGTCTGCCCTCTTTGTTTAACAAATTCACGCCGCCTCATGCCAATTGATTGCTTCCTCCCACTCCTGCCTCCACGATTTTGCCCGCGCTGCTCCCCACCTTTGGAACTCTCTCCCTCTTCCCATCAGACTCTCCACCTCTCTATAATCCTTCAAACAGGCTCTCAAGACCCACTACTTCATCAAAGCCTTCCATCTCTCATCTTAACTTACTGCTACATGCTCCTTCCTTCTTGTCTACCCCATCTGTGTCACACCTGTTTGTCTGCCCCTCCCTTTTAGAATGTAAGCTCTTACAAGCAGGGCCCTCTACCCTCTTGTGCTTCTCCTTACTTTACTTTCATCTACTTCTTACTGCCCACTAGGGCACCTAAAACTTGGTTACTTTGCTCTGTTGCTTATCTGGGTGTTATGGTTGCTAATGTAGCAATGTATATTATCTTTGTCCTCATCCTGTATTTTATACTTTGTAAGGCGCTGCAGAACACTTGTGGTGCCATATAAATAAATGATGATAATAATAATAATAATGTACTAGAAACTAACCAATGGTGCTAGTTATCGGACTGGATCTGATGCTACAGGATATCAGAATGGAACTGATGGTACTGGTTATTCGACTGGAATCAGTAGCACAGGATATTAGAGTGGAACCAATGGTGCTGGTTATTGGACTGGAGCCGATTATACAGGATATCATAGTGGAACTAACAGAACTGTTTATCTGACTGGAACCGATGGTACAGGATCTTCAGGATGGAACCAGATAACAAGATCAACGGGATGGAACTAATAGCGAGCCAGGTGTGCAGCGAGATGGTAATCTGCACTGGAGTCACTGTTAAGAAAAGTATCAGCAGGAGCTCTTACAGTTTCACGCAGCCAGGCTGTGGCAATATTGTACTGGCAATATTGTACTGGCAAGGAGAAACCTTATATACCCCTGGGAGAGCAGGAATTGGCTGCATGTGGAAGCTAGCAATTATGTTGGAAGCCGTAGGTAGAGACCGCTGCCGTAGCTGGATGAAAGCCGCATTGTCCCAGGAGGTCAGCCACGGAGCTGGATCATGGAGCGAGGAAGCAAGTAGGTAGGCCAGTGGCTGTACAGAATAGTGTGATTTGTGACAGGAATAAAAAGGTAATTTAATAAAAATGTGCACTAACATGTTAAAAACAGTATAAAGCATATAACAAATCACCCGCTTGTTCCTCTATGGTGTAGATTCACCTACCAAGTGCCAGAAGAGGCTAACAACAGGGCATGACAAAGTCCCAGAAATAGAGCCTTTCCTTGGTAGTACAGGTTGAGTCTCCATATCCAAAATGCTTGGGACCAGGGGTATTTTGGATATCAGAATATTCCGTATTTTAGAATATTTGCATACCATAATAAAATATCTTGGGAAAAGGACACAAATCTAAACACATAATGCATTTATGTTCTATATAGACCTTATACACACAGCCTGCAGGTAATTTTATACAATATTTTAAATAATTTTGTGCATCAAAAAAAGTTTCTGTACATACATGAAATTTATTTATGTTTCACATACACCTTATACACACAGCCTGAAGGTTATTGTATACTGTACTTTAATAATTTTGTACTTTAAACAAAGTTTGTGTACATTGCACCATCAGAAAGCAAAGGTTTCACTTTCTCAGTCATGCTAAAAATATTCCGTATTTCGGATTATTTTATATATGGGAGACTCAACCTGTATGAGAAAATCACAGGTCCACAGATCAGCAAGCAGATGGCAAATATACTTCCTTATTTGTGTTCCACCTTGCATTTCCACTTTGTAAACATCCTAGGATCTGACTTATTATTCCAAATTTTATTTATCATACAAAGCAAAAAATAGCCAAAGCAAGAAATAATCGCTCACAGAAAATTCAAATATTAACAATACAAATGGTAATCATAAATGATGCAAAATATCTAGTAGTTATATCTAGTAGTTATATAATGCAGTAAAGGTCAAGGAGTTCAGTGGACAAAACAGTCTTTATATTAATGGAGTCTCTGTGTTTGAATTGGTACTGTGGGGTGGGTGTCCGTTTTCTCTCCTTATTGTGTTCTCGTGTTAATGCGAGGGAGAAAATAAGGGGAAAGAGATGGATTCCAAAGTTGAAATATATTCATATGAAACTGATTGGTGTTTTAACATTATTGGGAATAAAGGTATTCCTTGACTTGGCTCCAAATATTCATAAAGAAAATGAAATGTTGGGCATACCCTACTCACATTGGGAGTGGATGGAAGATGCTCATCAAGGTTTCTTTGTGACCCTTCATCTATGGTTGATCAGCAGTTTTGTCTGAGATTTTGTTTAGTATGAAGTAACTGATATGGAAGATATGGGAATACAATTAATAAAAATGTGAAGGTACTTAAGAATGATAAACAAAAGAAATATCTTATGGATACCAATTCAATTGTCTATTCATTGTAGGAAATCAATAGGTCTGGAAAAATAAATATAGATACTCAAGGAAATCCATTAAGATAATGGAATAAAGTACCAATTTGGAGATACAAGAATAGTAATCATATGAGACACTCTAGAATGAAATACCAGAGAGAGGAGGAACTTGATCCTAATGACTTTTCCAATAGAAATCAAATAAACAAGGTCCTAGAGCAGGGCTTGACTATTTTTTTTAAATCTAGGAGCCAGACCACCATCCCCCAAAAAAAATTACAGTAGTGAGTACGGAGCACATCTGTGTTTTTCAGTTGTTATGCACACTATACTAATCCACAAAATAGCCACAGTTGAATGGATGTATCAAAATGTTGTAAAATGAAGCCCCCCTCACTGCACTTCAAGGCTCCCTTGCTCCACCCCCCCCTCCTGCCCCCAGTAATAACGGACCGCATTTGTACATAAAATAATGGTGCAAGAAAGTGTTACCCCCGGCTATCTCCACCTCCCGGTCCACATTACTGAGCACCTAACCACCGGGCAACCAACCTCCATGGCCACACCACTAGGGGGTACCCCCAGGTAAACCACCTCTCCTCATTTGCCCCCTGTGGCTACACTACTACTGCTCCAAAACTGCAATCTCCGACCACGCATAGACCCTCTTACCTGAGAGCTCTATGCAGCTGGAGTTAGGTGACAAGCGGGACGGACAGGAAGATCAGTGCAGACCTGGAAGGACAGCAGGAGTCAGTACAGGCTGGGATGGACAGGAGGAGTCCGTGCAGGCCGGGATGGACAGGCACAGCAGTCACTGCAAGTGACACTCAGCATATGCACTCCTGTGCTTGAAATGGCCGCCGCAATGAAACAGGTATGCCCACGAATCTCCGCTGGGGTTGACGAGAATCTGCTTCCAGCCTCCCTGCAAAATCTGGTCACCAGGCAGCAAGATCTGGTCACCATGTCAACCTGGCCCCCGGATTCTGTCAAGCCCTGTTCTAGAGGGATATAAAAAAAAGAAGATACCATAGTGGGCTCTATAAGGAGAAATAACAATCTAATAAGAGACCCTCTTCCTATAAGAATATAAAATAAGGACATAATTTTACATCATTTGAAGTATCAAGTAGGTATCGGTATCTAGTTCAGGATAAACAACAGGGACCATCTACAACTTATTTTAAATGGGACCCAAGAAAACCGAGGAGAAATTGATAACTAAAAAGAGAACCAAGAGAGGGAAATGGGGAGGTAACTTTACTAATAGAAAGAAAAAAGGCAATAAGAATTATAATTCCACCAACATCTCAGAAGTCAAATAAATCAAAGGAAAGAAATATAACCTAACTAAGAGTATTATCCCCATATGAAAAAAAATACTCCAAATCAGGTTTACATTTGCCCTTACTAATGAGATTTACTCATTTGAATTATAAATAGATATTCAAAAGTATATTAGTAAGTTAACTGAAAAATTTAATTTTAAATTAGAATAAATAAAATATATGGGACAAAATCTGAGAGGTCTAAATTTCAATCTAAAGAAACCTTGTATCCAACCAAACAAATAGCAACCTTTATTGTTTTAACAAAATATTAAGTGAAAAGAAAATAATAAAAATAAAAAAAATTAATTTGTCTAAAAAATAATATAAGATAATGACATTTTTAAAGCAGGATAAAGATTTGGTTATAAAACCAGCTGATAAGAGTGGAGGGGTGGTACTAATGAATAAGAATGACTATATGGAGAAGTTTTAAAAAAAAAAAACTTAATAATGGTGATATTTGTTAAAGACTGAAAAGTGACCCCACATCAAGGATCACCATAACTTTTATTTTACCACTAAAGCATGGAAAAAAGGAGAAGTTAGAATTCATGAACATTCAAAACTTCTCCATTCCTACGATTTATGTTTTCCCAAAGACCCATAAGGATCCCCTCCACACACCTGGAAGACTGATTATATTGGGATAGACCAGTGATTTTCAACCATTTTCATCTCGCGGCACACCGCTGATTAAAAAAAAACACAAATTAGCCCCCATGTGAAAAACTCAGAAATTGACACCGCACAGGAAAAAGAACGGACATTGGCCCCCACAGAAAAACAAACACACACATTGCCCCCCACAGAAAATATAAAACTCATTAAGCCCCTCAGAAAAAAAAATAATACACAATGGCCCCACAAAAAAAAAATTAAAACAAAATGGTCAACAGAGAAAGAAAACAAACACACACATTGGCCCCCACAGAAAAAAACAATCACGTTAGTTGGCCCTCACAGAAAAAAAAATCACATTGCTCCCCACAGGAAAAAAAAATTACATTGGCCCCCACAGGAAAAAATAAAATAACCCCAGTTATGCAAATTTATTTATGGCATTCTGGGAAGACCATGTAATTACTTAAGAGCCTTTGCATGGCTGTAGAAGCCTGGCTGTAGTGCTCAATATAGAAGTGCAAAATGAAAAGTGCAATTTAAACATAATTGTGCCGTTATACCGCGGTTATTAGTTCTTTATCTTCTGCTGTCATCGATTGTGAAGTGACCTCGTTTCTTTCCATCCTGCAGGTAAATCCATACCAGGCATTGCTGCAAGTTTATCTTCCTGTCTGCAAAAATCTATTGATTACTGGGTAAATCCATACCAGGCATTGCTGCAAGTTTATCTTCCTGTCTGCAAAAATCTATTGATTACTGGGTAAATCCATACCAGGCATTGCTGCAAGTTTATCTTCCTGTCTGCAAAAATCTATTGATTACTGGATAAATCCATACCAGGCATTGCTGCAAGTTTATCTTCCTGTCTGCAAAAATCTATTGATTACTGGGTAAATCCATACCAGGCATTGCTGCAAGTTTATCTTCCTGTCTGCAAAAATCTATTGATTACTGGGTAAATCCATACCAGGCATTGCTGCAAGTTTATCTTCCTGTCTGGAAAAATCTATTGATTACTGGGTAAATCCATACCAGGCATTGCTGCAAGTTTATCTTCCTGTCTGCAAAAATCTATTGATTACTGGGTAAATCCATACCAGGCATTGCTGCAAGTTTATCTCCCTGTCTGCAAAAATCTATTGATTACTGGGTAAATCCATACCAGGCATTGCTGCAAGTTTATCTAGCATATATATATATATTTTTTTGTCTTAGGTTGTAGCTGTATAGATCCAGTTCTTAGCTCTGTGGTATCTCTTGTTTGTTTGTTTAATTAAATTTATTGCTACCCATCCAGTGGGTGGGGTTTGGGGGTTGTTTTAGTGATTGCATACACATGCTAGGTCTCATTACTTAAGAGCCTTTACATGGCTGTAGAAGCCTGGCTGTAGTGCTCAATATAGAAGTGCGAAATTAAAAGTGCAATTTAGACATAATTGTGCCATTATACCGCCGTTAAACCGAAGTCAAACAGAAGGATAACATGCAAACTGCACCAGAAATCTGAACAACATTTGGACAACGTAACATCATGAAATGAGAGTGCAAAATATTACTTATTCAATACAAACACCGGATGTCAGAATTGCCAGGACATTATTCACTGGATTCTGCTTGCTTATTGTAAGAACTTAACACTGTACTTGCTAAACTTTGTCCTAGACCTCAAAGCACACTGTATTCTGCACCAATTTCCATTTTCTTCTTAGTAACAATGTCTTGTTCCCTAAGTCCTATGCCCTGCCACATGTTATCTAGCTTCTAACAGTCTACTTTCACATTCATTTTCACCACCTATTAAATTTCCACTTCTACTCCCCTCAATAATAAACTTTTGTTATTGTGCAGACACCTTTTATCCACTGTATTCTCACGTGATTTTCTGCAAATCTCCTGCACTGTCACTGACACTCATACTTTATTCCTTCTTCCAGTCTTCTTCCCCCTAACCACCTCTACCTCACCTTGACCATGTTTTCTTCCACTTCCACCCTCACTCAGTGTCTACCTAATCCTCTGCCCCTTTCCTCCACCTTTATCCTTTTCCCCTTGCCTCCTTCACCTTCTCCTTCCCTTATCTCCCCTCCTCTGTCTGCCTTCCTCCCTCTACTCTCCCACTAATACACTTGCATTCCATTCTCTTCTAGCCCACCATGGTCCTACTACCCCACTGCTAATCCCTCCTCCAACCCTCCTCTCCATGCCACCTCATCCCACCTCCATACACATCTCGTTAAGCCCCCTCCCTACTCACCACCTAAAGGTTCCCTTCCCAGCATTGGTGACCACACAATCTCACATACTCATTACAGTAATCCTGAAAATCTCATTCACATCTCATTCACATCTCATTCACATCTCATTCACATCTCATTCACATCTCTCCCACATCTGTCACTTTATCCTGTGCCCTCTGGAATGCCAGATCAGTCTGTAATAAACTGGTTCCCACCCATGACCTTTTCATCTCCAACAACTTGCATCTCCTAGCCATTACTGAAACCTGGATTTCACCTTCGGACACCACTTCTGCTGCAGCTCTCTCCTCTGGGGGCCTCACCTTCTCTCACACCCCACGGCCTGGGGGTCACCATGGTGGTGGTGTTGGCATCCTTCTATCCCCTGGTTACACCTACCTCCTGAACCATCACTTACATTCTCTACATTTGAGGTTCATACTATACGTCTTTTCCAACCAGTACACCTGCGAGTAGCTATCATTTACCGTCCCCCTGGCAATCCCTCCAAATTCCTTGACAACTTTGCTTCCTGGCTCCCTCACTTTCTCTCCTCAGACCTTCTCTCCATTATCTTAGGTGACTTCAATATTCCAATTGATATCCCCACTGAGCTCTCTGCTTCCAAACTTCTCACCCTCACATCCTCATTTGCTCTCTCCCAATGGACCTCCTCACCCTCCCATGTGAGTGGGCATTCGCTTGATCTGGTCTTTACTCACCATTGTGATATTTCTGATTATTCCAATTCCCCATTCCCCCTCTCTGACCATCACCTTCTCTCTTTTAACCTATCCCTCTCCCCTTCCCCCCCTCTACCTCCCAAGGCCACTATCACTAGGCGTAACATTGAGGCTATCGACACTGTATCCTTTTCTTCCCTACTTGACTCGCTTCTTTCTCCTTTGCTCTCTCTCTCCTGCCCTGAACAAGCTGCTTCCCTAAACAATACCTCCCTTACTTCTGCTCTGGACTCTGTTGCTCCGGCGATCACCACTCACCCTCGCAGATCCACACTTCAACCCTGGCATTCCAAATGCACCAGATATCTGCAAAAGTGTTCCCGAACCGCCGAGCAACAGTGGAGAAGGTCACGCTCTAAGGCAGATTTTCTCCATTTCAAATTTATGCTCTCATCCTACAGTGCTGCCCTTTCCCTTTCTAAACAGTCATATTTCAAGCACCTCATCTCCTCCCAATCCTCAAATCCGCAGCATCTCTTCACCACCCTGAACTCTCTCCTCTGCCCACCCCCTCCTCGCCTTTCCTCCTTGCTCTCTGCCCTTGACTTTGCTTCCTACTTCACATCTAAAATTGACTCCATACGTCAGGATATCATATCCCACCAGTCCCCCAGCACTACACCTCCTCCTTTCCCGGGTCATCCCTCCCCTTCCATTTTACCTACACTAACATCCTTCTCCCCCGTATCTGGAGAGGAAGTCATGGCCCTTATCCAGTCCTCCCCCCCTTCCACCTCCCCCCTTGACCCTATCCCTTCACGTCTCCTCCGCTACCTCTCTCCCTGTGCCTGTTCCCATCTTGCCCACCTCCTCAATCTCTCCCTCTCATCTGGCACTGTCCCTTCTGCATTGAACATGCCCTTGTCTCCCCATTCTTAAAAAACCTACTCTTGATCCTAACACTCTCGCCAACTACCGACCCATCTCTCTCCCTTTGCATCCAAACTCCTTGAGCGTATTGTTTACAACTGCCTTACCTGCTTTCTTTCCTCCCACTCCCTCCTTGACCCTTTTCAGTCTGGCTTCCGTTCTCTCCACTCCACAAAAACTGCCCTCACTAAAGTCAGCAATGACCTCCTTGCTGCCAAATCCAAAGGCCACTACTCTCTACTCATTTTCCTTGACCTTCCTGCTGCTTTTGACACTGTGGACCATCCTCTCCTGCTGCAAATCCTTCACTCCCTTGGTCTACGTGACACTGCCCTCTCCTGACTATCCTCCTACCTTTCTGATCGATCCTTCTCTGTCTTCTCTCATGGCCTATCTTCCCCCCCACATCCTCTCACAGTAGGTGTTCCCCAAGGTTCTGTTCTTGGACCACTCCTTTTCTCTCTCTATACATCCTCTCTAGGTGAACTCATCAGCTCTTTTGACCTCCATTATCATCTCTATGCTGACGACACTCAGATCTACCTTTCCTCCCCTGACATCTCTCCCTCTCTCCTCACTCGGATCTCCAACTGTCTTTCTGCTATGTCTTCCTGGATGTCCAAGCGATTTCTTAAAATGAATATGTCTAAGACTGAGATGATCATCTTCCCACCCTCCCACATAACCTCACCTCCCACTATTTCTTTAACAATTGACAGCACAACTATCTCCTCTAGCCCCAAAGTGCGCTGTCTTGGAGTTATCCTGGACTCCTCCCTCTCCTTTAAACCACATATCCAGAACCTCTCACAGTCCTGTCATTTCCATCTTAAAAATATTTCCAGGATCAGACCCTTTCTCACCCAGGATGCAACTAAGACGTTAATACACTCACTGGTCATCTCAAGATTGGATTACTGTAACCTTCTCCTATCTGGCCTCCCCAAATCCCATCTCGCTCCTCTCCAGTCTATCCTTAATGCTGCTGCACGGCTTTTCTTCCTCTCCAAACGCTCTACATCTGCCTCCCCTCTCCTACAAGCCCTCCACTGGCTCCCCTTCCCCTTCAGAGCCCAATTCAAGGTTCTCACACTCATTTACAAAGCCCTCACACACTCCTCTCCCATTTACATCTCTGACCTCATCTCGCTTCACTTTCCTGTCCGCCCTCTTCGTTCAACAAATGCACACCTCCTCTCATGCCAGCTGATTACTTCCTCCCACTCCCGCCTCCAAGACTTTGCCCGTGCCACTCCCCACCTCTGGAACTCTCTCCCTCTCCCCATAAGACTCTCCACCTCTCTACAATCCTTCAAACGGGCTCTCAAGACCCACTACTTCATCACCGCTTTCCAGCTCTCATCCTAACTTGCTACTACATGCTCCCTCCTCCCTGTCTTCCCCATCTGTATCACACCCATCTGTCTACCCCTCCCCTTGAGAATGTAAGCTCTTGCGAGCAGGGCCCTCTACCCTCTTGTGCTTCTCCTTACTATATGTTCATCTACTTCTTACTCACCACTAGGACACCTAACACTTGGTGCCTATGCTTTGCTGCTTATGTGGGTGTTATGGCCACCTATGTATCAATGTATATTATCCATGTCCTTGACCTTCATTATATTGTATTTTACTGTAAGTCACTTTTTGGATATCTACCTTGTAAGGCGCTGCGGAACACTTGTGGCCCCATATAAATAAACGATAATAATAATAATTATGAAGGATGACATTCTGGGGACAAATCTGGTTTCATGGCACAGATTTATTGATTACATCTTGTTTGTATGGAGGGGGATGAGGAAAGTATTTTCACCTTATTTAATCCCCTAAATACTAATGCATTAAACAAAACTTTTACCTCAAGTGGAAGTATTATTTTTGGATTAATGTCAATATGTTTAAAGTGCTCAACTTAAAACAAAAACATTGTAAACTAACTTATTCAAATGGGTATATTAGTATGAATAGTCAACATCATAGTAACGGATTAGAAGGTATTCCTTTTGCCCCGTTTTCTAGAATCAAAAGAAACTGTTGTGAGAAAAAGATCTATGAAGAACAAATAAAATAAACCACAGATAATTTTCTAAGTAAAGGATACAAAATGGAAGCTTTAAAAAAAGCAAAAGAAAGGATACATGAAGTTGAGAGAGAAGATCTACTAAAAGTAAAGGGCAAAACACAACAGAGCACAAAATAAAAGATCAAATGGGCATTTATTAGCCAATATAATACCCATTTTAGAGAAATTAAGAAAGTCTTTAGAAATAATTGGAAACTATTAAAACAACATTCTATTTTAGTGGAAGTAATTCCAGATAAACCTGTATTTATTTAAATAAATTGGTCATAAGTAGTTTTGAAGAAGAAAAAAGACAAAGTGTACGTACACAAGGATTCCATCATTATGGTATGTGTTTGTTGTGCATGACTGAAATTAGAGAAAATTCTGTGAATTGATTTAATTATCCACTTAAAAAGTTCATCACCTGTCACTCAAATAATGGAATTTATGCTTTAAAGTGTTCTTGTGGACTGATATATTTTGTAAAAACAAGCAGATATTTAAAAGGAACTGGTTTAAATAGGAAGTGGTGAATAGTCATTGCTCTGGCTGAGCAGGTGAGCACACAGGTGCATTAGTTAATCACAGGGAGGCGTCTCTGAGATGTCTTGGAAACAGAAATAAAACAATGTCTGGGTTTGTAAGGGATTCTAAGACCCAGATTTGTGACAGTGGGGGAAATGAGGAAGTTGGATCCGATACAGTCAAGAGAATATCATCTGCATTTAACGCAATGTTATGTTACACACTGCCCACTTTAATCTCCTTTATATTTGGATTGGTCCAATCCTCACCACCAGGGGTTCTTTAACCAGAGCAAAAAATTAATGGAGACAAAGGGCATCCGGATTCAGTATGATTTACCGGGCGGCGGTTCAAATACCAACAGCGGCAGGCCGACAAGGATGAAAATCCCGTTCGTCTCAAAGTATTAGCTCACTTATTCCACCCCTATCCCTCCCTTAGGGGTGCCTAACCCTAATCACCCCTCTAAGTGCCTAAACCCACCCCCCCCTTCACCGCCGCCTAAACCTAAGTCCCCCGAGGGGGGTGCCTAACCCCCCCTTACCCTAGCCTAAACCAAACCTCCCTGGGGGTGCCTAACCCTATGTCCCCCCCACACACACGGCTGTCCGCACTCGTCGCCCGACTTACCTTCGATCGGTAAGCCGGGTGTCAGTCTCCCGGCGTAAGGAAAATGACAGGCGTCGGGGTTTCGATGCCTATCATTTAACCCTTGCTGGGATTATACAGTCGGGAAGCCGGCAGTCGGGATTCCGTCCATCGGTTTCCCGGGCATCCCTGTCATGTTCCATTGGTGATAAAAAGGGGTGCATAATAAATGATGCTCTTGGCTTGTTATAGAGGGCCGCATATAATATAAAATTCACCTTTGAAACCCATCGACCTCAGGACCGTAAACATAAATGGCCAATCCATGTGGTCAAATGCTTTTTCAGTATAGAATCCTAAAAACATAGCTGGGAGCTTCTGATCATGTATAGAGTGAATCGGGTCAAAGGTTTGTCGGGTGTTATCTAGAGATCGGTGGCCAGGTATGAACCTCACCTGGTCCATTAGGAAGAAGTGGACTTATTGTGTATGCCAATTTTAAGCTATTTTGATGTCAACATTTAATAGGGATATAGGTCTGTAGTTAATATATAGAAGTGATCGCAAAATACGCACTACAGGCACAGAGGGACCAAGATTTAAAAAATGACCATTTCCTGCAGGATGTGCTGTCAGCATCTCCCTAACCAGTCACCACGGTGGCAGCGTCCACGCATCTCACCGTCCAATTGCCACCTACATTCTCGGGCTTTCCCTCTAGGGTGTCAGTAAGTAGAAGGGGCTGCAGCTCTCCACCTTCTCTTCTGCCATTGGCTGGACGCTGCCTAAGACTTTCATCTTTCCTTCCCTCCTGTTGGGCGTAGCATGGTAGGAGGGGTCTCAGTTCTCCGCCCTCTCTGCTCCCATCGCCTGCACTCTGGATGCCACCTGAGACCGCCGTCGGTAGCAGAGACCCGGCTCTTCACTGGGACTGTGGCACCGGGTATGGGGCAAACATTGACGGACTTCACCAGTTCCTTAGTGGCAAAGGTTAGCTCAGATTTGGTTTCTTATAAAGAGTACTGCAACTTTAACTTGCACGCTACACCCATATCAATTCCCAGTTAATAGCCACATTATGTTTCCTGCTGTATCAGTGGTGGTGCATCGTTTGCTTTATCGCTGCACTAAATTTTGGTCCATGTTTTGTTTTTATTATAGGCAAGAAATCCACTTTGGAGTCTGGTTATTGCTGTCATGAAGTGTGACACCTGCAGTAATAAAATCATAAGCCAGTGGAGGTCTTATGTTGTACACTTGGTACACAGAATGTAAACACACCGTGACCAAGAGGCAGGGGCATATAACGAAGTAGAAAGTGGTATTGTTAAGTGGTCAGTCCCAGATGCAAACAAAATTACCTACTGTCAGTTTTGCTCACAATGGCTTATAAATCGCTCCAGTCATCTGCATGGAGAGACCTATTACATAATTACTATTAAGCCAATAATCCAGTGATTCCCAAACTGTGCACCGTGGCACCATTGGGTGCATCAGGGAAACTCGCAGGGGTGCCTCAGGATGGGTGGTCTAGAACCAAATCCAATTATTTATGGTCAATGTAATGTGGACAAACAGAAGCACAAACCTGTCCACCACCATATAACTGAACCTAAGGATGATAGGTGAGCACAATTTACTTCACTTTACTAGTTTACTACATTTTCTCTGAAATGCTCAATAACAAACTTTTTGGCTTAGGGGTGCCGTGAAAACAATGCTGATATACTAGCGCGCCGTGATTCAAAAAAGTTTGGAAACAACTACAATAATCCCTTGCAAACCACCAAAGCTTAGGCATTTAAAGTCTGTCTAAAGCTGGAGACACAGTAAGTCAATGGGTCGGCTGATGTGCCAACCTGTTTGACTACTGGTAAGTGTGTACACACTTACCAATGTTCTGCCCGATGTGCCGGGCTTGACAGCTCAACTGGCTGAGCAGTTAAACTACCCACCCAGTTATCCCTGCAGCATGCGTACGGGCGATTGGCTGGTTGCCCGTAAACACCATCAGATGACCGCTATATCTTCCAGATAGATCAGCCATCTGCTGTGCTGCACGGCAGATAGGATATTTCTGTGAGCAACGTCATTCACTGATATATCTGCTGTACACACAGGGTGATGCACTTTAGACATCACCAGTTCAGTGGAACGGGCAATATATCTATCAGTGTAAAGGTGCGTACACACTAGGCGATCAGGAAAGACAGTACGATTACGACATCGAAATCATACCGTTGTTCCTGATCCCCTGTAGTGTCTGCACTGAACGATCAGTCGTTCAGTGCAGGCACTGTCCATCATTCCTGAACATGCCAATTTGTCGTTATCGGCAGATTGTGCTGCATGTTCAGATGTTCAGGCGATGGACAATGTCGGAAACGACCAGCGGGAGTGCGCATAGCTGGTTGTTTCTGACATAAAAGTGCACGATTACTGAGCGATTGCACGATTACGATGTCTTAATCGTGCAGTCACTCAGTAATATCGCCCAGTGTGTACGCACCTTATACCCAGCTTTAATGTCCCCATCCAACAATTAGTTTTTAATGATTTTTCTGTAACACTGACATACTGTACGTTTGGTTCTTGGATGTAGTAACACGTAATGCTAATTGTGGCAGCTGCAGATTATTCCATTACCAACAACAATATTGCCTGGTGTTTGGTCAGGTGACTGACTTTCCATAGTGTACAGAATGTGTAGGGCATTTGGGGTGGTCTCATGGCATATGGGGAGCTCAAAAGCATAAATTGTGATGGGACCCAGAAATTGATGAGTAGGACCCCAATTTTTTTAAAGTGAGGGGTCCTTGGGACCCACATTTTTTTTCACTCAGCGTGATCACTGTATAGCTCTGGGTTCTGGCCTAACTTTGATATGACTACAATGTCAGCTAACGTTGTCATTGGAGCAAAAGACATCTCATAAAAGATTTTTTTAAATATTTCCTCTAGAAAGGTTGTAAACATTCTGCATAGAGCGTTTTTAAGGATGACCTTTTCTAGGCATTGTCTGTATGGTTTGGTGTGGTTTTCACTTCCTGATAATTGAACCATCAGTGCCCACTGGATCATTGCAAAACACGGAGACTGTTTTATACCCTTTTCCTAATTTATGAATGTTTATTACTTTATATCTAACCATTTTGGGTTGCTCATTAGTTTTCATATTCACTGCTGTCCTTCAGATCTACAACCTGAATACTGATCCCTTAACTGTTAATTTTGAATCCAAAAAATGTGGTAGCTATTTTAATGATACATTTGTAAGGCAATTGTGTATTCCTTTAGCAATTGTTCTTCATCTGTGTAAATTTATGTTATAATTCTGTCTGCAACTATCAAGTTCTTGTATTATATTTACCTTGTTGCTTGGCCTGCAGTTCAGGATTCCTGTTTGTCTTGTGAACTGTTGCTGTTGGAACATGTCAGCAGATTGCATTCCTTCCAGTCAGTCATTTGGGGGCAAGGTTTAGCGAGGTAAAAAACCTTGCGCTCAGTTGTGTGAATACCGCGAATATGCACGCTCCCGATACCCGCCGCATTCAATTTTTAAAAATGCATGCAGGGTTTTCAGTGCTGAAAGCCCATCGGTGTGAGAAAGAAAACCCCTGCTTACCGGTCTGGTGGTCTCCACGGCTCCCAGTCATCTCTCCTTTATCTTTGCACTGGGCACGGGGCTGCTGGGAATCAAGGGGGCTGCTAGGAGGGGAGGTGGCTACTGGGAGATGTAGTTCTCCCTGCAGCTGCCTCTGGGGGGGCTCAAACGAACACGCGGGTCACATAGACACTCACATACACACACAATCACTTACACGCTCACACATACTTACACACATACTGACACATACTTACATACACTGACAAAACATACTTAAAAACACACCGCTGCTGATGCAGGAGACCAGGTCCCAATGCAGAAGGGAGAAGACATTGCTTTGAAAGGTGAGCATTTACTGACTAATTCAGCTAATTGGAAACTTCGAATTTCTTAATTAGTCATTAGGAGGGGTGCGCAAGGGATCCCAGAGGATTTCCCAACCATTTTTACAAAAAATTTGGATTTTAGGATATATTGGTCGTGTTCTGAAGGTGCTCAAATAACAACCTCCCGGCACTCAAAAACTGAAAAACCTCGCACCTAATTGAATAGCAAAAATCCCACACCTGCAGGAAAACTTTAAAGGTTCAGGAATTTTGCTATTCTCCCACCTTATTGAATACCCCCAGAATGCTTCTTGCCTCAGCTGACATCAACAACTAATCAGAGACTTGCAATTCCTTTGTATACCTGGTCTGCTTTTTGTTCTGTACCAGAGTATGTCATTCTGACACACCCTGACTTCCTAGCCCTTACACCCTGACTTCCTAGCCCTTACACCCTGACTTCCTAGCCCTTACCTTGCTTCAAGCTATTGCTATCCCTGGCTCCTGAGTGTGTTCCACAGTTCCTGGCAGGAACCCTGTGCCAGCCCTGTAGGTAGCGTGCGCCCGAAATTGGGGGCGTGGCCTCATTACCATAGGCCATGCCCCTTAAGTGACGTTATTTGGAGGCGTTCCTGCATGGCACGCCTCCAAATAACGTCAGGCTGGAGCTAAAGTCCAGCCCTCCGTCACTGGCTGGGCTTCCCCAGCCCTCTCTTTTCAGTGAATTGATGCCGCGTGCATGCGCGTGGCATCCATTCACACTCCGGGGGTCCGGCACCGCCGCACAGCTGCGGTGGTGGGGGTCTCTAACCTCCCGATTTGACCACCCGCGGGCTACTTCGGCCCACAGGTGGAACAGTACTGTCCCGCTGAAATCGGGATGTTGGGGAGGGGTGCGCCCTCTATGGGTGGTGCCCCTGTGCGACAACACTGGTCGAACACCCCTACAGCCGGCCCTGGTTCCTGGTGATTGAATCCTGCCTTGATGAATTCCTCATCTGCATTGCCTGCTGTCTACAGTGTTCCACTCAGCTTCTGTCATAATAATATTACACAGAGTGCAGCCATATACCTCTGCTTTCAGTAAACCTGTGGGCTCACTAGTTTTCAGTCTGTATCTACTACAGTTTTGCCAAATACCTGTGTTTCTCACTGCTAAGCTTCACTACAGGCTAAAGTTCTGTGTCTCCAACCTGCCCCTGATTACAGTGATTACCATAGCTCCCCTAACAAATACTGGTGCAGTGCTTTTCCTAATCTACTGCAGTGTTCCTGAATTCTGCCAGGTGATTAATCCCTGTATCTTCTGTGAGTTAACCTGGTTCAATGTGTACTATACCTTCATGTCCAGCAATCGAACCCAGCTGGGCAGTCTCTTTCCATCAACATGCAATGACTGTTTAATCCTGTTCAAGCACAGCTATATCCAGTCAGTACAGTGTTACACCGGAATGGGTATGAAATACCGCCGGCCGCATGGCCGGCGATTCGATTCCCGTCAGCGGCAGCCCAACAAAAGCAGAGTTAGAAGCAGCGGAAGCCCGACAGCGCTGGAAACCCGATCGTGGATAGGTGAGTATATACTAACCTAACCCCCCTAACCCTCCTTAGGGGTGCCTAACCCTAACTTCCCCCCCAAGTGCCTAACCCTAATCCCCCCTCTAAGTGCCTAACCCTAACCACCCCCTTCCCCGCTGCCTAAACCTAAGTCCCCTGGGGAGGTGCCTAACCCTAACCCACCCTCCCCCTAGCCTAACCCTCCCGGGGGGGTGACTAACCCTAAGTCCCGCCCGGGAGTCCTTAACCTAACCCTCCCCCCCGCGCTGTCCGCTCGCGGCGCCTGGCATCACTACAATCGGGATGCCGGGCGCCGGTCTCCCGGCGTCAGGGAAATGCGGGCGTCTACATCTAGACGCCCGGCATTTCACCGTTGCCGGGAAATGACAGTCCGGAAGCCGGCTGCCGGTATTTAGGCAGTCAGCTTCCCGATTGCTTCCCGTTAAACCTTGTCCTGTTCAGTCCTGCACTCCTGTACTCTACAGAGCTACACTCAGTAACAAGTGCACACAAGTCCAGTATCACCTAGTTACCCAGTTATTGCCGAGGGGTCTCTGATCCTGTGTCCGCTGATTTTACTGATGGATCTGGACAGGGAGGATCCTGACAATTTAAAGCTCACAAAACACAGGTATTCAATCATTTTTCAGGTTTTATTTAAGGTGTTCTTGTAACATAAAAGAGTGTCACTTTTAAAAAGAGAATTTCCCAGAGAACAAATAATAAGATTTGTTAGTTTAATGAGAGATTGGGCCTGATTCAGATTTGGAAATAGAGTAAAGGGCCCATACACCAGCGATGGATTGCCACAATGGTGCTTTCCTGCGATGCCGGGTTGGAGGATGGGTGACATCCAACATGTTGGATTTCACAGATTTGCCGATCATGATCAAAAATTGCTCGTGATTTGCAAATCTGTAAAATTTAACATGTATAATTTCACCGATCCTCCGACGGATACCGAGAACATAGATGGCCGCCAGTGTTTTCGATTGGACAGCGCCTGATGTATGGTAGCCTTAAGGTAGAGCAAGTAATTGTGCATCTGGACAAACCATGTTGTAATGCAATGGGTAAAAATACATCTTTTTTTTTTTTTGCATGCAGGGTAAACAATGGCTGCTTTTGCATGTAGCCCACAAATACTGGACATATTTATTTTTACACTGCAATTTAGATTTCAGTTGGACAAACCCCTCCCAAATCTATATCTCTCTGCACATTTTACATCTGCCCTACCTGCGGTGCAACATGGTTTTACCAAGATGCACAGTTACTTGCACTTTCTTACTCTATCCCCAAATCTGAATCAGGCCCTTTGTTTAAAAGGCACTTTATATATATCATAACAATATGAAAATTGAATTGCGGACTACACACATATTTTGCAATTGGTAGGCACATCTAAACCCCTCATTGATTGTGTTTTACACTGAAATTCTAAAAGACTGCAGAATCTGAGTAACTTCTCCTAATTGAAGAGTTTGGAAGGTAAGTTCTGATTCCATGCAAGGCTAATGTATATATCCCATGGAGACCGCCTTGACGTGTTGCCTTTTTCTAAAAACTAAAAATGTAATACATACATCTGTTACTTTTACTATAAATTGCAGCCATATTTAGTTTATAATATATAACACCACTCTTTCTGTAACACCATGCCGTATGTGCACTAAGACACTTATATGTACACGTAAGTCTGGTATATATTATCTGTATCCAGAATGTTACAAAAATTTTATTTATAATTAACATGTGGTAAACATAAAATTAGGCAGAAATATTGAAATATCTAAGGCAGTGCTTGCTATGTAAGCATGTAAGGAATATGGATGTATTTTTTGTTACGGTATCTGCTCACCAGCTCAATACAGATTAAAAGTGATGCAATAGATGATAGTCTATTGAAGATGTCAGGGAGGGCAGGGCCACCAAAAAACTTTAATGGGGCTTATTTGGACCATAGGCCTTCAATCGGACAGCTCTGATATAGAGGAAAGCTGATTTTAGTAAGCCATTATTTTTAATTAATTTTCAAATAGTAAATCTCTATACTAATACATATTTATGGGACAGTATATTGAATGTTTGTGTACTGCATGTGGGCAACTTTAGAGACATAAAAAGCAATAGTAGAGAGCTATAGCGTACAATTATAATAATAATGAAAACAGAAATGTAAAAAATATATATGTTCAAATTAAAGTTTACTGGTATAATTTACTGGTATTTTTGTGGAAACAAGATAAAGTCTTAATGACAGATTTAATGTCTGCTATCACTCTAGCTAAAGTGGAAAATTTGGGTATTTGTACATATGGATGTGATTAGGTCCATAGCTTTATTAGTCTTTTATTTAGTATCATTATTTGAATTATGAACTGTGATTTAATTCTTTCCATATTCTTTGTAGTTCTTGTCATTATCCTCCTATGTCTATGTCTGGCATGTTCTTGCTTTGAAATGCTGCCAGAATTACTGATTTAGGTTTTAGCTCAAAGTTACCTATGAAGCTGGCTTTTTTTAAATCAATCTATTGTAATATATTTGATACAAAATTCCTTTTTTAAGTTTAGAAAGTGTCATGCTGTATTTATGTATCAATGAGATATGTACAGTATGGAACGAAAAATGCATTGGAATAAAGTAACAGTTTTATACATCTTTATTGTATCTTCTAACTTGCTTTTAATGAATTGTGAGGTGAAACTGGAGTACCCAGAGGAAACCAATGCGAGCACAGGGAGAATATACAAACTCCACACAGGGCCGTGGTGGGAATTGACCCATGACCTTGGTGCTCTGGGGCAGTAACGAAGCAGCAAGCTATTCTATAAGGGTGATATTGCACAGGAAACTAAACTAAAATATAGATTACATTACCACCTTTAGGAGCCTATTCGTTAAGATAAATTGACTTATTATACATGTAGAAACACTAGTTTTTACAAGCCCCTTCATCCTTAGTGAACAAATGTGGCCTTTGTATATTCATGAAGAACCAGAAGCTTCAGATGTCATTAGTTCCTGGAGCCGCGCTCCTTCCAAAAAAACACAGTTATATCATTACTACCAGAATTCATTATAGCGAGTAATCTCTGGCAAAGTACAATGAAATAAATGTACCTTCTTGACCACAGTTTTATTTACATATTAGCTAACTTACAGTATATCACCTGTTACTTTGTATAATGTGTGTCAGCCTCCATTGGCCCCTTGCATGCCACAGTTTCAGTCCCCATGCATGGCAGAAGAACACATGTAGATAAGGCTATGTGTATACTAGAATATGATAAGTAGATGAGTGGATATTTCTGATGAAATTATGATTATTTTGCAGAATATGCTCCTTTGTTTAGAATTCAAATAGGCACAGAAAAGTTTACCATGACCAGTTCATAGCATGGAAGATTAACAATAAATATCCTAGAAGAGATAGTACACAGTGACATCTTATCATACAAAGCCACCTATTGTCCCTCCAATATAGCTTCTCAAGAAATACTCAGCCTTCTGATATTGCTATACTTCAACATTCTTTCTCAACAGCGGAGGCTTATTCCACTAAACCCATATTCCTCCATAGCTTGTGGTCACAACTCTAACTTGGATGGTATGGAACCTGACTGTACAATTAGGATTAGAGTATAAACAGAACAGAGGTGTGGAGTCTAACACATTGGTTGCCTTCACTGAGGACCCCCACAAGGGGGTTTGGGCTTCGCTGCACCCGATAAACAGGCCGTAACCCACTGAATTGGTTCCAATATACCAGCTGGCGGGTACAAAGGCAGGTAGTGAGACTGCTCGTCGTGAGGCGTACTGAAGTGTAATTGGCATGAAAGGGTCAAAAACAGGCAGGCAATGCAGTATCGGGGAATAAGCTGAATCAGGTTTGATGAATAGCCAAAGTCAAAAGCAGGCAGTATCTAGAAGCAGTACCAGGGCAACAGGCAAGAAGAATCATCAGAGGGACCGGATTAGGACACAGGTAAATACGCAGGGAGCTCAGCCAGAACAAATGCTGGAGATCAGGAAGTGAGCCTTCCACGTTCTTTTTACTCAGGGACCCACTCCAGAATTTATTGTTCCAAAACAAAGAAATTCTTTGAATTAAAAACTGTTTAATAAAATTTCCATCCAATATAAAAACAATAAGGATATCCTACCCAGCCAGAGGGAGGTGGTAGTCCATAAGGTGCAAAGATGTTAGGGATCCTAAAATTGTCCTTCTTATGGAAACACACCCTTTAAGTGAGTAGGTAATAATAAAAAGTAGCCACGTATCCCCACCTGGATGGAAATTTTATTAAACAGTTTTTAATTCAAAGAATTACTCTGTTTTGGAACAATAAATACTGGAGTGGGTCCTTGAGTAAAAAGAATGTGGTCTGGCGTATTCGTCTTAAAGATACCCTGATGTGCCTGTTATCCAGAGGGAATCAGTGAGTGAGATGTTTAGGGTACAACCCCGTAATATTCATCACATATGGTGATGGTTCACAGATTCACATTCAAAGATATCATTACATGTCCGAACACAAGTTTAAGACTACGAGGTGTATTCAATATGAAAGGTTAACTTCCCTGGCGAAGTTAACGTTTCATATCGGAGTTTTTTTCTGCGTAAAGGTATGGTGCGCGCTCCCGCTTATCCCCGTATTCAATATCAAATTAACGAAAACGGGAAACTCCAAAGTTGGATTTGCGTAAAGTTCCTTAAAATAATTGTAAGACCCCCCTAAAGTTGTAAAAACATGGGGGAACACTATGGGTACCCCCGTTTTAGCCTTTAATTGAAAGTCGGGGATTTAAATAGCCACAGCAGGTGTTTTTTTTCCGACATTGAAGTGATGCAGAAGAGCACTTAGGTTATTATTTTCATTTTTTAAGTGGTCCCATCAAATTTGGGGTACATGAAAATGGATACTAGCATATTTTGGTGTCCCTAAAGTAATTTTTTTTAAATTCTGCATTTGTGCACCTGCCGCTATAATTCTATTCTAGAAAACACCTGTCGCATACTTGCAGAATAGCCCTGAACCTATTTCCCTATTGTTTAACAATTTTTTCCCATTTTTTTTTTGCACCCCAATTTTTAAATTAATTTTTTGGGGTGTCCCTATTTTTTTTTAAACTTTTTTTGACACAGTTCTTTTTTAAATGTCAATCTCAGGGGTGCAGGCTATTTTTTTTAAGCCTGCACCCCTAAACACCAATTCTGCATTTTTTTTCGACACCTATTCAATGGTAAAAAGTTATCACCGTTTTTTATCAAAGACTTTTCAAAACTGCGATAAGTCTTTGAAATTGAATACGGTTTAAAACTAAAACAAATGATATTAACGCAAAAACGTTAAAGAGTGCGATATTAACGCAAAAAACAATGTTATCGCACCCATATTGAATACCCCTATGTGAGTCTTATGAGTGGGGGGCATCCACAATAACTGAAATTCAAGTCTATATTAATATTTCTCCAAAAGATATAATTTGTGTTTTTTATCAAACAGTATTACACTATTGTTTGTATTATCTTTCTCTTTACATGCAATACTTGAGATACTCCTTTGAAGAAAGAAATTCCTAAAAACAGGGGAGTATATCTGTTCTATTGTTTACAAGCGCCATTACACTTGTTACGATTTTTTTGTATATATGCCATTCATCTTGATTAGCTTAGACATAGATCCTGATGAATTTCTACAGGTCTTGGTTTACACATTCCATTTGACCATTACTCTGCGAATGATATGCTGATGAGAAGTTTAATTTGATGTTGAAACATTTGCAGAGAGATCTCCACAATTTGGAAATTAACTGTACTCCCTGATTCAAACTGATGTTTTCAAGAATTCCATGCAGCTTGAAGATTTCTTTCTAATAAAGTTGTTGGCTAACCTTGGAGTGGAGGGCAGTCCCTTTAAGGATACAAAATAAGCAGCTTTAGAAAACCTACTAATTGCTACCCAGATGGTATTAAACTCTTGACAGGAAGGTACTGTAGTTCAGAAATTAAGTCCATGGAAATATGTGTCCATTGATAAACAGGAGTTTTAAGAGGATGCAAGGGCCCTAAATGAATTCGAGGTTGGATTTTATGTTGAGCACAAGTAGAACAAGCTGCCACAAACTATTTTATATCCCAATGCACTGATGGGCACCAGAAGTTCCTGAGAATCAGGTCTAACGTCTTCTTCACCCCTGCATCGCCAGTGAAACGTGATGCATGTGCCCACTGGAGTCATTTTAGATAAAGCTTGGGAAAAACAAATTACTTTCCAGGAGGTATTTATACTTTATTAGTCTCTGAAAGGAAGCAAGAAATGGTTTTCTGCTCACAAGGCACCTCTTCCTCTGTGCTTCGGAATGTCCTGGACAATTCATCAGCCTTGATATTTTTGTTTCTGGGGAGATATGTGATGACAAGATTGAAAAAGTCAAAAAACAACAACCACTTGGCCTGACAATAGTTCACACAGTGAGCTGTGGTACAGCAGATTTTTTGGGTCGCTTAACACCGTCGCAGGGAATTTTGCTCCCCCTAACAGGTGCCACCGCACTTGTAAAACAAGTTTAATACTAACAATTCCTTGTCCCCCACAGCATAGTCCTTCTCTTGTGGGAGATGAAAATACAGGAGCACCACTTCTCGGCTATGTCTTTTTGAACGGATAACTCCAACCATAAAGGCATCCACCTCTGAGTAAAAAGGCTGATCTGGATTCGATTGCCTTAGAATTGGTGCCAATGTAAAAAGTTGAGTAAATTCGTTTTCAGCTTTAGGATGCCAATCCTTGGTATTCTGTGACTTCCTGGTAAAAACTTTGATGGGAGCAACTAGCGTTGAATAATTTCTAATTAACTACATGTAGAAATTGCAGAATCCTAGAAATTGTTGAATTGCTTTTAACCCTGTAGGATGGGGCCAATAGGCGATGGCAATAAGTTTTTTAAAAACCACTCAAGACTGGCACCAGAGATGATGTATCCCAAGAATGCAATCTCCTCTTGCTCAAAGATTAATTTCTCAAATTTGCAGTATAGCTGGTTTGCCCGAAGATGGGTCAGCACTTCACTCCCATATTTGCAGCGGGATATCACATTTTTAGAGAAAATCAGAATATCGTCTAGGTAGACCACAATGTATTTATACAGGAGTTCCCAAAATATAATGTTCATATAATTTGTAAGACTGTTGGTGCGTTACTCAATCTGAAGACAATGACCAAAGAATTAATAATGCTCGTCATCTTTGGATTTAATTTCTTATTAATTTGTAAGTCCCACATAGATCCAACTTGGAAAAAACTGTCCCCAAAAAAGTATTTCAAAAAGCTCAGAGATTGAAGGCAGGGGATACCGTTCCTTCACAATAATGGCATTTAATCATCTAATCAATATAGGGTCTGAGACCCCATCCTTCTTTTTAACAAAAGATCCCAGCTCCTGCAGATTACTTCAATTCTCTGATGAAGCCCTGTTCGAGATTCCTGTATATACTCAGTTATTGCTTGACTCTCAGATAGCGACAAAGGGAAGACTCATCCTTGAGGAAGCATATTCCGAGGTGATAAATCAATGGGGCAATCCCATTGACTATAGGCAGCTAGGGTCTCTGCAGCTTTCTTGCTGAACACATCGCTAAAGGATTGGTAAGGAAGAGGCAAGGAGTCAACTTGAGTGATAGTGGCATTTTGAATAATCTGTTGTGGAGTAGCCTCACCTCGGCTCCAGATAGCTAACCCCCACAGTTTCATGGGGACCCCAAAAGTTGTCTAGGTTTTTTGAACCAGCGTTCAATAAAATTTGAAATATAGGCCACCAACCCTACGGAACAAAGGTGGATTATATCATCTCTTTATTGATGGGGCAGGCCTTATGGGAAGGAAAATATTCGCTGATGCACATTAGTGCGAACTTTCTGGAAGCCTTAAGAAAAGGTTTTTGACAAGAAAGTGATTTCTGCAGCTTCTTGCATCTGAAATTTTTGCACCTGAAACTAAATATGTAAATGGGCTTCAAAGAGTTTATGTGCCACATTTAACCCTGTTTAGTATGTGACTGCATAGACTGTTTATCTATCCTCAGACGTGTCAGAGACCAGGTTTCTCCCAATACGTTTAAAATAGAGCAAATTTTTTACATCATCCAGATGTAATTTATAAAGAAAAGCGCATTTGTTGGTGTTAAAACTATCATTGTAATAAAAATGTATCACAAGTTATCTAAAACACAATGGGGCTGATTCTGAGTTGAATGTAGTCGCATCCGTATCTGCATCTATTGGGGGATGTCTGTCTGTGACTTTACACAAATGCCGCTCAGGGCCGGCACTAGGCTTCTCTGCTCCCAGCACCGCCCCATGCTGTACCAGCTCCCATTCCCTCCCCAGCTCCCTCCCCTCAGTTTATACCCGATCATGCCAGTAGGGGTGGGAAATTTTAGCATCAGCCGATGGTGACGGTTTTAGGCTATGACGCTCTGGGCGCCAACCCTGCAAGCCCGTGCCTATAACCGCCACTGACGCCGCTTCAAGGCCCTTCCCTGGTGTACATCTGTGCGTCTGAATGTGCAAGGACTGAGACACCCACTGTTAGCGTTGTAGGTGCTGAAATACCACTTGTTCCATCTTTAGACGCACCATCAGTCACATCATTGAAACTTGCACCAGCCCTACGGTAGGTGCACTTTCTCGGTCTTGTATGGCCTATGTGAGAGATTCAGCATGGGTGTATGCAGCCATTATTACCGACACACTAGCGACAGTCCCATAACACACCCATGAGATGGTCCGTCTCCCTGTCACTGCCAGAAACACCCACTACATTTTCAACACATTTCTGAGTCCGTGCATCTCCCATACAACTCAATCATAACTCCGACTGTGCAAACACACGTCCGACATCAGCAGTGTTTGCCAATCAGAATCATGCCCAAGGCGTCTCCATCTAACATACAAAAGGAAAAGAACAAATGTGATAATTGAAAGGATGAAACTAAGAGATATTAGAAGGGACTTTGTAAATTTAGCACATGCCTAACTTGGACCACAATCCTTCATATGGTCAGGCAAAATATCTGCACAGAGGGCTTGATTTAGAGATGGATCCAAATCCCGTTGCAACTACGATTCTGTATACAGCGGACTTAATGATGTCGTGTGTACATAGATGCCCCCCTTTCTTTCACATCCACCGCTTAAATACAAAAGCGGGAACATCGGTCACACAAGGAGCTTCTGAGTAAGACTATGCTGTCTCAGACAGAGTAGCTCTACTAAGACACCGGGGCCTCTCCAGCTTGTACTTTGTATTTCACTTTTTTTTCAATAAAATCGTATTATTCGTACAGATTAAACAAATGTTGTATGGAAGAATATTGACATATATATTTAGTTTTCAGTGCATTAAACCAAAACATTAATTAAAGAAAACTTTTTCATGATTTCTCATAGCTACTTTTACCCAATTAGCTCTACCACAGTTATCTCATTGGGGGGAATTCAATTCAGCGCGATGATGAATAGCCACAGGAGGGAGCTCCCTCAGCTATTCAATGTGCTGTGTGCCTTGTCTGGAAGCAGGTAAGTCAGATAATGCCGGTTCTTGTGACTTAACCTGGGTGTTAAGGCGCGGTAACCGGCATTCTCCAACTGAAGTGCTGGGCGCGCGGCTGTTAGCGCCGCGCTAAGCTGGCAAACAGCTGCGTACCTGGCACTTTTGTCGGATTTCTCCTCGCACCCCAGAGGGGTGCGAGAAGTAGTCCTTTAGCTGCCCAAACAGTGCGTTGTATTGAATAGCTGCAGGAGCTAACTCCAGCGGCTATTCCACATCACACTAAATTGAATTCCCCCCCATTGTTACGGTTTCCCTAGGATATCCTGCATAATCCCCCAGAACTCAATAGACAAGATCTTCTGCCACTAACAGCCACCTGTTGTTCCCTTAGAACTAGGAACGTTCGCCGGTACTTAGGCAGCCGCCTGGACTTAAACTCTAAGTAGTAGCGGTTTACACAGAACTCCTAGGCATACCAAAGTAAAATATGACACCAAAGAGAGCCGGTAACTGAGATGCGGCTAGAGCAGCACTGGTAGTATAGATGCATAATGGAGCACTGGTGATATACAGTAGATGCGGCTAATGTAGCACTGGTGGTATAGATGTGGCTGTATAGCCTGTGGAAGAGATGCAGCTAGTAGCTGGTAGAATGGATGTGGCTTATATAGCCCGGGGAGTTGATGCAGCTAGTAGTTGGTAGAATTGATGTGGCTGGTAGAGCCTGAGGAATTGATGCAGCAAGTAGCTGATAGAATTGATGTGGCTAAATGTCGAGATGCAGCTTGGTTAGCTCTGGTGCAGCTACTAGAGCTAGAGGATACGATGCAGCCTGGTGACCAAGGTGCAGCTTGGTTAGCCATGGTGCAGCTACTAGAGCTGGAGGATACGATGCAGCCTGGTGACCAAGGTGCAGCTTTGAGACATGCAGAAACAAAGTCCAAAAACAGTAACCGGAGGGGCATGTACTGGGATGCTATAGCCGGCAGAGCCATGAGGATGCTGTCGGGTATAAAATAGAAAAAAGAACCAATTAGAGCTACAGACTATGATCCCGTGTTCACAGTACTCTTGACATCGTCCGGCGTGCAGATCACCTAGCAACTGGTGGTGCAGTTCCTGCACGGCAGGCGGAAGTGGTAGATGTGGTCACTGAAGTGCCAGAGAGTGACGAGTTTCTCTGGTGAATTGTAACACTCATAATGCATTTATTTATAAGATTTTGAAGGTTACACCTGGAAAAACACATTAAACAGAATAGACAAGAGAAATGATGTGTAGAATTACAGGTAACAATATGGAGCTAAGGGGCTGGTTTATATTCGGGCGCATTTAAAAAATAAGGAGCAAACACCCAATGTTTCAAATCTGCACATGCGTCCAAGACTCACTGTGCATGCATCCCGATGTTTATCACCAGGAGACACAGATCGGAATTGCATGGAGTTCAATGCAATTCCAACGCGTGGTTACTGGGAGGTTGGCTAACAATGGCAGGCATGTCGGGGTGTGTCGGTGTCAGGGACTGCGTTGGAAGATGCAATTCCACTGGCATTAATGGCCATGTACCGATAGACAATCTGAGCAACCATAAGCTTGCTCGAATGTCTGATGGTGTGGACAATGCCCGATTGATGGTGCGCCTTTGTATGCACATCATTGGACTTGCACCTCGCACGGTGGGCATTTCAATAGGATGCGCATCAACCACAGCATTCCCATACACAATAGCGGCTGCAACAAAAGTCACAGCTGCTACTGCATCCACTTAATCAGGCATGGAGAAAGTGGAATATAGAAGAAAACAAATATAATAATCCGAACAGTAATACTTTACAATAAACATATAATAAAAAATGAGCAGCCCGGCCTTTTAAGGTGGGTGCACACTATACAGATATATCTGCAGATGATGGTTGTACTGCCCCGCACTAAGTGTCTGACAAATTTTGAGCAGCCAGCATAACCAATACTCTATCTTCCACTAATCCAGTCAGATGTGATCTGAAGAACTGAGTTTATTATTTCCATAGAGGAGCTTGCGTGGAAATGATAAGTCATGTGATGAGCTGGCAAGTGGTGTTGATAAAACTGTAAACAAACAATGAAAAGCAGTTACTATATGTACATGGGAATGCAAGGCAAACATATACATAACATGGGATATTCAAACAATTTGAAACATACAGTATGCAAAGTACAGGCTGCAATGTCACATAGTACAGATAACATGCATAATATAACTGGCTAAGCAGATCTATGGCACAGTTGAAGCTTAGAACTCACCATCGGATGCTGTACCAGGATGAGCATATGTAATGATGACTGTCTGGGACCATGTGAAAAGGAAAATGGCTGCTTACAGCTCCTTTAGCCCAGAATGCATTGCTAGACTGCTATGGAATGCTAAGATGGTCAAAATGGATCAGATTTAAACTGCTGCTGTCCAGACCACTAGGTGGGGCTGCTAATGTGAATTAGTGCAACATAACAAACCCCATGCTGAAGGCATGACACTCCCCATCTGGTATCGTTGATACTGCAAATTTAAACTCTAAATAGGTAACAGTAAAAACAGTTCAGACACTGGTCTGAGAAACAATTTAGTCTCTCCTTGCTTACAGATCTTGACCTCGACCTTACGAACTTTTCCGTCCTTGCTCGGGGACATCTTGGTGACAATACTCAAAGGCCACTCGTTACGTTGTGACTGACAATCTCTGACAAGCACAATGTCACCAGGTTTTAGGTTGGGTTTGGCAACTTGCCACTTGGTCTTTGGCTGCAGGGTAGAGATATATTGTCTTTTCCACCAGTCCCAAAAGGTGCTTGCTAGGCTTTGAACTTGCCTCCATTATCGTTTGAATAAGTCTTTGTTGGTGAACTCTCCAGAAGGAGCATAGATAGTCCCAGTCTTCTGAGTAAGAAGAGTAGCAGGAGTTAGTAGAAGCGGATCTTCTGGGTCATTAGAAACTGAAGTCAAAGGTCTGACATTAACAATAGCTGAGACTTCAGCCATGAAAGTTGTTAAACTCTCGTGAGTAAGTCTTGCAGTACCTACTTGTAGGAATATGGAATCAAGGATTCTGCGTATAATGCCAATCATCCTTTCCCATGTACCTCCCATATCAGAAGAATGAGGCAGGTTGAAAGTCCATGTACAACTTTGCTCACTGAGGTATCTCTCTACACCTTTAGTGTTGATGTTTGAGTGAATTTGTAGTTCTTTGGTTGCATAAATATTTTGGCAGTGATAGCAAGCTATACATTCAGTCACTCTTAGAAATGTGGCACGTTTAAATGAACAGGCTGTATGAGTTAGGCAGGTAATTACTCTAAGAAGTGATTTCCAAGTTGAGAATCTTTGGACTCTGGACCTCATTCAGAGTCGGTCGAAGCGGACGCACGGTCGTACGAAAAAAGGGGCCGGATATGCAAATGATTCCCTCGCAAGTTGCGTCCCTAAGTTCGGATCGGTAGTTGGCCGACCAAGGGGAGGAAGCGGTCGGAAGACAAAAAAATACGCCCCCCTTCTCGTACGCATTGCACGTCATCTCCGAACATATAAGGATTAATCGAGACCATCAGGAACTGGTCGTAGAGTTTAAGGTTGACCATACCCTCTCTTAAGCTCTACGATCATGTCAGTGTAAAAACCTCCCATGTCACATGTGCCATGACGCTACTTTGTTAATTATGCACTCCCATAAAACGCTGTTCGCATAATGAGGCACGCCTGAGTTCGGATCTCCACTCCCCCATTTTCAAACACCTTCCCCTGTTACCACCCACAAATGCCTCCATCTGTCACTCAAACTACCGACCTGGCTGTGTTCAAGGAGAGAGAAATTTCTTATCATAGCGGCTAGTTTGCGCACGCGCATTGCGAACTTTACGCATGCGCAGTATAGCGAACATCGGTGGCGTACGACCGTGTGGCCGCAACGACCGACTCTGAATGAGGTCCTCTGTGTGGCTCAAGTTGACAATGTGAGATCATGGTATGGATTGTTGTCACAGCTAGCATTGCAGCACAAAGTTCTAGCCTGGGTATGGTATGCCCTGGAAGTGGTGCTAACTTTGCTTTGCCCATGACAAACCCAATATGACACTGGCCTCTAATATCCACAGTTTTAAGATATGCAACAGCAGCAATTGCTTGGATTGATGCATCAGAAAATACACATAGGGCCTCATTCAGAGGCAGTCGGAGGATGCAAGCGGTCACTCAGAAACTGGGTGGCTGCTTGCATCCTGACCGGCCATCTCTGTTTCGGTCGTTAGGTCGTTAACACCCACAGCTCTAACAACCACTACGGTGATGGTCGCGATGGTCATTGACCATCGCGACCATCGGGGCTTACGACGAGACCCTAGGGTAGGGTCTCACTTGTCGTAAGCCCCGGAGAGATTCTGGCTCTGTCAGAGCCAGAAGCTCTCCACTGACATCACTAGTGATGTCAGTGGGGCCTCCCCCAAATGGCAGGCATTCCCATGGGCTGCCACCCCCCCGGCCCGCCTTCCAAATGGGGCGAGCTGTCAATCAACATCGACAGCTCGCCCCCTTTGCAAAGAGACCTGCTACGACCGGCGCTGTCGGTCGTAGCGGGTCTCACGCATGCGCACGAAGGAGCCAGCTCCCTCGTGCGCATGCGCACTAGACAAACATCGAGGCGGTCGTAGACCATACGGCTGACTCTGAATGAAGGCCATAGTCTCTGGTTTTATACTTCTGTAGAAGGCACAGGAGCATATGAACGTGTAATATAAAGGTTGGTTAAGGTGGACAGAGAACTTTTCCACTCCTCCCACAAATCTCTTTTCTGAGGAGACAGTGGCGCATCCCAGTCGGATGACTCACAGGTTAGGTCTCTGAGCAAGGCTTTACCTTGGATAGTAACATGAGCAGAAAATCCTAAGGGGTCATACAAGCTGTTTATAACAGACAAGACACCTCTGCGGGTGTAAGGTCTTTCCTCACTGTTCACTTGGAAGGTAAAGGAGTCAGATTTTAAGTCCCATAAGAGTCCAAGGCTACGTTGAGCTGGTGGAAAATCAGTTCCTAAATCTAAATCCCTTAAGTCACTGGTATGATCTTGAGAAGGGAAGGCTTCCATCACTCTTTTGCTGTTGGAAGCTATTTTGTGAAGCCTGAAATTAGAGCAGGCAAGCATTCCCTGAGCTCTCTTGAGGAGGCTGATTGCTGTCTCATCCATTGGCATAGATTTTGAACAGTCATCTACATAAAAATCTTTTTCCACAAGTTGTCTATTATCAGAACCATACTCTAGCTCACCATTTTGATCTGAACATCTGAGTTCGTAGATGGCAACTGCAGGGGAAGGGCTGTTACAAAAGATGTGTACCCACATGCGGTACTCTGCAATATCTTTAGAGGGGTCGTTGTCTCTGAACCAAAGGAATCTTAGGAAATTCCTGTCACTTTCCCTCACGAGGAAGCAATGAAACATTTGTTGAATGTCAGCTGTGAAGGCAATAGAGTCCTTACGGAAACGTATGAGTACTCCAAGGAGTTTGTTGTTAAGGTCTGGTCCTGTCAGGAGAACATCATTTAAGGAGATGCCTTCGAACTTGGCACTGGAATCAAACACGACTCTGATCTGACCTGGTTTCTTTGGGTGGTATACTCCAAACATTGGTACCAGCATTCATCTGTGTCTTTAAGAATGGGAGCTATCTCAGCATGACCGTTCTCAAATATTTGGTTCATGAAAGAGAAGAAGTGATCTTTCATTTCTGGTTTCCTGCGGAAGTTGCGTTTTAGTGAAGAGAAGCGTTTAAATACTTGTTCTCTGTTAGGTAGGTGCTGTCTGTGTCTTTTAAAGGGTAGAGGTGCAACCCAACTGTTGGCATCATCTTTGACTAGTCCCTTTTTCATTATTTCCAGGAATAGATTGTCCTCTATGGACATTGCGACTTGATCATCCCTTTTTTTTCTTTGGAAGACTGTGCACCACAAATGTTCTTGGTAGCTGTCACAGATGTGGTTGTCACTAGGAGAGTCTATGACAGTGCAGTGTGGTAGTTCCTGTATGAGGAAGTGATTGTGACATGGTTGAAATAGAGAAGGGCACCCATTTTCTAAAGTACAGGTAAGCATGCTGTTGACAGTAACTGGTTTATGCACATTTCCAAGACATACTACTTCTATTATGACCAATCATAGGTCTAATCTTTGAGCATGAGGAGCATTGTGTGGACCGTTAATCTGACTTCTGACTTTGTGGACTCGTAAGATATCTCTCTCAATGAGTAGAATTATCTGGGCTAGTGGGTCCAGTTCTGGTATCAGATGTGCTATACGTTTCAAATGTGCATGATGGATAGCTGCGTCTGGTGTAGGGATTTCAGACCTATTATCGAGGATCTCATTACATTCAGGGATAGTGGGTAAGGGAAGGCATGTCTTTCCATCTAAGGACTCAACTTGACAGCCGATTGCTCTTCTCCCCATTGTCTCAAAACTCCCTGCACAAGTCCTTAAGGAGTATGGAGTGCTGGGTCCTTTGATATTAAAGTTCTCAAAGAATGTTGATCTAGCTAGAGACTTGTTGCTTTGATCATCTAGGATTGCATAAAGTTTGACAGCTTTCTCTGGTTGGCCGTTGGGGTAGACTCTGACCAAACAGATTTTGGAGCAAGATCTGCCGCTATTAGTGTCTTTGCAGACTTCAGTACATTGTGAAGTTATCTCTGGTATGACTGCAGTAGTGTCTCTTTGCTCCACATTGAGCTCCCCGCCATGCTCTGTGTCACCATAACTGTGTTGTAAAGTCAATGGGGAAGGTCCAGGGTGTAGAGCTGTGTTGTGTTCTGTGCTGTGACATTTTGTGCAGTTAACACTAACCTTACAATCCTTGGCAAGGTGGGTTGTAGAAGAGCAGCACTTGTAGCAGATGCCGTTTTCTCTTAGGAATGCTTTGTGGTTCTCCAGGGACTTTCTCTGAAGGCTCTGCATTTCAGGAGAGGATGCGGTTTGTTATGCAGGGGACACTGCTTGGCAGCATCTTTATCTTTGTTCTCTTGATGAGTAGAATAGGTAGACCTGTGGGAAGAATCTGTATAATGCACATTAGTCTTGTGAACTGCAACTGACATTTTGCGGGGGTTAGGTAGAATAGGGGTTGAGCTGGTCAGTGTAAAGGCAAAAAAAGGATCATTCCTGGTCTTAGCTTGTTGGTGCACGAAGTCCACAAAAACAGAGAATGGTGGAAATGGCACGTTGTGCCGCTGCTTATATTTGGAACCATGGGTGAGCCATTGCTCTTGCAGATTGTAAGGTAGCTTTTGCACTATAGGGTTAATGCCTCTGGCTGTGTCGAGGAAGGCAAGTCCTGGTAAGTCTCCCTCACACTTGGCTACTTGAAGCTCCATTAGTAAGTCACTTAATTATCTCAGTCTCTGATAGCTTTTGTTAAGTAACCTAGGGAAATCATCAATTCTTTTGAATAGTGCACTTTCTATTATCTCTGGTGAGCTGTAGCACTCATTTAATCTATCCCAGATCATATTAAGGCCATTCTCATGGTGGTTAATATTGATCACACTTAAGCTTCTAGCATGTTCAGCGGATTCATTCCCAAGCCATTTAATTAAAAGGTCTATCTCTTCACTATGTGAAAGGTCTAACCCTCTAAATACATTTTGGAAAGAGGATTGCCAGGCTCTGAAGCTCTCAGGGCGATTATTGAACTTTGCGAGTCCGTTTGTGACCAGCTCACAGCGAGCAAAAAACTTGGCAAAGTCTAATGTGTCTTGATTGGCTATAGGAGATGTTGTTTGTGCATTAACATGGTGAGTAAATGGTGCGTAGTCATACCTGTTAGGATTGTATGCTTCCTGTTGGCTTGTATCATACCACTTTTGTGTGAGGGTAGTTGTGCCTTTGTTGTAGTTTGACTACTCATCAAACAAACACATATGGCTAAGTAGTAGCTATCGCTGCACAAAAAAAACAATATGGCATGATAATAGTGAAACGGGTACCTGAAGGTGCCATTCAGGCCCATGCAACACAAAGTCACTATAACACGATTATAAGCTCAACTCTGTAGAGAGAATCATTGTATTTCTCTATAAAAAATATAGATAGCCTAAATCTTGGTTACCCCAGCACTCAACACCTGACTGGGCCTCCCTGATCCAAACTCCTGCCTCTGTAAATCTGTCTTGTAGCGGACAAATATCAGGACAATGTAAATAAAACTAACAAAGTACACATTAGCCATTATCTCAAGAACATGGATAATAAAACTTAACAACAAACATTATCCCCCCTTCACCCCACCCAGTATACAATACCCCAACCACAGAATACCTGAATCCCAGAACAACCCCCCTCCCCCCAACAAACATTTGCTGCCTAACAACCCCCAACTATTACTATACAAGAATAAAGCAGGTACAAGCTATTCTATAATAGAACAAAGAGATGTCTGACTATACAGTGCCTTGGTAAAAGCAAATTTGAACCAAGTAGCCAGCACCAAGACATATGAGAGACTAGGAAGCAAGAAAGGATATAATAGTATCAAACAGTAGAAAGACCAATATAGTATGAAGGGTCATAACAGAAAAGGTCAGAATAAAATAGCACATTACATGGGTGCACACCACAGAAGATTACATAAAAATGGTGAACTATATGGTGCACTAGAGAGCACAACAAAATGTTACAAAATAGGAGGAAAGAACCTCCACTTAAAAAACCATCCAACACATTGTAGAGATAAGGCAGTCTACAAAATGTAGTACTTCCAAGTATCTTGCACAAGGAGAAGGTCACAGAGCTCACTAATAATATAATGGGAGATTTCATGAAGCTGAATGGCACCCCATCTCCATGATACAGTAGCTTAGCCATGAAAATGTGACAAGGCGGGTCCACAAGGCAATAGTAGATTTGCTATCAGCTAGGATTGGTTAACACATGCAATTACGGGGCATGGAGTCCAAGTACTGGTGGTTTTTTTACATGGACTCCCGCAAGAAAGTATGGACTTAACTGCACCCAGCATGCAGGTCACATCCCCCTGAGTTCTGAGCATATTAGTATGTAGTTTACAGCAGGATAGGTCTCTTAATAGCAGGAACATCAAAGCCAAAAATATATTGTTGTGGAAAGTTTAGGTCACAAGTTGTGGTTAAAACTTATGGATCAGGAAATGCTAAGGATTAATGCAGGAAGGAGAGTCATAAACATATTGTGTCATACACTGTAAGTAATATCAGACAAATCTGGAATGCTGGAGACTATGTATGTGAAGCCTAATACTCTGTGAACTTTCTATAGCCACAGGGAGTTTAAATAGGCTGCCTTATAGAAAAGTCCACCTTCAGGGACAGCAGTATAAAGTATAAGCAGAGTCGTGCCCCTTCCCTGATAGAGAGGCCACTGCACAGGAAACTCAAGCAGACAATGGAGTCAGGAAGACTCAGCATCACTAAACTTCAGGAGACAGCAGTGTCTGACCTGATAAGTACTTGCAGAAGTCCTGTGGTATCTGATGTTGCCCCACCTCTTAGGACTGTGAACTGAACAACCTTTTATAATGTTTTTAAATTAATGTTTTTATGAAACAGATATAGCATTTGAGAAACATGAACATCCTTGTCTTTCACCCAACATCTCTCCTCTGGAACATATACTTTCGAGTCATCCAGGAATTGCAAGAAACACCCAGATATTTAAGAGTCTAGCATATCTATTACTCCATATTTCTCTTGCTGAAGGTTGTTAACAGAAGTTTTTGTATAGATAAGAATCTATTGATGACATAGGCTTGAGCAAGGAAACATGAAAGAATTTTGGAAATTAGAGATGAAGGAAAATCCAGATGGTAAGTATCACATCTTTGGGGGGGAAATGGATGCTGTCAGACAAAGATTTGCACTGGCAAATCAACTCCCTGGTCTTTACTGTCCTTTGCTGCCTGGAGTCTGTAGGTTATCGCCCTCTATCTGAGCTTGGAGGTGACAATGTGGGAGTAAGATATCAGCGTGGTACAGAATTGGCAAACAAAAGTGTAGTTAGGAATTCCGAGGTCAGGGCCACTAGCAAAGGTGCACAACAATGAGACAAGCTAGGATCTAGTGCACTTGTAGAGGTTCGGAATCAGGGGGAAGCTGGGTATGATACATAGGATGTGGACAATGATACAAGGCTGGAGCGGTAAGGTGACCTAATCTCCTGGCATTGTATAGTGCACAGAGATGGCCTTAAATTGGCTGCATACTGAATTTGGTGCCAGTCTGATATCACAGACTCATTTGTTTTTTTAGAAGAAGGATGGAGCCATGCATGAGGCAGTCAGAAGGAACCCATCTGCAACTGCCGACAGAGAAGAGGAGGATAGCAGGTGGCTGTGCTGCCAGACACAGTAAGACGGCACCAAGTTCCAATTTGTGACAGTAATTCATGGGGTTATTAACTTGTGAAAATTTGAAGGGTGCAATATACAGGGTGGCGAACTTCATAATGGGAACTCTAAGGCATAAATTGCAAATAGATAACATACACATTCTCCAGACAAAAGTTTGGGCACCAACTTCCTCTTGCAATCTGCAAATAACTTATTGGTGAATCTTACAAGATTTTTTTTACAGAGTCCCAAATATGTAAAATACGAAAGCAATAGCTGATGCACTGGCACAAAGTAGCTAGTAAAGGGATTGTCAGTCCCTAAATGACTAAATAAAATTAACTAAGATAAGAACCAGCGCTAATTAATAAAATAATTAATAGTGGACGGTTTCAATAATAAAAAATTTAATTTATTATAATGTCACAATCAAAAGACAGTATAAGTCCAAAATCAGTGGCCACAGTCTAAAAAAAACAATTAAAAGAGGCTAATTAGCCCATAGACTCCTGTATGGTTGGTATAGTGCTAGGACGCTCTCCTTATATCCAAAAGGACAAAGCATATAGCAGCAGGATGTTACTGTTCTGTGGTAATATGTCTCCAATCAGTCCTTTTAGCATCCACGGTGCAGATTAACGGGCTGAGGGTAAATACACTAGGTGTCCACTCAATGCTGCAAATTATAATCCAAGGGGGAAATACATATCCATAGGCATGCAAACCCAATAAAGAAGGGGTCAACGTAAAAGGGCTCAACACATTTTGCTGGGCTCTAGTGATCCAGCTTCATCAAGAGCATAAACTGAAGTCTCAATGAAATCTCTTAAATATGTCCAGCAATCTTTCTCAAAACCCTTATAGCATGAAGCATCATTTAATAAAAGTCATGGTAGTAATAATAACTAATAGTAAAAATAAAATACCCATTCACTCTAGGTGTATCCGAAACGTTGTCTTGCAATTCCCCATCCCGATCACCTGACTGTCCCTAGTCACGTGATAGGAGTGTACTCCCTGTATCACACTTGTATAGATAAAACTACATATGAGGACTAACCAACTCATCTAATGTCCCGATCACGTAACTCAAACTAGTCACGTGTGACACAGGATCAACTAATCAGAAAAGAATAAATTATAAATAAACATTTACATCAGGTAAAGCATAGTAAAATGTCTCACTTGTATTGTGGAAACCAGTTCATTCATCAAATCTCAGGTCATGTGACATAAGATCGTCACAAATTACAGTGTCTCACAAAATGAGGAAAATATAATGTATGTGTCATATGGAATCTAATAATCATATGAGGAATGGGTAAATACGCAAATCTATATAGAATGTTATTGTCACGACCAGGTTTTCTCGGCATAAGGGACGATGGGTATTACCTGTGAGGGCACTGTGGTGTGGTCCTTCAGGTGGAGGGGCTGGTGTCTGGCGGCAGGTGTTGGCTGTGCAAGGTGTTCCGCAGGCACAGTGTCATTTTGGCTGGGCTAGGCCTGGTGGTTTTTCCATTCCACTCTGGTATGGGTGCCGCCATCTTGCTTCTGGTCATGTGACTTAGTTGCTCCAGTCCTGGCATGTCACATGCTCTCTCTGACCTATCAAGATTCTGCACTGGGTACTTAGGGGAGTTCAGAGCTTCCCATAGTTGCCAGTTCAATGTGTTTCACAGCGTAGCTGTGAGAGAGTTCCTGTGCTTCTGAATAAACCTGTCTGTTTGAGTGCTCGCCGGTGCTCCTGTTGGATCCCAGCTTCAAAGTAGCCTGCACCGCTCTGCCTGCTCCCAGTCTCCTGCTGGAACCATCCTGCACCTTCTATTTACCCTTTCCCTGCCAAAGGACCTGTGTCTACAGTTAAACCTGAACCTACACTGCCTCCATTTACCTAGCTCTACATTAAGCCATCTCAGTACAACTCTCCACTTAATTAATTCTAGGCTTTTTTATGTGGAATATTAGTATGTAGAGAAGTCACGTCCAAGGTCAAAAAGGCATAAGTAGATTTCCACTCAATAGAATTTATTTGGATTAAAAAATGGGTTGTATCTCTTAGAGGTGACCTCAGAGTGCCAACATATGATGGAAATATCAAACAACATCATTAGCAGCTGGAACAGATGAGCAATCTGGAATCTCCGAAAGGATTGGATGAAGACCATACTGAATGAAATATGGAGAATAGTGTGATAGAACAGATTCATGTGAGCAAACATCCAAAACAGAAGTACTACCCGGGTTTCCTGTAAGACTGAAAGATATAGCGTGAGAACCTCCTGCTGGTCCTGGTTGGTACCTATACACTTAGCGATTTCTTTAAACAATTTGCCCAATTCTGATGGATCAGAATGACAAATCATTAAGTGTGTATGGACTATGTCGTGCGTTGCATGCTCCTCTGGTGTCATCAGCCATGTCATCTGGCCAGCCCTACACGCAACCCAACTTGATGATGCGGCTCACGACCCCATGCCACAGGATGTGGCAGGGACCGATATATTGGGCGGTCGGGCACTGGATCATCTAGTGTGTACTAGCTACCTGATATGTCAGCCCATTGGCGGGGGGCTTGCCAGATGCATTGCTGGGTACACACATTGTTTACTGTGTACCCAGCTTTAGTCTATTCTGTCTGGTCATTGAAGTGAGGCTTATAGGCTGAACAAAAATTCTAATTGATTTTGAAACCAGGGATGTTCTGGAATGGGCAATGGCAGTAAAGGGACGGATGGAGTTTGTCTGGATACTTTGTGTTGAGCACACTGAGAACAAGCAAAAATTAAGGCCCTCATTCAGAGGTGGTCGCAAGAAGCGACCGCTCGTTCTGAATGAGGGCGGCCGCTTGTATTTTTTAGTGCGGCCTCCTGGTCGCTAGCTAAGCTGTGGGTTACCACCCACAGCTTTAGCGACCGACCAGGTTGATGGTTGCGATGGCCAAGATCATCGCGACCATCAGGGCTTGCGACGAGACCCTAAGGACCCAGGGAGCTTCCTGCTCTGATCGAGCAGGAAGCTCCCCACTGACATCACTGCTGATGTCAGTGCGTCCGCCCACAAAACGGCAGGCATTCCATTAGGAATGCCTCAGTTTGTGTAGTCACCCCACCGCCCCGCCTACAAAACAGGGCGAGCTGTCGATCAACATCGACAGTTGCCCCTTTTGTAGTGAGCTCCGGAGCGAGAGAATTTCTCTCTTGCTCCAGGGCTTGCGCACGTGCAGTGCGGCCGATGCGCATGCGCAGGGCCTTAACATCGACCCAGTTGCAATGTCAGCGCTTTGCGACCGGGTCTGAATGAGACCCTAAGTCTTTTACACCAGCTCTTACAGGAGGCCACCAAAAAGAATGAAGAATTAACCCCAGAGTTTTTTTGCCCCATAGTGACCAGAAAATTGAGAGATATGTTCCTACTGTAAAATATTGAGAAGAAACTTGAGAGGCACTAAAGGTTTACCCACTGAAACTTATTGAGTGATATAAATGACAAAATATGGGTCCAGAATTTGTTTATGCTTTACTGGAGTTTCCATATCTTGAGGAACAAAAGAGCATGAGAATACATTTACTTTTTTTGTTTTCCTCCCCAGATCAAAAGGTGATTAATAAATGAAGCGGTTAAAGAATAGAATTCAACCGGTCTTTTAAGAGTTCATGCAATGTGCAGACTGGAAGTGCAGTAGGTTCTTGTGGTCTGTATAGACTGCTACTAGATGTTTTGCCCCTTGTAAAATATGTCACCATTCAGTTATAGCAAATTTGATTGCTTCAGGAGCCCATTCTTTGCACACTTGTGATTGCCAGGTCATGACTTTTATGAGAGCCACCAAGATGGAGACAATTTTTATAAACTGCCTGTAATAGTTTGCGAACCCCAGAAATCATTGTATAACTTTCAATCCCCATGGCTGTGGCCATTTAACAAATTCTTAAATTCAACAGGGAATCATTCCTTTCCCAGAGGTGGAAAGCCATGCCAGAGCTTGAACAGATTGCAGAAAAATTATGAACCTCTTTGGCTTTGTCGGAGGAGAAATTTGACAGCTGTAGCTTATATTGAACTAAACCCTAGTTCAAAGAACCTCTGTAATACTTGGAATTGTCTTTATACTTGGCTGGAGTAGGAATCCTCATCTGAGAGACTGGGCCTACAGCTGCATGTGCAACAACAGCCATTGAATATGGTCCTGCTGGATTAAGGAGAGGCAGTATCACTTCCATGCACTGCATTAGATTATGAAGATGCTGCATCACCTGATATTGGGTGTTTTCTTATATCTCAACCCAGCAAACTAAATTACACAACAGGTCTATAATGGCTCACTGGCTGAATCCATAGTATGGCCAGAGTATGCACCGTGCACGCAGGTCATGGTCCCCTGAGTTCGCTCTAAGCATTATAGCCAAATGTCACGTCTGAGACTGGAGGAGAGGACGTGGTGGGCCTAAGTTGGGGAAGGAAGCGGAGATGAGGGGCCTGGATATAAGTTCTCCTCATCCACAGGTCTTGAGTGTTGGCGAGACCTGGGCAAAGGTGCGGAGTCTAACCCACAGGATGGTGTTCGCCAGTGACCCCCCAATTGGGATTTGGGCTTAGCTGCACCCCGTGAGCAGGTCGCGGTCCTTTGACCAGGTACCCAAGCCCTGCAGGGATAGAGACACTACACCCGTGGCCCAGAGAGGTTATGCCTGCTTAGGCACAAAGCAATTCCTTAAAACACTGTACAGTAATACACCTTGACACGAGGATCAATAATCAGGATTACAAGTGGGGAGCGACTCACGGTTACTTGAGAATTCACCAGAGATAGAAGGCACACAGGTAGAGGTGGTATACGCTGTAGCACGGATGTTCACTGGAGACGTAAAGGCACACAGGTGGAGATGATAACGCTGCTGCACGGGTATTCACCAGAGACGTAAAGGCACACAGGTAAAGATGGTAACGCTGCTGCACGGGTATTCACCAGAGACGTTTACGGCACACAGGTAAAGGTGGTAACGCTGCTGCACGGGTATTCACCAGAGACATTTAAGGCACACAGGTAAAGATGGTAACACTGCTGCTGTAAGGAAATTCGGTACCTGGACCGGGAACTCACTAAAGCACGCTAGGCGACAACCGTTGTTCAGGCAATTTCCTGGAACCTGTGGAACAGTTTTATACCCAGGGGAACCCTTAGACAGGTGCACAGCATCAGCTGATCACGGACCTATCAGGGAGAAGGATACAGTCACATGGGCCGACAGTCATGGCGGTGCCCATGTCCGGACTTGCGATGCCGGACACCAGCCCACCAGGAACCCACTGCATGCGGGGAGAATACTCAGCTTCTCCCCCGCCGTCGCGCAAGCTGCCCGACCACCCAGGATGACAGGGGAAGCCGGCGGTGCGGTAAGCGGGAGCCGATCCCCGGCTGAGCCCTGACACCAAAAGGATATTGCAGTAGATAGGTCAGGTCACAAGCATGTGGATAAGGATATGCCAAGGGATAAAGCAGGAAGTAGAGTCACAAACAAGCCAGGTCATACACTGGAAGTAATATCAGACAGGTCAGGATCACTGAAGAATGTGTATATGAAGTCTGATACTCTGGCAACTTTCTGTAGCCAGAATGGATTTACAAGGCTGCCTGATAGAGGAAAAGTACTCTCTGGCACTGATAGGAACACTTGTAAATTATATTTAAAATCCACTAAAGAGAGTGTCTATGACACTGTAACTCTGTTTAAAATATCCACTATATATAGTGTCTATGACCCTGTAATTCTATATAGGGTAATGGCAGGGGCATCTTTAGAGAGGAGGGGGCCCATGTGCATTCCCCGTCCGGGTCCCCTCCTCTCTTTCCAGCAGCCGGCAGCCAACTATCGCGGCTGGCCAGCCACCAGAACATTAGTAGACTCTGGGAACTAGAGTGTGCCTGGAGTCTACTGCGCATGCACAAAAAAGCCATAAAAATGGCCAAGGCGGCCATTTTTCTGGCTTTCTGTACAGAGCTGACACCCGGCGCGGGACCTCGGGGAGGTAAGTTTTAAGTAATATGGGTGCAGAGTGCGCACTGCGGGCCGCCCCTGGACCCGGGGGCTGTGTGCACCGCACACCCTGCACCCATTATAGATACACCCCTGGGTAACTCCCCTGGTTCCCATGAATATGAGTCATCTAAGATAGTGGTATCTGTGACACTGTGATACTCAATAGGACAAATACCTTACTCAAATAAGTGAGCTATATAAAACAGGAAATTACAAACAGAGGATAAAATATACTTGTTTCTTTGTAAATAGTTTGCAAATTGTCGTGGAGATAAGTGTACTAATATTGCAATGTGGATAAGTGTTGACAGTGCTCAATAACTACTAGAGTCATGTGTGGCACTCTAGTTGGGCACGGGATGCCAGTGCTCGGGATCCCATCGGTCAAATTCCCGATGCCAGCATCCCAACAAGGTTAGGATACCGACACCTGTCGGTAGGTGTCGTAACCCTTCTCCTAACCCTCCCTCCCTGGTGCCTAACCCTAACCTCCCCCCTAGTGCCTAAATCTAACCCTCCCCCTAGTACCTAACCCCTAACTCTCCCCTTAAACCCGCTACTTACCCTTGGGATGCAGGCGGTCGGGATAACGGCACCAGGATGCTGACAAGGGTCAGGATTCCGGCACTGGCATTCTAAGCGGAGCCATCCCCTTTGCCAGGATATTGACCGGATCTTGTGGCACCCTAGCTGCTCAGACAAGAAGAGTGTAGCCTCACAAAGATAGTAATAAATAAATAATGTTAGAGCACTCTATGTAAATTGTGTGAAAAGGTCAAAGGTGAATTAATTCTATACCAAGGGTACTAAGTGCATACATGCTAATGCATATGTCTACACATTGGTAAATACAAACTGTGCCCTTTGTTCAGGTTGTGTCCCAAAAGATAGCTCATAACAAAGACAATGGTATAAGTCAATAAGGTCAAATACAAATTCCACTGTAACATAATAGGCGATCTGTCTCAAGCGAAAAAGTATGTGTGTGTGCGCAAGTATATGTAATAATAAAAAAAAAAAATAACCAAAAGGCCCACTTGAGATGTTCTTTCAGAGTCTCTTATGATTAGTCTGATTAGTCTTTCTGCGGTCTATGTAATAATATAATTGGTAGAAGTCCTTTGAAGGTATGTGCAATAAAAATTCCACTATGCTAAGGCAGTCTCTGCTTTCAGCTTACTTCAGTCACCGCCGTCACACCACCTCAGAGTGATACATAGTGCAGGTATCAAAACTAAAAGGGACATGATTGTACGGACTCACTATGGTAGAGTAAGGTGCTTACTGGATAGCTCCATTTGTGTACGTTGCTCCAGAGATGTCCGATGCTGTGCTTCTCCCTGCAGATGTGTGCACGAGAGTGGGGCATGAGAAAGAAACTGCTGAAATTATTTTAAGATAAAACACAGGGCATTGTTTGTATTTACCAATTTGTAGACATGTGCATTAGTAGTCATGCATGGCATGCACTTAGGAATACACCCTTGGTACAGAACTAATTTACTTTTGTACCTTTTCACACAATCCGGTACCTGGAGAGCTCTAACATTATTTATTTATTACTTAATATTGCAATATACACTTTTCTTGCTACTTCATATAATACATTGCATCTAAATGCTTATGAAAGAAACATTGAACAATAAAATGGAAAAAAGATCACAGTATCAGATAGAGCAAAAAATAAATGGCATAAAATTACAAAATCAAAGTAAAAACTCTCACTAATCTGCAATGCATATAGGCCCTCATTCAGAGCCGTACGCTCTGAGCAGAGCGCACGCTCTGAATGAGGGCCGTCCTCCATAACTATGGAGCGTCCTCCTGGACGCTCGTATAGCTGTGGGTCACCACCCACAGCCTATACGAGCATGCAGTTTGATGGCCGCGATGGTCTTGACCATCGCGACCATCGAAACTGCGAGCCGGAGCCTGCGGTTGAGGTTTTCAACCGCAAGACCCGGAGTGATTTTGGCTCTATCAGAGCCAAAATCACTCCCACTGACATCACTAGTGATGTCAGTGGGCCGGCTTCTGACGGTAGGCGTTCCCTTGGGAACGCCCCCGTCATGGAGGCACGCCCCCGGCACGCCCACCAAAGGGGGCGTGCTGTCAATCAACATCGACAGCATGCCCCCTTTGATCAGACACAACGAGCGAAGGAAAGTCCTTCGCTCGTCGCGTCTGGCGCATGCGCACGACGGAGCTCCCTCCGTCGTGCGCATGCTCAGTGCAGAACATCGACCCACTTGCGAGCGGACAGCCGCTCGCGAGTGGGTCTGAATCAGGCCCATAGTCCGCTACTTCAGGCAGTCAAGCAGTGGATGAAAGCAAAAGCAACCTGGAAAAGTGTGGGTTTATATATATATATATATATATATATATATATATACAGTCAGGTGCATAAATATTGGGACATTGACAGAATTTTCATATTTTGGCCTCTATTCACCACTACAATGGCTTTGAAATGAAACAAATAAGATGTGCTTTAACTGCAGACTTTCAGATTTAATTTGAGGGTAATTACATCCAAATCAGGTGAACGGTGTAGGAATTACAACGGTTTCAATATGTGCCTCCCACTTTTTAAGGGGCCAAAAGTAATGGGACAAACGAAACAATCCTAAATCTAACTTCACTTTTTAATGCTTTGTTGCAAATCCTTTGCAGGCAATTACAGCCTGAAGTTTGGAACGCATAGACATCACCAGACGCTGGGTTTCATCCCTGGTGATGCTCTGCCAGGCCTCTACTGCAAATGTCTTCAGTTCCTGCTTGTTCTTGGGGCATTTTCCTTTCTGTTTTGTCTTCATCAAGTGAAATGCATGCTCAATCGGATTCAGGTCAGGGGATTGACTTGGCCATTGCATAACATTCCACTTTTTAGCCTTAAAAAACTCTTTGGTTGCTTTTGCAGTATGCTTCGGGTCATTGTCCATCTGCACTGTGAAGCGCCGTCCAATGAATTCTGAAGCATTTGAGTGAATATGAGCATATAATATTGCCCGAAACACTTCAGAATTCATTCTGCTGCTTTTGTCAGCAGTCACATCATCAATAAATACAAGGGAACCAGTTCCATTGGCAGCCATACATGCCCACACCATGACACTACCACCACCATGCTTCACTGATGAGGTGGTATGTTTTGGATCATGAGCAGTTCCTTTCCTTCTCCATACTCTTCTCTTCCCATCACTTTGGTACAATTTGATCTTTGTCTCATCTGTCCATAGGATGTTGTTCCAGAACTGTAATGGCTTTTTTAGATGTTGTTTGGCAAACTGTTATCTGGTCTTCCTGTTTTTGAGGCTCACCAATGGTTTACATCTTGTGGTGAACCCTCTATATTCACTGTTGTGAAGTCTCTTGATTGTTGACTTTTAAACATATACACCTACCTCCTGGAGAATGTTCTTGATTTGGCCAACTGTTGTGAAGGGGTTTTTCTTCACCAGGGAAATAATTCTTCTGTCATCCACCACAGTTGTTTTCCGTGGTCTTCCGGGTCTTTTGGTGTTGCTGAGCTCTCCGGTGCGTTCTTTCTTTTTAAGAATGTTCCAAACAGTTGATTTGACCACACCTAATGTTTTTGCTATCTCTCTGATGGGTTTGTTTTGATTTTTCAGCCTAATGATGGCTTGCTTCACTGATAGTGACAGCTCTTTGGATCTCATATTGAGAGTCGACAGCAACTGATTCAAAATGCAAATGTCACACCTAGAATCAACTCCAGACCTTTTACCTGCTTAATTGATAATGAAATAACGAGGGAATAGCCCACACCTGTGCATGAAATAACTTTTGAGTTGATAGTCCCATTACTTTTGGCCCCTTAAAAAGTGGGAGGCACATATAGAAACCATTGTAATTCCTACACCGTTCACCTGATTTGGATGTAATTACCCTCAAATTAAATCTGAAAGTCTGCAGTTAAAGCACATCTTGTTTGTTTCATTTCAAAGCCATTGTGGTGGTGAATAGAGGCCAAAATATGAAAATTCTGTCATTGTCCCAATATTTATGTACCTGACTGTATATATATATATATATATATATATATACCAATACAGGAAATTTAAGGAGAGAATGGCGGTCCACCGCTCCTCGATAGGGCAGCGCTACTAAATAAAAGTAGTGATCAACCGGTGTCCCGTCACTTTATGGAAAATAATCATCCATTGACATCACTTCGATATAGAATGATTGACCATGTGGTCCAACCAATAAGAGGTGGAGATACGGATAAAACCCTTCTTAAACGTGAGGCAGAGTGAATTTATAGATTTGATGTCATAGCCCCACGGGGCCTTAATGAATATTTGCCTTTAGCATGTTTTCTGTGACATTAAGAGTGGATGTGGTATAGTTTTGGATGTGGACATCTTCTTTTTGAAGGTTGTCATCCAATAGACCATTCCAGCTCTTGCAATGTTTGATTGCTATTAGTTTCAATTAGATCATGATTTTGGTGGTCTTTCCAGGTGTTTTTACCAGAGGTCCCTTTGGATTTCACCAGGGTATATGTCCCGGTCATGAAGGTTAAAATTCCCATAAGTCCTCCATGTTTTTGCATCCTTTATATATTTATATATTAAGGTTTATTTATGTTGGCTGCTGGTGAGACTCGGTTTGCACACCAAGTGTCATAGGTGTTTTGTGTGGGTATGATTTAACACTACTCAAGTTTGTTCGTTTCTACTGACAATTATGTAAATTTGGTAGTCTGTTAACCATGTAATAATGTTCTGTGCTTAATTAAACATTCTGTCCTTTGAGATTGTTCTAATGTTTTTAAGTGATCCTATGTGCTCTCATTATTATTATAGTTGCTAGGTGATGGTGTTTATGTCACGTGGTGTGCGCCGTCTGGAGGCACGTGGGAGCATCGTCAGCGGCTGCTGATGACTTCATCTCTATGGGCCCCGGCGAGGACACTGGAGATGTCGATTATTTGCACATGGTGTTTGGTGGAGGGACTATATAAGGTAAATATGTCTGTATTGTTTTATATCCTGAAGACAGTTTATCACATAAACTGAAACGTTGATGATCACCGTGTTGTATTTATTGAGTACCTGAGTGCCGCACTACCGGAGGAGTTATATATGTATGTATATATATATATATATATGTGAGATCATTGTAAAAGACAGGGAGTAATAGAAGATCCCAGAGAAAAGTTAATCTGATGATTTCAAACGGAACGAAGAGCTAAGACATAGGGGAATATTTACTAAAGGTCGATTTTGGCTTTTTGGTGTATTTATTGGTGATTTTAAGTCAAATTTGCTGATCAGGGATTTACTAAAGGCAAAATCGACTACAGTATAAACCGAATCTTGCCCACAATTGACCATCGACCAAACATCGGTACTTTCACATATACCACTCCAGGATCCCCTCATTCAGGACCGGAGCCACCAGGGGGCCCCGGCCACTGGAGGGCGCCACTGAGTCCACAAAAAAAAGCAAGGATGTCTCTTTCAGTCCCGGCTGGGTCTACTGATGACCAAGGCTGATGCACGTGAGTGTTAGAATTTGGGGCATATGGATTAGGGGCATTGTATAGCATAATTCATGGCTATGTTGCATACAATACATTTTGTGCACAGCTGTGTGGCATATGTATTGGAGGCATTGATGTGTAGCATAACTATGAATTGGGGATACAGCTGTGTGGCTTATAATGAATTTGTGGCACAGATGTATGGCATATTATGAATTGGGGAAGTGTTATGAGGAACAGTAACATATTATAAATTGAGGATGCAGTCAGGATACCGGCGGGCGCTATCCCACCCACTGATATCCCAATACTGACAGCCCGATGGGGGACTAAAGATAGGCGTCGAACTCCCGGCATACTGAACGAAGGTAAGCCGGGTGTCTTAGCATCTAGTCGTGGGGGGGTGTAGGTTTAGGGACACCCTGGAAGGGCTAGGGTAGGGAAAGGGGGGGTTAGGCACCACTAGGGGTTTTTAGGGTTAGGCACTTCCCCCGGGAGGGTTAGGTTTAGGCACTAACAGGGGGAGGTTAGGATTAGACACTAGGGGGAGATAAGATTTAGGCACCACTAAGGGAGGGTTAGGGGGGGGAGAGGGGAGGGGTAGGTTACTTACCAGCCCCAATCGGGAATTAGGTCCATCTGGGTTCCGCTGTCAGTATTTGATCCAGTGGTTATTCAGCCACCGGCATTAAATACCGATTCCTATAAATTGGCATCACTAATAGGTGGCATAGTATGGCATAGTATTGAAGGGAGCGGGGCGGTGGATGAAATTTTGCCTAGGGTGCCCAGATAGCTTGCACCGGCCCTGCACTCATTTACTAACAGTTGGATTGGAAATCGACTAAAAATCAACTTCAACGACTTTCAAGGCATACAAACAGTGGGTGGGGAGATGGCGAGGTACCTTTTCTCATTGACTTTATACTTTATTGTATTATCATATATTGTTATAGTTCCATATGATTTGGACCTCTCGGGTTCCTCATTGTTTTTGTTGCACAGATTATCTGAATCATGTATACAATGTGATTTCATGTGTTATTTTCTATTTGAATTGTCACTCTTTAAAATCTATGTGTATCTGACGCATACTGCTTAAATAAAACTTGTTTTAAAGAAAAAAACACTCAATACACCTGCCTGAGTCAGGAAAGTTTAGGAGAAGCATGCACAGATTACTAAGATCTGTGTATGCTTCTTATGCTTAAAATAGTCTAGAGAGTTCAAAAATTTGAAAAAAATGGTGTGGGGTTCCTCCCTATACCCCATTGACCTTTTAGACTGGTCTGGTCATGGAAAATTGGGGGACAATACTGTGCGGTATATCCCCTATTTCCATTAACCTGCACCAGGCTGAACCAGCTGGGGTGGTAATGCCACAGCAGGAAGAAACACAGCGTGGGGTCTCCCTGCCAAAGCATTAATCAGACCCAACCTGTCCAGCCCAGGGCTGCTAATACTCGGAAAGTGCCCCCCCCGCAAAAAAAAGAGGGGTCCCCCTCCCAAGCATTAACTAGCCCTGGGCTAAAAGCCCAGGGCTCTTCCCTGCATCCCTGCTGGCAGTGAATGCAGGGGTAATGGGGTAAATGAACATATAATATTGTTTTTCACAGTGGAACTACAGGTACATGCAAGCCTGCCATTTAGAAATTGTAGAACTACAAGTGCCAGCAGGTCGGTGGAACCTGTAAAAGAGAAAATTATTGTAGGTAAGGCTGTGTTTATCACTGGTCTCCTGGTAGCTGCTAGGGAGGACAGGGATCCACCTTCCCTGAATGTCTGGTATAGAAATTATAAGGGAGTCTCCCAGTGCTCACTCTCTAACAAAAAACAAGGCTTATATAATACACAGAGAATTTATTTTATAAAAAAATGATTCATCCTAAATTGTATTTAAATAACATATAAAAGTATTATATTCATAAAACACCTAATACTGGTATACATATGACACCACAGATACAAAACAACATCTAACATACACCAATGTCCCTTTCCGCTTGTTTTCGTAATGTTGGTGAATTACTCTACTGCATGACAGATTTTTACAATGACTTATTGCAGTGAACAGTAAACTCAGTGTTACATTTGGCACTGTGTTCTCATTTAAGGTAAGTGGATATTCAGACTGTACCTTTTATTGTAAATGTTCTTTTAAGTATAGTGTTATACAGTGCTGGTCTCCAGTAGCAACTGCAGATAATACACACAGGTCCATCTTATATTTAGGGTGGTGGGATCACCTGTTGGCATAATTCTGGTAGCAGATTATGTCTGTAATGTAGGACTAAGCACTGACCTGTTTGTGGCGTGTGCTGGGAGGAAACAAAGTGCCTGCCGACAGATATCCTTGTTTCGTCCTTCGGCAATTTTTCATTCATATCTACTCCTCTTTAGGGTACTCTAATTTGTTTCAGACCTACGAAACATAGCACTGATGGTTCACTTTCGTGTACCTCTTGGAAATGTTTTGGTTTGCTATGGTTCTCTTTCAAATTCATTATGTTGTTGAGGTGTTCATTGATCCTTATATGAAGTTTCTAAATTATTTTGCCTATGTAATGAAGGTCGCATGGGCAATAAAGGAGATAAACTACTCCTTTTGATAAGTAATTTTGTCTCTGATACTGTATTCAGTCTTGGTGGTATGGTAGATAATGCTTCTAATTAGTTTCACTATTACCATTAGTTTCCACTGTTGGTTTTCTTACAAGCTCCGCAAATGCCACATTTTTAGAAGTCTGGTGCTGTGTGGTCCAACCATGTGCTCTGATTTTATTCAAGTAGCTTTTCATTAGGCTATTTCTCAATGTCAGTGCCCTCCTGTAGGAAAGATTTTATTTCCTCATCGACCATTAGGTTATTGCAATGTTTTTAAAGCTATTTGCCAAAAGTTTACTTTGTCCCAAATAGTCAGTGAGACAGAGTAGAACTGATTGGCTGTTGTCCGTCTTCTCTTTATACTAAAGTAGCAATTCTCTGTCTTTCTTGTGCTTAGTTACTTCATTTATCTTATAGTTCTTTCTAACGTAAGACACAAGGATTTCTGATTGTTCCAAGAAGGAAAATTACAAAGAACAATTTATTTTTATTTGTATCAGTTGTCCTTTGGGGATGTTTGTGAACTAATTTCTATGAGGGTAGCGTTTGGCATCCAAATAGCTGTTACGGTCTACTGATTTGCTGTAGGTTTTTATCTCAATTTTGCCATTGTCTATAAAAAAGGTTAAACTAAGGAAGTTCATGCTTACTTCACTGACGTCACTTGTAAATTCCAAATTTTCTTTATTATAGTTGATGAATTGGATGAAGTCTTCTAGTTCGCTTTTCTTCCACTACCATATTATGATGGCATCATCGATGTACCTAGCCCAAACGGCAAGTTTTTCCTGATGGCTGTTATTAGTCCATATATGTTCATATCCCACTGTAATAAATATAGATTGGCATATGATGATGCAAACTTTGTATCCATTGCTGACCCTCTTAGTTGGATATAGAATTTTTCATTTAACCAGAAATAGTTTTGAGTTAATATGAACCTGATCCCCTTCAGGATAAATTTAATTTGTTGAGCCTCAAGATCTGAATCTTCGTCAGTTGTTTTGTATCTGTGATGTCATATGCATGCTGGTTTTAGGTGTTTTATGAATATAATAATTTTATATGAGATTTAAATAACGTTTATGCTGAATCATTCTCTTATAAAAAAAACATTCTTGCAATTTAATACCACTGTGTATTATATTTATTAATAATAAGTCTTCTGTTTGGTTAGAGAGTGAGCACAGGGTGACTCCCTTATAGTTCCAGTGACATCCGTACCTTCACTGTGGAAAAAATATAAAACAAACCACAGTACACACACACCAAATAATGTCAATCTCAGCCTGGTGTCAGTTAATGAAAAATAGAGGGAACCCCATGCTGGTTTGTCCCTCAATTTTTCATTACCAGAGCAGGCTTAAAGGTCCTGGGCTGGGTATGGGTTTAGGCAGGTTGGGCACACTGTGTTTGTTTGTTTTTTTACTCTTTAGCCTCTTTTAAACTTAAAAAGCATGCACAGATTACTATGATCTGTGCATGCTTTTTTTTAGATGAGTTTCTATTCGAATTTTAGGTTCTATTTGTATTCAGTTTTGAACAGAAAGTTCAATAACAAATGCATTTACACTAGGCAAAATTGACGCACATACCATTTGATTTTGAAATCGATTTACAGATCAAATGAGAGACTTTGGCAGTGCATTGCACAGTTGATTTTGAGTCGATTTCAATCCAACATAAAAATCTACTCAAAAATCGACCTTCAGTAAATATACCCCCGAATGTTAGTGTAAAGGTAGATAGAGGATAAAATTGAGGGTTATGCACAGTATTTCAGTTTGATAGAGGAATAAAAAACGTATTAATATAAATATATATGGGGTGCTTGGATGTATGTTCAAGTCAGAAAACATTAAGATAGTTAAGTGAATGTAATGCAAAAGGTGATGTAAATGTTGTATGGAAAAATAAAGCTGTGGGGGAAAGGGATGATGATATAGTAAAAGGGAAATGTTGCATTAAATCAGTTGAGCCTGTGATGGCAGGCAAAAGTTACAAGGTGCCCATGTTATGATGTGTATAATTAGATAGTGGAAAGTGCAAATAACAAAGAGAAATGTAAACAAAAAACGAAAAAATAATAATATAAAGTGCAAATTAAAAAAAACTTCATGGCAGCGAGAACTTCTACAAGTAGCAGTAAAGCAAACACTCTATGATGATAATTAGAACTATTATATAATAACTAAAAAGACTAAAGGTAAAAAAGTAGCACAAAGGACATAAAGATGATAAGCACCAGATTAAAAATTAATAAAAAAATATACAACCTTGCATTTGATCGAGTGTCTATTGCTTGAACATGGATGGCTCCTGCTCCTCCCTCTTTTTCCTCTGCGTGGGTCTAGTTAATGTAAAAGTTTTTCATGAGTGTTTTATGTACCAAAAATAAAAGTTCCCTCTAAAGTTTTACATAGTCTAGACTCTCTGGTATTCAGGGGCTGGCTGGCAACTTTTAGCCTGGGGGGCAAATGCATGCAGGTGGCCCTGGAAGAGGAGTAGCATGTAGCCAGGGTGCCTGGAGCACGTGCATGCTTAGGCGCCCCCCCCCCTCAAGTGTTCCAGGGGGGAGGCAGGTCCATATGGAATTAATGTAAAGTAAAAATAAAGATATGGGGCAGCCCCCTGTAGTGGTGCCCCCTGTGCCCCAGGAGAGGACCCCCTTATACAGTCACCAGTAGTGATCCTCCTATGCAGTGCCCCTTATACAGTGCCCCCAGTAGTGGTCCTTCCTGTGCAGTGCCCCTTGTGCCCCCAGTAGTAAGCTTCTTATATAGTGTCCCAAGTAGTGGTCCCCCCTGTGCAGTGCCCCTTGTGCCCCCAGTAGTAAGCCCCTTATATAGTGCCCCCAGTAGTGGTACCCACTATGCATTGCCCCTAGTAGTAGTCCCCCCTTGTAGTGCCCCCAGTAGAAGTCCCCCCATGTAGTGCCCCCAGTAGTGCTCACCCCCTTTGTAGTGCCCCCAGTAGTAGTACCCCCTTTGTAATGCCCCCAGTAGGAATCCCCTGCTTGTAATTCCCCCAGTAGTAGCCCCCCCCTGTAGAGCCCTCAGTAGTGCTCTCCCCCTTGTAGTGCCCCCAGTAGTAGTCCCTCCCTTGTAGTGCCCCCAGTAGTGCTCTTCCCCTTGTAGTGCCCCCAGTAGTGCTCTCCCCCTTGTAGTGCCTCCAGTAGTGCTCTCCTCCTTGTAGTGCCCCCAGTAGTAGTCCCCCCTTGTAATGCCCCAGTAGTAATCCCCCCTTGTCATGCCCCCAATAGTAGCCCCCCTTGTTGTGCCCCCAGTAGTGCTCTCCCCTTTGTAGTGCCCCCAGTAGTAGTCCCCCCTTGTAGTGCCCCCAGTAGTGCTCTCCCCCTTGTAGTGCCCTAAGTAGTAGTCTCCCCCCCTTGTAGTGCCCCCAGTAGCAGCCCCCCTTGTAGTGCCCCCAGTAGTGCTCTCCCCCTTGTAGTGTCCTCAGCAGTAGTCCCCTACCCTTGTAGTGCCCCCAGTAGTGGTCCCCCCCTCCCACAGCACACACACACACACATAATAATTTTTTTTTAAAAAAAACACCTGAATCCCCGCTCCCGCCGCCGCCATCCGATCCTCCGTCTGTCCTCCCGGACCAGGCCGCTCTGCATTATGGGAGAGATGTCATGACGTCTCTCACATTACCCACTGCAGGAGCCAGAAGATGGAGCGGCTCCTGCAGTGGGCGCAGCAGCAATCAGTGAGAGTCTAACAGACTCTCATTGGCTGCCACTCAAAACAAACACACAGCTGCCAGAGCCGGCGGTCAGCGCTACACGCGTGGTGCAGCTGTGTCACAGAGACACAGACTGCCCGCGGCCCGCATGGTGCTGCGGCCCGGGGGGCACATGGCACCCTGCCCCCCGGCCCAGCCCGCCACTGCTAGTATGAATCCCATTATGCCCTTGCCAGTCCTTCTATTGGTCATTCTTGATGCCTCAGGGCCTTTTTTATTACTGTGCCTCTGCCATTCTGCACCTCTTACTTTTTGTAATGTTATTGATGCTGTTTTATTGTGACTATTAATTGTTGCCCGGTTCTTGTTTATAGTCTATTTGTTTGCTAAATTCCGCTGCTCTGGATATATATTTGTGTCTGTATTTGCTATCGTACATTTAACACTTTACCATTTTGTTGGGATATTATGCTCATATATATTTTATATGTATTCTGGGGTATATCTAGGGGTCTGAGCGCTCTGGCAAAGTAATGGACTGACCCACTTTATTTTCTGAATAATTACAGCTGTACTTATAATGCCAGCCAGCCAGCCCTCTTCTGTCTCCCCAGCCAGCCCCCATGTTTCATCAGCCAGCACCTCCTTCTGTTTCATCAGGCAGCACCTCTTCTGTCTCCCCAGCCACCCCCCTTCTGATTCCCTAACTACCCCCTTTCTGCCTCCCCAGCCACCCCCATTCTTTCCCCAACCACCCCCTTTCTGTCTCCCCAGGGACCCCCTTCTGTCTCCCCAACAATCCTCCTTCAGTCTCACCAGCCATCCCTTTTCTGTCTTCCCAGCCATCCTCCTTCTGTTTCCCCAGCTATCCCCCTTCTGTCTCCCCAGCTATAGCTCCCTTCTGTCTCTGAAGCCACCCCCTCTACTGTCTCTCCAGCCCCCGCAGCCCACAGATACTTACCTTCTTCTGTATATTCTGACTGTGGCCGGCTCCTAAGTGCAGCGATGCGGTGCGCTTGACTTCATGACATCACGTTCGCCTTTTCTCAGAAAAAAAAAATTAAATAATTGTACCAGGCAGCCACCGGCAAGCACCAAGAGCTGCCTGGCCCTAGGCATCTTCTCTGGATAGGAGCCAGGGGCGTACCTGGGACTCCAGTCCTGGCAGTTCTGTCCTGATTCTACTCCTTGGCCATGGGTGGCACTGCTGGATGGTTACCCCCATCGGCCTGTGCCCCTAGCAAGTGCCATCATGGCCAAGGGGTAAATACACTCCTGTTCTGTATGCCTTGTATATGTTTTTGTGTTTACTATGTAAGATTTTTGTTGTATTTCTTTTTGTTTTGCTGTTTTATTATTTGAAAACTGTCAATAAAATATTTGATTGAAAAAAATTGTACAAGCTCCAGATTGGTCTATTATGGACAAGGAATCATAAATGGTAAAAAGATATCATAAAGAGGCATTAACATCAATATCAATGTTTAGTCCAGTGTTTGATAGTGTGTTTAGTTTATAGATCCAAAATGCCTCTTTTTTGGAGAGTTAATTTTACCTATAACCCTCTCTGTTGTCTTTAGAGATTCTTTCAGTACCCATGAACTTCCAACCCTAGCTGCTGTTATAATGCATTTCATGGAAGTGTGTGGACATGTTGTGCTTTTGCTTTACTCAATAAATGTTCACTAATATGATTCTTTCGAAGTCTTGACGTTTTACCCACATACAGTATTGGAGGCCACAAAGGCACTCCAATAAGTAAATAATTAATACACATTATATTTTCAGTGATTAAATATTCCTTATTGTGCACTTTCGATGGTTTGAGGATCGCATATGCCCGCTTTTTACCAAGACAGTCTATATCAGCACAGGGTTCAAAAAAATCATTTAAGCCAGGTTGCCATAGCTACCAAAATTTTAGTCCTGGTGACTAGGTTTTAAACAGTGCATCCAGAAAGTATTCACAGCGCTTCACTTTTTCCACATAAATTAATTTTTGTCCTCAAAATTCTGCACACAATACCTCATAATGACCATGTGTAAAAACTTGTATTGAGATTTTTGAAAATTTTATAAAAAAAAAAACTAAGAAATCACATGTACATAAGTATTCACAGCCTTTGCTCAATACTTTGTTGATGCACCTTTGGCAGCAATTACAGCCTCAAGTCTTTTTGAATATGATGCTACAAGCTTGGCACACCTGTCTTTGGGCAGTTTCACCCATTCCTCTTTGCAGCCATTTTCAGATCTCTCCAGAGATGTTCAATTGGATTCAAGTCTGGGCTCTGGCTGGGCCACTCAAGGACATTCACAGAGTTGTCCTGAAGCCACTCCTTTGATATCTTGGTTGTGTGCTTAGGGTCGTTGTCCTGGTGAAAGATGAACCATCGCCCCAGTCTGAGGTCAAGAGCGCTCTGGAGCAGGTTTGCATCCAGGATGTCTCTGTACATTGCTGCATTTATCTTTCCCTCTATCCTGACTAGTCTCCCAGTTCCTGCCACTGAAAAACATCCCCACAGCATGATGCTGTCACCACCATGCTTCACTGTAAGGATGGTATTGGCCTGCTGATGAGTGGTGCTTGGTTTCCTACAAACATAATGCCTGGCATTGACGCCGAAGAGTTCAATCTTTGTCTCATCAGACCAGAGAATTGTGTTTCTTATGGTCTGAGAGTATTTCAGGTGCATTTTGGCAAACTCCAGGTGGGCTGCCATGTGCTTTTTACTAAAGGAGTGGCTTCTGTCTGGCCACTCTACCACACAGGCCTGATTGGTGGATTGCTGCAGAGATGGTTGTCCTTCTGGATGGTTCTCCTCTCTCCACAGAGGCATGCTGTAGCTCTAACAGAGTGACCATCGGGTTCTTGCTCACCTCCCTGACTAGGGCCCTTCTCCCATGATCACTCAGTTTAGACAGCCGGCCAACTCTAGGAAGATTCCTGGTGGTTCCGAACTTCTTCCATTTACGGATGATGGAGGCCACTGTGCTCATTGGGACCTTCAAAGCTGCAGTTATTTTTCTGTACCCTTCCCCAGATTTGTGCCTCGAGACAATCCTGTCTCGGAGGTCTACAGACAATTCCTTGGATTTCATGCTTGGTTACGCTCTGACATGCACTGTCAAGTGTGGGACCTTATATAGACTGGTGTATGCCTTTCAAAATCATGTCTAAACAACTGAATTTACCACAGGTAGATTCCAATTAATCTGTAGGGACATCTCAAGGATGATCAGTGGAAACAGGATGCATCTGAGATAAATTTTGAGCTTCATGGCAAAGGCATACTTATGTACATGTGATTTCTTAGTTTTTGTTTTTAATTAAAATTACAAAAATCTCAAAAAAACTTTTTACACGTTGTCATTATGGGGTATTGTGTGTAGAATTTTGAGGAAAATAATGAATTTATTCCATTTTGGAATAAGGCTGTAACATAACAAAAAGTGAAGCGCTGTGAATATTTTCCAGATGCACTGTAATAGCCAGACAGGTACATTACAAATAAAGCTAATTAGAAAAAAAATACTCCTCCGCAGGGTCATCACTTGAGGATGGAAGAGTGTGTACATGTACGCCTCATTCAATCAGTGTGGCGCTGCCTGCTCTCTTCTGCCTATGAAAGATGTCACCAAGTGGGGGCCCTAGATGCAGTCCGGTCCTTCTCTCCCTGCTGCTGCAGCACTGCTGGCACAATGAAGAAGGGGAGCAGGACATTGCTAGTCCTGGAGCAAGAACAGCTTGTTGATCATATCCTGCAAAAGAGGAACAACAGAACATGATGCATGGTAATAACATTTGTCTGCTGAAAAAGATGTTGCAGCTTTACACAGTGCATGCTGGATCTTTAGCTGGATCATCTAATGAGTTCAGATTCTGGCTGCCTTCACTGTTTTGTCTTCACAATGGCTGCTTTATTTTCTACACTGACACCCTCCTCTAGTGTTATTGCCATGGTTGGGGTACTACTCTCTTCTCCAGTTTCTTCTTCGGATGGGAAGCTGTAGGGTGTGGCATTATATGCATTTAGTTACTACTATGTGGCATAAAATTAATTTGGTGCATACTGTGTGGCATATTATGAATTTGGTGCATATGATGTGGTATAGTATGAATTTGGTGCATGCAGAGTTGTATAATATGAATTTGGTGCATACGGTGTGGCATAATATAAATCTAAGGAATACTTTATTTCATAATATGATTTTGGGGCATACTGTGTGGCATAATATGAATTTGGGCTCTATGGTGTGGCATTGTTATATATACCAGAAAAGATTCATCTTTGATGAGGTCAATAGTGCTGAGGATTATATGCCTTGAGGGCTGGAAATGCTTCACCAAAATGTGGTCTTGTGGCCAAGTTGCAGCCATGACGGCTGGAGATGCTTGCAGGGATGTGGCCTTGCAGCCAAGTTACAGCCTTGAGGGCTGGAGATGCTTGGAAGGGATGTGGCCCTGCGGCCAGGTTGCAATCTTGAGGGCTGGAGATCCTTGGCAAGGATGTGGCCCTACAGCCAAGTTGCAGCCTTGAGGGCTGGAGATGCTTGGCAGGGATGTCTGGAGATGCAGAGCAGCAGAGGTATGCTACAGTGCAGCAGATGCTGCAAGGATGAAGTAATACAGCTGAGATGATTGAAGACACAGAGCAGTGGAGATAGCTAGGATCTTATGGCTGAGGGTACTCGGATGCTGAAATGTGGCTGATGCCACTGGGATGTAGTATGGCAGCTAAGATAACTGGAGACACAGTGCAGTGGATATATCCACGGAGATAGGCTGAGTCCACTCAGATGCTGCATAGTGTACTGGAACAACAACACGGCCAAGACAGGAGACGCTGGAGTAACACAAGGAGAGAAACCAATACTATGGAGCCGGAAACACATGTAAGATGCTATCACCAGCATGTGAGCAATGCACAAGCGGGAAAGAAAAAAGAGGAGGAACCAATCCGGTCCAGGCAGAGATGATAGAGCAGCTAGATGGGAGGACTTCATGGATTGGCAACGTGGCATCCGCATCTCCCAGCAACAGACCTGAGAGCCGCCAGGAGCATTGTTGTCCAACAAGATGCAGCGGCGGCTTGTGACAGTACCTCCCCCTTGACAAGGGGTTAAGGAACCCCTATACCCAGGTTTATCAGGAAAGTTCTGCATAAATCTTTTTTCAAGTCAGGAACGTGTAAAGATCTCTCAGAAACCCAGGAATACCGATTCCAATGAACGAAGAACTGAAGAGCTCCCCGTGAGAACCTGGAATCCAAGATCTTCTCCACAAAAAATCTTGATGGCCCCGGATGAGAACAGGTGAAGGTCTAGCTGGCCATCTGGAACCGAACCTGGTAGGAGAAAAAACGGTTTGAGCAGAGAAAAATTAAATGTATTGCTGATTTTGAGGGTGTTGGGTAATTTAAAATGAAAGGCAACAGGATTAATCTGAGAGATGATTCTGAAAGGACCAATGATTTTAGGGCCCAACTTCTGGACTGTTGACGAATGTTAATGTTCTTAGAGGATAACCAGACCAGATCTCCCACCTTGACGTTGCATGGCTTACAATGTTTATCAGCCCATGTCTTGGAGCGACAGGATGCTCTAAGAAGACACTAGCAAACCTTCTTCCAAACAGACTGGAGTCTAGAAACTGATGAGGAGAAAGAAGTTCCGGTTGAGGCAGTCTCAAAAGAATTAACGCTAGGGTGCAGCCCCAAATTACAAAAAATGGAGAAATGGAGTAAGATGAGTGGCAGGAGTTATTGAAGGCATATGTAAAAGGGAAACCCAATCATTCTGGTATTTGGAGACAAAACAACGGAGATATTGCTCCAAAGACTGGTTGACCCGTTCTATCTGTCCATCAGTTGGGGATGGTATCAGGAGGACAAATTGAGGCTAATGCCAAGAGCAGAACAAAAATTTCTCCAAAAATGTGCAACAAATTGAGTTCCTCGGTCAGAATCAATATCCACTGGCAATCCATGGAGTCTGAAAATATGTTGAATGAAAGATAATTCTTTGGCAGATGGCAGTTTGGAGAGTGGAATGAAATGAGCCATTTTACTGAAATGGTCAACAACTGTCCAGATGAGCGAGCAACGAGAAGATGAAGAAAGATCAAAAATAAAGTCTATGGCGATATGAGGCTAGGCCTTCGAAGGAGTAGGAAGGGGAAGTAGAAGACCAGAAGGAGCAGTACAAGGAGATTTATTCCGGGACCAGACATCACAGGCCAAAACAACTTCACAAACATCTTGTAACATGGATTGCCACTAAACTGAGCAAGAGAGTAATTCAGGAGTTTTGGAGATGCCAGGATGACCAATAGCTTTGGATGAATGGAAGTCCGACAGAACTGCCTTGTGAAATCTGTCAGGAATAAAGAGTACTCCCAGCGGTTTCCCAGAAGGAGCTTCGGACTGACAGACATTGAGAGCATCTGCTAAACTCCTGGTCAAGGCCAAATGGATATGAGAAGCGGGAATGATTGTCTCCTCTGAGACTGTGGGAGACTGAGTGGGTTGAAAACTTTGTGAGAGAGCATCTACATTGAGATTCTTTGAGCCGGGTCAAAAAGAAATAACATAGTTGAAACAAGTGAATTACAAGGCCCAATGAGCTTGCCTAGCAATTAATCTCTTAGCGGTCTCAATATAGGACAAGTTCTTATGATCCATTAATACTGTGATCACGTGATTTGCTTCTTCCAGCCAGTGCTTCCAGTTTTCAAACACCCACTTGATCATAAATAACTCCCTATTCCCAACAACATAATTACTCTCGGCTGTAGCAAATTTCCATGAGAAGAAGGCACATTGATGCAATTTGTTATCTCTGAGATCGTTTTGGGACAAAATGGCACCCACACCAACTTTAGAAGCATCCACCTTGACAATAAATGGAAGATCCAAATGGGATGACGAAGTACAGGAGTGGAAATGAATGCTGACTTAAGTAAATTGAAGGCTTCAAATGTCTTGGCTGGCCATTTGCGAACATCAGCCCCTTTTTTAGTAAGTTCCACAATGGGAGCGACAATGATTGAAAATAATTTGATAAATCTCCGATAATAATTGACAAAACTAAGAAAATGTTGAATGGCTTTCAGTGTGGTAGGTTGAACCCAATCCAGTATGGCCTTGACTGCTTGGATCCATGTAGAATCCTTGGGATGAAATTACATATCCCAGGAAGGAGACTTCTTTTATTTCAAACTCACACTTTTCTGGTTTTGCATATAAGTTATTTTCCTGGAGTTTCTGCAGCACCTGCCTCACAATGTTGGCAATGTTGTTCCAGAGAGTTTGAGTAAATGAGAATGTCATCTAGGTAAATAACAGCAAACACTCCAAGGTACTCTCTCAGTACATCATTTATAAAGTCCTGGAAGACAGCTGGGGCATTAGACAGACCAAACGGCATAACGAGATATTCGTAGAGGCCAGAATGGGTATTGAAAGCTGTTTTCCATTCATCTCCTTCCTTGATCCGGACTAGATTGTACGCCTCTTGTAGATCAGTTTTGGAGAAGATGGATGCTTCACGCAGTTGGTCGAACAAGACAGATATTAGAGGTAAAGGGTAAGAGTTCTAGGTTATCTTATTTAACCCTCAAAAATCAATACACGGTCAGAGTGATCCATCATTCTTCTGCACAAAAAAGAAACCTGCACCAACCAGAGATTTGGATGTTTGAATAAAACTTTTTTCCTAAGTATGGACAAGGCATACAACCTGCCCTTGGGAAGTCTCGCTCCATGTAGTAAGTCAATTGCACAGTCATGTGGGCGATGTGGAGGAAGAGTGTCCTCTTTCTTCTTAGAAAAGACTACAGCTAAATCACGGTAGGGAGCAGGGTTAGCGGATGATGAGTCGGACTGAATGGTGGCAGCAAGTCAAATAGGAATGAGCTAGACATTGTGAAGAGCAAGGGGATCCCCATTGCAGAACTTCACCTGTCTGCAAGTGAATAACAGGGTTATCGAAAAAAATGTTGATACCCCCTTGCACTGTAGAGAAGCCACTAATAGTTCAAAATAGGTGTTATCAATACCTAAATAAATCACAGTAAAATACAAACAACAGAACAGTGCGCTCCAATGATGGATTAATAGATATACTTATAGTTCTCAATGTCCGTATCTCTTCTCAATTCTGAAATTCTTCTTTATAAGATGTTTTCAACACTCTCTCCATATATATGAGGGGAGAAACAAAAGAGAGCAAAATAGCTGATAGTGTAGTATTTCTATGATTTTAGTGGTCCATATATTTCTATACAAAATCACAAGAATCATCCCATCCACATATGAAACGGGGTTTGTGTTGATCTATTGATGACAAGTCACCCACAAGTGAAAAAATATAATGGGATGCTCACAATAAGGCTTCCATCCGTTAATATTCACCATACATATAATGGTTTCTTTAAACTACTTATTCCTTTGTGCACGGATCAATGATTCTCTATATTGTTACAGCACCATGTGCCAATCCAGCTAATAAGATGTGCTTACACGTATGCTTACATGTATACTGTAATGAATCCTCATATAACAGTGTCTTTAAATGGAAATGCTTTCCAATCCGTTAAAAATGAGGGTAACAAATTCTTATAAAAAATATTTAGTTTTATTTATAAATCCAAATATCTTCATAAAATATCACATCCAGACATATGGACAATATGCACATTACTGATGTCAACACCACTGGGGAAATAAACATATAAAAAAACACAAAACAAATAAACCCGGGTATTCTTACCCAAGTGGTGAAGTAATGGCTTAATGATCCAATAGTAGGTAGATAAAATAACACCACACCAACGCATTTCGACTAAATAGTCTTTTTCAAGGCAGTGGTGTCTGATCCAAACAAACTGATATTTATCCTATATGGGATCCCGTCCCTCTCCCCTGGGTGGAGTTAATTGAAAAATTAAATTTCTATCATTAAAAATGTCACCAACACTTCATCAACATGTAGTAAGTTATATATGATATAAATATACATAATATAGTCTGTGGATGAATAGTTATTAAGGATAAAACTCCTTAATTATCTTATATTCATCCACTTCTGGTATCGGCTAAAAATTCTTCCAGCCAATCACGCTACATCACCCCTAGTCAACACCAGAGAAGAGCGCTTTTGCTCTCTAGTGTTTAAGTAGGAGTTTCCGGCTTGCCTGTCACCGCTATATTACGTGTCACCGCTATGTTGTAACCAAGACACAACTTCCGGATTGCATCACCAATGCAAACCTGGGATGGGAAGCAACATACCACATAAGCGGAGATGGAACTCGATGCGTGTTGCTATGTTAGCCGACTTTTATACTTATCACCGTACAAAAGACTTCCGGTTTGCATCTCACAGCAAATAACGGAAGTGGTGATGTTAGCGTGTCATATAGATGGATGTAACGTAACGTTATTTTTATATATATATATATATATATATATAAAAAAGAATGGGTATCTATTATTTATTACCATACATTTAAAAATAATTCAAATAAATTCTATATATAAAGGAAAATCAATCTCCCAATAATAAATACATAAAATTAATAATAAAAGATATATGAAAATGGTATCCCATCATTTAAATATTGGATCACTTTACTAGAGACCAGTATATAGTTATTATTATCTGTTGGTTTGATGTAATTTTGCATTTCTATTTGATCTCTATTGATATATATACTTAAATCCAAATAGTGAACCTCATTCTGACTGATCTCAGGTTAGAACTATATTGTATGTGTTCTTATTCATAATTTCACAAAACTGATGTAATTCCAACTCACTTCCATGCCAAATAAATAGAACATCATTTATATAATGCATCCATTATTTTTAATGCATTTCAGATAGATATTATTATTCTAGATGTGTCTTTCTGCCCATAGGCCCATAAACATGTTGGCATATGCCGGAGCAAATATCGTACCCTTTGCTGTTCCTTTTACTTGTTGGTAAAATCTATCCTTAAACCAAAAAAAAATATTTTTAAATATGAAATTAATAGCCTCATTTAAAAACATAATCCTAGTTTATTTCCTCCCTCCTTTCTCAAGATAATGTTTTACAGCTTCCAAACCTATTTTGTGTTCTATTATGGAATATAGAGACCTGACATCTGTGGTTACTAGGAAATCTCCTTCTTCCCATTGTATATATCTTGAATGTTATTGATGACATTAATAGTGTCTTTCAGTTAAGATTTAATTTTTATCACCTCAGGTTCGAGGTAATAGTCTACATACTCAGATAAATTTGCTGTTACTGAGTCAGTGCCTGCCACAATTGGATGACCCAGTGGGTTATTTATATCCTTGTGTATTTTGGGCAGGATGTAGAATACTGGAATGGAAGGATTAGTATGCATTATGAATTTAGCTTCTTTTTTGTTCAAAACATCTAAATCCAGATATTTCTTTGTCATTTGATTTAGTTCCTTTTCTATTCGTGCACTTGAATCTCCTCTTAATAATTGATAGGTGTTTCTATCATTCAATTGTTTAAGTGCTTCTTTCTCATAGCTACCAATATCCATAACTACCACACCTCCTCCCTTAACCACGGGTTTGATAATTATATTCTCATTATCCTCCAAAGATTTGATCACTTCCATTTCCTTTTTTGATAGGTTTGGTTTTGTACCCATATGGGTGTGATATTTTCTAGATCCATACATACCAATTTGTATAAAACAGCCTTTCGCATGTACGGGATTGAAGGTGGATATTGGTTTAAAGGTACAGCGGATATCTGAGCTACCTTCTCTCTGGGTTAAGAAGTATCTTTTTAATATGAGATTTCTTGTGTACTTCTGAACATCTACATAGCTATTACATTTATTTATTTTACTATTTGGTGCATATATTAATCCTTTATTTAATATAGACGTCTCTTCCTTTGTCAAAATGTTTGAGCTCAGATTAAATACCCTATTATCTTGTTTTGGAATATGAGGGATAGTAGGAGGGTTAGAATCTACATGATTTTTCATATTCTTTCCTTTCCCTCTCTTTCCTCTTAGTTTTCTTTTGTAATAGACCATCTTCTGTGGCTCCTCCTTCAACTCAATCCTAAAAAATGTTCTCTTGGTAAAGCATCAAATCTATTTTTGTGAGAGAATGGTGTAATTGGATTTGAATTCTCTCTCATCCATTCATCCTTTACATAGAAGTTTTCATTATTTTGTAAATTTGACCTATCTCTTTTTCTAAGGCCATTCAATCCTCTCTTTTCCTTGATGGTTCTATTTCATTGGTAAGCTGATCTATTTCTTCCTCTATTTCTTTAAGACTTCTTCTACATTATTTCACTATGAGATAGATTAATGAAAAGGAACAATTATCTAAGGTTTGTTGCCATTCTAATTGGAATTCTTCTGACTCAAATTTATAATAATATCTATATGAAATGCATTAAAAAATGGATGCGTTTTATAGATGATGTTCTATTTATTTGGCATAGAAGTGAGTTGGAATGACATCAGTTTTGTGAAATTATGAATAAGAACACATACAATATAGTTCTAATCTATGAGATCAGTCAGAAGGAGGTTCACTTTTTGGATGTAAGTATATATATATCAATAGAGATCAAATAGAAACAAAAAATTACATCAAACCAACAGATAATAATAACTATATACCGGTCTCTAGTAATCACCATCCATTATGGCTAAAGAGTGTTCCTAAGAGTCAAATCCAAAGAATAAGGTGAAACTACTCTGAATTAGAGGTCTTTGAAAAACAGGCCAAAGACATGAAAGACAATTTCTTAGAAAAGGGATATGAGAATACCATCATAGATAAGAAAATTGAAGAAATGAAGGATATAGATAGAAATAATCTTCTCATATATAAGGAGAAGAAGAAAGTGGATATAAAACAAAAAATTCCCTTCATTACTAAATTTAGTGGCCAATTTAAGGAAATTGAAAAAAATGTTAACAAATATTGCCATATTCTCATGAAGGACCCTATCCTCAAGGCGATAATCCCCGATAAACTGAGTTTTGTCTATAGACGTGCCGACAATTTAAGAAATCGCTTGGTGAAAAGTGCCATCCTCGAGAAAAGAACAAACCGTATTACAACCTCAGATTTTCAAAGATGTGGGGATTGCCCCATGTGTAAAGCACACAAAAATACCCCTAGAAAGGTGGATGAATTCACCTCAAATTCAAATGGGTTGATATTTAAAGTCAAAGATTTTATGACTTGTAATAGCAAAAAATGCATATATTTAATAGAATGCAGTTGTAACCTACAGTATATAGGTAAAACATCACGGACCCTTCGAGAGAGGTGGGCAGAACATGCTAGGAATATAAAAAATGGATTCGACAAACACCATCTGTCGAACCATTTTAAAGAAACACATGCATGTTCTATAGACTCCATTAAGCAGGTGATTGGCATCAAAAAAGTTGTATAGAAAATTGGCATAAAAAGAATTCTAGCACAGCTTTAGCCCAAAGCAAAATGAAGTACATACATGATGTGAAAACTTTAGTCCCACATGGTTTAAATGCAGAATTTGAGATCAAGTGGTTTCTGTAAAGTGATCCAATATTTAAATGATGGGATACCATTTTCATATATCTTTTATTATTATTTTTATGTATTTATTATTGGGAGATTGTTTTTCCTTTATATATAGAATTTATTTGAATTATTTTTATATGTATGGTAATAGATAACCATTCTTTTTTATATATATATAAAGGTATGTTACATCCGTCTATATGACATGCTAACATCACTACTTCCGTTATTTGCTGTGAGACGCAAACCGGAAGTCTTTGGTACGGTGATAAGTATATACTTTGTCAGCCTAAAAGCCGGCTAACATAGCAGCATGCATCGAGTTCCACCTCTGCTTATACGAGGTATGCTGCTTCCCATCCCAGGTTTGCATTGGTGACGCAACCTGGAAGTCGCATCTTAGTTACAACATAGCGGTGACACGCAATATAGTGGTGACACGCAAGTCGGAAACTCCTACTCAAACACTAGAGAGCAAAAGCGCTCTTCTCTGATGTTGACTAGAGGTGATGTAGCGTGATTGGCTGGAAGAATTTTTAGCCGATACCAGAAGTGGATGAATATAGGATAATTAGGTGTTTTATCCTTTATAATTATTCATCCACAGACTATATTATGTATATTTATATCATATATAACTTACTACATGTTGATGAAGTGTTGGTGAAGTTTTTAATGATAGAAATTGGATTTTTCAATTAACTCCGCCCAGGGGAGAGGGGTGGGATCCCATATAGGATAAATATCAGTTTGTTTGGATCAGACACCACTGCCTTGAAAAAGACTATTTAGTCGAAACACATTGGTGTGGTGTTATTTTATCTACCTACAATTGGATCATTAAGCCATTACTTCACCACTTGGGTAAGAATACCCGGGTTTATTTGTTTTGTGTTTTTTTATATGTTTATTTCTCCAGTGGTGTTGACCTCAGTAATGTGCATATTGTCCATATGTCTGGATATGATATTTTAAGAAGATATTATTTGGATTTATAAATAAAACAAAATATTTTTTATACAAATTTGTTACCCTCATTTTTAACGGATTGGAAAGCATTTCCATTTTAAAGATACTGCTATATGAGGATTCACTACAGTATACATGTACGCATACGTGTAAGCACATCTTATTAGCTGGATTGACACGTGGTGCTGTAACGATATAGAGAATTATTGATCCGTACACAAAGGAATAAGAAGTTTAAAGAAACCATTATATGTATGGTGAATATTAACGGATGTAAGCCTTATTGTGAGCATCCCATTATATATTCTCACTTGTGGGTGACCTGCTATCAATAGATCAACACAAACCCCGTTTCATATGTGGTTGGGATCATTTTTGTGATTTTGTATAGAAATATATGGATCACTAAAATCATAGAAATACTACACTATCAGCTATTTTGCTCTCTTTTGTTTCTCCCCTCATATATATGGAGAGAGTGTTGAAAACATCTTATAAAGAAGAATTTCAGAATTGAGAAAAGATACAGACATTGAGAACTATAAGTATATCTATTAATCCATCATTGGAGCGCACTTTTGTATTATTTGTATTTTACAATAACAGGGTTATGTTTCCTGAGCCATGGTAGTCCCAGAGGACACTGAAACAGAAGAAAGATGATGTTCTCCGACTGTAAGGCACCTATGGACACCTGGATGGGAGGTGACTGGAAGCAAACTGCTGCTTTGAACAACTTATTGCCATCAATCCAATAACAGAGACTGGTTGAGGTAAATGCTCGGAAACTAACCCTAATGTGTTAAAAAATTAAATGTCCATGAAGTTTTCAGCAGTACCGCTGTCCAGGAAGGCAGAAATGGGAAATTGTTGATTGTGAACCTGGATTACTGTGGGGATAAGGACTGAATTGTTGGGAGAGACAGATGCAAGGCCCAGATGTAACTCTTCCTGTACATCTAGACCTTGCCTTTTCCCAACTTGACAGGATAAACTAAGGCGGTATGTCCTTTTCCTCCACAGTATAAACATAACCCTTGTGAGCATCTCCTGCGCTTCTCCTCAGAGGAAAGATGGGAAGCCCCTTACTGCATGGGCTCCTCTTGATCAGGAGGTGTCATCCAGACTGGTGATTGTGGAGTAGACATAGGCAGTTCTTTCTCTAACCTCACCTCCTGAAGTCGTCAGCCAATACAAATGGCTAGGTGTATAAGAGCATCCAAAGTCTCAGGAACAGGATTTTGAACTAGAATGTCCTTAATTTGGTCAGAGAGACCTAAACGAAATTGTGCGGGGTCATTCTACCCACAGTCAACTGACCACTTGCGAAACTCAGTGCAGTAATCTTCTGCTGCTCTCTGTTCTTGTTTTAATGAATGAAGGTTGGCTTCAGCCATAGCTGCCTCTACCGGATCGTCATAAAGAAGTCCCAGTGTAGAGAAAAAATAGTCCACAATTTGAAGAGCAACATTGGTGGAGAGAATACAAAAACCCAGGTTTGAGGATCTCTCTGCAGCAAAGATATAACAATACCAACTTGTTGGGCTTCTGAACTGAAAGATCTTGGTCTCAACCAGAAATATAGCTTACAGCTCTCCTTGAAGTTTAAAAAATCTTTGTTTTTACCAGAAAATCAACCTTGCAAATTTAACTTCATAAATAGCCACCTGAGTGGAAGTAACTCGTGATTCCTTGACCCAAAGGGAAAGCTCCTGGACCTTTTGAGTTAGGGCCTGAATCTGAGCAGCAAGGATTTGAGCTGGATTTTGAGTGGTTATTTTCCATGGTTATGATCTAACAGATCCTCAGGCACAATAGTGAAGATAGCTCTTTTGGCCGGTGATAATGTTTGAATCCCAAATAAGATTCACCTTTGATAAGGGCAATAGTGCTGAGGATCATATGAAGTGATGGGGTAAACAGAAAAGATTGTCCAGTTGCAGCCTTGAGGGCTGAAAATGCTTGACAGAGATGTGGCCTTGTGGACAAGTTGCAGCCTTGAGGGCTGGAAATGCTTGGCAGGGATGTGGCCCTGAGGCCAAGCTGCAGCCTTGAGGGCTTGAGATTCTTGGCAGGGATGTGGCCTTGCAGCCAGGTTGCAGCCTTGAGGGCTGGAGAATCTTGGCAGGGATGTGGCTCTGTGGCCAAGTTGCAGCCTTGAGGGCTGGAGATGGTTGGCAGGGATTTCTGGAGACACAGAACAGTGGAGGTAGCCGAGGTGTATGGCAAAGAGCCCTCTAGTATGGCAGCTGAGATGACTGGAGATGCAGAGCAGCGGAGATAGCTGGGGTCTTATAGCTGAGGGTACTTTGACGCAGCAATGTGGCTAATGCTGCCGGGATGTAGTACAGCAGCTGAAATGACTGGAGATGCAGAGCAGTGGAGATAGCCGGGATCTTATGGCTGAGGGTACTCGGACGCTGAAATGTGGCTGATGCCACCAAGATGTAGTACGGCAACTGAGATGACTGGAGACACAGTGCAGCGGAGATAGCCGCAGAGTTAGGCTGAGTCCAGTCAGACACTGCAAATTTTTACTGGAACAACAACACGGCCAAGACAGGAGATGCTGGAGTAACACAAGGAGAGAAACCAACGCTATGGAACTGGAAACACATGTAAGATGCTATCACCGGCATCTGAGCATTGCACAAGCAGGAAAGAAAAAGGAGGAGGAACCAATCTGGTCCAGGCAGAGATAATGAAGCAGCCAGATGGGAGGACTTCATGAATTGGCAGCGTGGCATCCACGTCTCCCAGCAACAGGCCTGAGAGAGCAGCCATGAGCACTGTTGTCCAACAATATGCAGCGGCGGCTTGTGACAGGCATAATATGAATTTGGGCTCTACGATATGGCACAATATGAATTTGGCCAGTACTGTGTGACATTTTGTATTTGTGGCAGGAATAGACATGTGCCAGAATCTCATGACCATTGAAGAGGCATGTGTGGTGGTCAGATGGCATGTGGGGAGCTTGAGGGGATTTGAAGGGGCATGTGTGGTGGTCTATACAACTTTTCATATATTTTGGTCACAAATAATGTTCTGGCTCTTAAACTTTTAAACTGGCTCCTAGATTTTACAAAAAAATTGTCGAACCCTGTCTAAAGGCCCCCATACATCAGCAATCTCAAAACCACAATTGAACAATTTGAAGATTTATTGCCCGATCTTAGGATTTCCCAATCGAGCAATCTGCGCCCATACATTACAGATCTTTTTCAGTGATTTGCAGATCGATTGCAGAAAACACAGATCGGACAATCCTGAAAGGCCCATCATTTTACTGGTAACGGTCTGCAAATCTGCTGATCATGGCCATACACTAGCAATCTACAGCCCCAATCGATCTGTGAAATCCAACATTTTGGACAATCAGATTTAACAATTCCAATCACTTTTTGGTTGCAATCTGCGATCTGTGAAGCCCATACATTGCAGATTTTTATACACAATCGATTGCAAATTGCACGATTGCTGCAATCCATCTCTGATGTATGGGGGCCTTTAGCCAATACATTCTCCAATCTACTTAGATTTGCTTAGGTTTTTTCATATTTCACCTACTAGGGGCCTGGAGACAAAGGAGATTGCTTTTGTTCGTGCATGAGACCCTGTTTTTCCCTGGAATCCAACTTTCTTGATGAGGCATTTATGACTGACAGTTTTTGGTGCAAAGCTGTGTCCTACTTCTATCCCCAACATATGCTATGGTGTTTTGCCATCTACACCTAGAATTCACAGCTGTACTTACCTCTTTGAACACCCTTCAACTTCTATATATTGTTGGTGCAGTGCCTTTGATTCCTATCACATAAGCTGCTGTTTGCGCAGTATAGTTCTGGGTGACTGGCATTTCTAGACGAAGACTGCTGAGGTGGTGCCCCTTATAATCCTTCACTTTTGGTGATCTGTGGAACATACAATCCTCCCTGAGATCCACCTGAACTGACCTGTGGTAGTGGTGGCTTGCTTTGAGACCATTCCTTGTGGCCTTTTTTATTTGGAAGAAAGCAAAAAAACTGGAAACGCTAATAGAATTGAAATAGAAATGTAAAGAGTAAAAAAGGCAGTGCATATAATCAAATAAGCATGACCTGATAATCCAAAAACACAATATAATATAAAAGGTAAAATTGAATCATAGACTCCTGTAGGAATCAATAAGGAGTATATAGCAATCAATGATGGGTCATATGATACAACAAAGAAACAATAATAAAATGTCAGATAAAATGTAACATGTGATGTGTAAACAAAGTATCAATTTGAGTGGGACTCTATATCAATTCTGTCAGTGCTCCCAAGTTTTTTTTGCTTTCTCCCACTTCTTTTAGGGATAGCCACCCTAATCTGGTAAGCAACCTTCAAAACTGTATTGTCAGACTCTGACTGAAGCACCTAGTCCTCTTTTTTTCCCTTTTTATTTCCCTAATGTGGCTGCGACACTGACAGGAAGCCACGGCCATCACCTACTCTCTATTTTCTGTGACCTCTGTACAAGTATGGCTGCGAGCTCCATTGGCGGCACTGTCTCCCAAGATTCAGGCTTTCAAGTCTCTCTAAAATCATCGATTTTAGGAAAAATCACGCTTGCTCAGGAGGTGCGAGATTAAAAACCTCCCGGCGCGTGTTTTTTTTAAAAAAAAAACCTAATAGAATAGAAAAAAACCCGCACCTGCAGGAAAAACATCGCAGGTGTGGGTTTATGGCTATTCTTGCACGCTATTGAATATGCCCCTATATCATCATTACTATTTGTGGAGACCTAAACTCATTGTGATTAGGAAGCCATTTTCCACAGGATTACCACTTTAACTGTCTTGTGGTAGATTATTTTGCTGCCATATTGAGCAAACTATCTAATATACTTATATAGAGTCTATACAGTCACAAATGGGAGAGACATTAGGAAGTAAAGATCCATATATATTTTTAAATGGACATTTTATTCAAGCTTATGACATTTTGAATACGTTTATTACTATGTATAAATTAATAAATTGTTATTCTAAGAGCCTTGAGAGCGGGTTATGTAGGGGGAATGGCCAAATAGTAGAGGCAGGGCCACGCCCCCTACAAAATAAATGTATAAAATTCCACACACTGCACAGGGGGAATGCCACATGTCCCTCAGCCATTGCAGATCCAGGGGGTGATGATCAATGCTCCTTTCCACCACACATCATGCAATCATAGATTGACTGCTGCTGCTTAGCAGCCCAGCAGGTAAGAAGTGTTAAGGGGGCAGACCCGGGCCCCTCCAACAAGCCTGAGTAATTAGTACCTGTTCCACACTCTTGATACCCCTGCTTCAGAGACACTTTTCTATTTTAGTTTATGTAGGTGCAGCCAATATACTGTTCTTCTATTAATTTTGTTTATATTTCTTTTTGTTATTTGCACTTTACTCTCCATAATTCTACACTTATTGTAACATGTTCATTAATGTATCCATTTTACCATGTACCTTGTATCTTTCCCCTTTCATCAAAGTACTATTGATTTAATGCAACATTTCCCTTTTACTATATCATCAACCCTTGACCCCGCTGCTTTATTTTTCTAAAGAACACTTATATCAACATTACATTCACTTAACAATCTTAGTTCTGCCTCACAGTTACATTTACCCCATCCAGTGCCAGATTAAGGTCCACATGGGCCTGGAGCTGAAATTTATGAAGGGCCTATTGCGTGCCTAGCAAGAAGGGGCTGTTAGTGATGTGGGGTGTGTGACCAGTATTATGGAGGTGTGGCCTGTACTGTACGGTGTGACTAGCACCTACCTTCTGAAACCTAACTTACCCTCCCAATTTCGCTTATATCGATAGTGTAGTGTGAGAGGCTACAAAGGAACAAAGGTAAAACACTCCTTGTTAACATGTCCGTAATATGACAAAAAAGAAAAATGGCACTTAATAATGGCGTAAATGTGAAACCCCTCTACTAAAGAGCATACGGGTCACTTAGTGATGTCATGAATTTGAAAACTCTCTATATGGCTATAAGGGCATATTTATTAAAATGGAATGCAGTCATAATACAGACTGCAGGAATTCCGTCGTTTAGAATGCCGACGCCGGAATCCCGACACTTGTCAGAATACCAGCGCTGGCCTCCTGACCGCCAGGATCCTGAAGGTAAGTAACGGGGTTAGAGTGAGGGTTAGGGGTTAGGCAGTAGGGGGAGAGTTAGGGGTTAGGCAGTAAGGGGAAGGGTTAGAGATAGGCATTAAGGGTGGAGGGTTAGATTTAAGATGCGGGAAGGGGGGGAGGCTAGGTGTAGGCACCAGGGAGAAAGAGTCAGGGCTGGGGTAGGGAGAGGGGGAGAGTTAGGATACCGACCAAAAGGTGTCAATATCCTAGTCTGCCCCTGAAAATTAAAAATCCATATTGACGCAAAATGACCGTGATCACTTTACTTATATCTACTGACCGTCCTGAGGCTACTGTAACTTTCCAGCTGTACAATGTGGCAAAAGCTGCAAATCGCTTTTTAGCAGGATAGCCCCACAGCAGGTAATGGGCTGACGCCATCTGAAGATGGCATTAGCCCTAGCAAGCAATATCTGCAAAGCTTCACTTTGTGGATTTTTTAAATACCCTTCTCATAAAAAACTATGTGAATAGCTGCTGTGGGAACCGACGGACAGAAAGCAGGAGATATCTCTAATATCTCCTGCTTTCCTCTAGGATACATCAGAAGGAAACTTAATTCTGCCCTTAAACATGTAAAAACAGCACTTTCGCATATTTTCAGGGCAGAATTGGTTAATATACTATAATATAAAATCAGTCATGTTGGCACTCACTGAAACTGGCAGAAATAACTTTACTGGGTGACTTTCAAATGATGCAACTTCATAAGTAATACAATGCACGCCGGCACTCCAGGAACATAAATGGAGACTCAGGGCCTGATTCAGACCCGCTTGCAAGCGGGTTGATGGTGACCCAGTGCGCACTGCGCGAGCCCCAGAGCGAGTGCAAAAAGCACTCGCTCCATGGCTCATTACAAAAGGGGCGGCTGTCGATGTTGATCGACAGCTCACCCCGTTTTGTAGGCGTGGCCGGGGGGTGGCTTCACAAACTGAGGCGTTCCCAAGCGAACGCCTGCTGTTTGTGGGTGGCCCCACTGACATCACCAGTGATATCAGTGGGAGAGCTTCTGGCTCTAATAGACCCGGAAGCTCTCTGGGGCTTGCGGTGACGATACTACCACAAGGGTCTCGTCACAAGCTAGATGGTCGCGAAGGTCTTGACCATCGCGACCATCATCCTGGCCGCTCGCAATAGCTGTGTGTGGTCACCCACAGCTATGCGAGTGGCCTCCAAAAAAAAACAAAAAACAAAAACGCCCAGATTCAGAGCGAACGCTCTTTCAGAGTGTCCGGATCTGAATCATGGCCTCAGCACAGCATTTTCAGATGTTTCAACATTTTAAAGCCCTTTATTTAGCGCATTACTCAAGAATAGCAGTTTGCTATATTTATACATATACACACAAATATCTTTCTGTGGCACTCTGGGACTCCCGTTTTGCCCATAACGTTCCTTTTACTCTAAGTTCCAAAGTGCTGCCAAAAGATATCTGTTTTTTGTATGCTACGTGCATATAGTTCAAGTGCTGGAAATTGTATATTTGTATCTGTGTGTGTGTGTGTATGTGTCTGTCTATATTACTATTTATATATATATATATATACACACACACATATATATATATATATATATAGTGCAGTATATGCATATATATCTATAAATGTATATACACACACAAGTATGGGAGCAGGAGGAAGGTGGGTGGAGCCAGGGCATCACAGAGCTGTGATCGGGGGAGGGGGTGTCGGGTAGGAGCCAGAATGGGGGAGCTGGGGGCTGGACAGAACTGTTGGGGAGGGGGAGCCAGAGTCGCAACGACAAAGGGTAGGGAGATCAGGATGGTGCTGCGATGAGGGGGGAACACAGATGAAAGGAGGAGGGGTCAGTAAGAGAGAAGGCAGAGCCAAGCATATATATTGTACATATATATTTAAATACATAAATACACATACTGTGTGTGTGTATATGTGTGTGTGTATATATATATATATATATATATATATTATACACATTTACCACAACAAGTAAAAACATAAAAAACTATAATCAGTGAAATCTTCAGTCAGTTAGTGGCAGAATGAGCATACCTTTTTCCAGGGCACTGCAGGACACGGACAACTAGTTCAAGACCATCAGCTGCAGCAGCAGCCAATATGCTGTCCCCGATCATCATAAACAGCCTGAAGGGCTGCTAGTTAGCTCAGCCTCAGTCACAACAATCACCAGACTGCCGACTTCCCGGAGCTGAGCTTGGCCGCGGCCCGCGGCGCTACAACAGCAGCTATTCTGCACGGTGGTGGGGCGGCGCTTGTATCACACGGCATGACATCATGGCGCAGGGGAGGTGTAGACAGAGGAACTGTACGGCACAGGGAGGGCTTGCGCAGCCTTCTACTGAGCCGCCATCAACAAATTTGTTATTCCCAGTACATTCAATCTCCGGCGGGCGGCCGCGGTGGTGGAGGGAGGTGTTAGGGTTAGCGGTTTGACTGGGTGAGGCCTCCGGCGGCTGCTTGCAAACTATAACAGGAGAATTTTTTTTCCTGTCTCCAGTGCAGCACAGCAGTTGCGGTGGGCCTATTTTGATATGGGGCCTGGAGCTGCAGCTCCACCCGGCCCATTGTTAATCCGGCCCTGACCCCATCCCCGGTATCCAGAGCCTTAACAAGACTTGGTGCCCTGTGCCAGAAAGAGCATTGGCGTGCCACCTCCTTTATTTTTCAGATAAGGACATAAGACAAAACACCAAAAAAAAGGGCCATGGCCCCATGGGGAAGGGCCAGGGAAGAGATAGGGGAGGCCAGGAGATGCTGGGGATAAAAGAAGAGGAAGCTAAAAGTGAGAATGATAATAAACAGAAATTTGACAGGCCCAACCAGTGCCCCCAGCGCACAGGTCACACTACCCTAGTTACGGCCTTGCTGGTATCCTTCTGTGATCTTCTACTACTCCCTGTCCTATACATATATATATATATATATATATATATATGTGGGGTAGTACTTTAATCCTTCTAATAAAAGGAGGTGGCAGTCCTTTCCATGTATCTGTATGGCAGTCAGATGAAATGTGATCTGGAAAAATGGGATGGAAAGGGCCTGTGCCAAATAGTGTAATAAATTTCAAACAAATGTGCTCATGCTCAAGTGAAAATGTGCGTACCAAAAATAAATTCCTTAAGGTTTATCTGAGAAAACTGTCAGCGGGATGCGGATAATGCTGGACCACTTCTAGTGTGTTCACTATTAATATTGATAAAATCGATAAATTCATTAAAATCTTTTATACTCCCTTTAATAGTTTTGATTTGAAATTCACTTCCAACCTGCAAAAAGATGAGATTGAGTTTTTGGATATTGTTTTAAAAGAAGTGAATAGAGAAATTTCAACTCAAACATACATTAAACCTGTAGACACAAATAGTTATCTACACTATAAAAGTGGACACACTAGAAGTTGGAAAGATAACATTCCGTACTCCCAGTTCCACCGTATCAAGCGGAACTGTAGTGACAAAGATGTTTGTTCTACACAACTCAATGTCTATGCATACAGGTTTAAGGAAAGAGGCTACCCAGACGCACTTTTTCAAAACAGACAACCTGAATAGGAAAGATCTACTAGAGTATAAAACCAGACCAGAAAAGAAAGATCAAGTACCCTTTATTACACAATATAATATGGAAGAAAAAAGAATTAGACATGTCCTCAATAAACATTGGGGGATACTAAAAATGGATCCCATATTGTCAGACATCCTTCTTAACAGACCCAGTATTATTTTTAAGAAGGCAAAAAATCTTAAGGATATACTAGCCCCAAGTATGCTCACACAAACCCAACCCACTAGACAAGTTCTTAATAAATGCCTGGGGGCCTATAAACGTGGTCATTGCAACATGTGCAAGTATCTACACCCTTGCAGAAGAGTTTTCTATAACCATAATAACTCTAAAAACTTCAACATGAAGCACTTCATTAATTGCAACACATGCTCAGTAATCTATGTATTGGAATGTCCTTGCGGCCTGAAGTATGTAGGCAAAACTAAGAGAAATGTAAAGCTTAGAATACAAGAACATGTGAGAAATATAAAAAACAAGATTGAAAGCCACTCAGTATCCAGGCATTTTAAAACACATCATAATGCTAACCCCGAACACATCGGGCCTGATTCAGAGCCACTCGTAAGCGGCAGCTCGTTCGCTCCGGGCGATGTTTGCCCAACTGCGCATGCGTACGGATCGTTATACGCTTGCGCGAACCAGTCAGTGCGGCCGAAATTCATGTGCTCGCAAAATAGCGAATGCCTGCTAATTTGAGTGACAGGATGATGCGTATGTGGGTGGTAACAGGGGAAGGTGCTTGAAAACGGGGAGCGGAGATCCGATCGCAGGCGTGCTTAAAGGTCAAAACGGGCGTTTTAAGGGTGTGCATATTTAAAACAGCAGCGTCATTGACCACGTCACTGGGTTTTTTTTAGCCAGAACTGCTCGCAAAATTGTGGTAGCAAAAACCAGCTCATACCCTGTTCGATGTACTCGATTAATCTAATAAATAGCGGACATGACGTAGGATGCGAGCGGCCAGGGAACGTAGTTTCCCAAAAAACGACCGCAAGTTTTGTTCGCTCGTTCAGACCTAGAGGCGTGAACAGACCGCAAACAGCGAACGGTTCATTTGAATAGCCACCCCTATTTTCAGGACGAGCGAGCGCTAATTGCGTCTGGCTCTGAATCAGGCCCATAGTTTTTAGGGGTATTGAACACGTAAAACAAGGAGCAAAAGGGGGTGATCTCGCAAACCAAACTCTCTCAGCGAGAGATGTACTGGATATTCAAATTAAATACACTTCTACCTCATGGTCTAAATGACAACTATGAAATTGCTCCCTTTTTATAAAGTGTTTTTATATTATTTATGCTGTATCTTCCCTACTGCTACCTACTGTCACCCGAGTCGCACTTAGAAATGCCCAAGGGTTATTATCATTGTCAGATTGTAGTCCATTATGTTTTAAATTTATGTTCTAGTCTATTCAATGTTAGGTTTTATCTTCACATTTTTGTAAGGGCCCTTTTATATTATAATTGTATATTAACTTTATGTTTTACAGGTGTATATCTATTTTTTAAAACCTTAAGGTTATTTATTTTAGGCAAATATCTATCTATTTATTTATTTGATGATTTTCTAGCAGTCTTATGTATGTTCTACTGTGCGAATATTTATACTACTTGACATACAGTCGTCTATGGGCTTTTGTCTTTAACATTTACCTTTAGGGGAATGTCCACCCCATTAGAAATGTATATCTAACCAACAAAATGGCCACCGTTGAAATTTGTCGCTCTCTGGACCGGCTACCCTCCAACAAAATGGCCGCTGGTATTCATAGTGCATCCAGATAACCAAGAAAATGGCCGCCGCTCCTAAGCGCGATCGACGGGAGCGTTGTAACGCTACCTGTAGATGTATTGCATTACCCTCTACACTATGGATCTGTCCACTAAGTGGACAATCCACTATTGATGACAAACAATATCGGAGCTAGCGTTAGAGGCCGTTATACATGGGCCACGAGAAGCGCATGCACGATCTACAGCGAGCGGCATCTTGGGATACCTCTGACGTCATGACTGACATCACCAAGATGGTCGAGGTGTACAGCGCATGCGCGGATCGGCGTTTAGCGCAGTTTTCAGTTTCTGATGACTAACCCACAAATAGGGTATAAAAATGGTACCTCCAGACCTAGACCTATACCCCTGAGAAAGTCCAAAGGACGAAACGTGTTGGCAACTGCCAGCCTTACCTATATGGGCCATTGCAACTACTTTGCAGATAAGCACTTCATTTATTTATTCCTTTATATTAATTTGTTTATATGTTTCCACCGCACTTTCCCTTGTTTGTTTGAAATAAAGCCCCTTTGCCTTAAAAATATACCACTGATGATGGATCTTTCTTTGATCTAAAGACCACCATCCCTGTATGTGGAAAAATTCTGGGGCAGGAGGAAAAGGGAATACGGATGATTAACGAGAGAGCATACCTTTATACCTTTATACAAGAATCTACCTGGTACGCACACTGATAAATAATAACATATTTGTGTACTGGAAATACTACACTATATTCTCTCTCTCCTGTCTGGCTCCGATATGAGCCTTCTTCATTAAGGTCCTCTGTGGCACCAGAAATCCGGGTCCAGTATTATCCACATCCCGCCGACAGTTTTCTCAGATAAACCTTAAAGAATTTGTTTTTGGTACGCACATTTTCACTTGAGCACGAGCACATTTGTTTGAAATTTATTACACTATTTGGCGCATGCCCTTTCCACCCCATTTTTCCATATATATATATATATACATTTCTGAATTGATCCCAAGAGAAAATCAAAAAACGAAGCCAACACACCAAAATACATTATCATCAAAAAAGCAATATGTATTGGAGTACAGCCATGTTATATCCGGTTACTATATAGCGCATTGTCACAACTGCAGTGCAGTACAAATACTTATCAGTGCCTGGTGACCATATGCAATGTAAACAGTCAAATGCCCAACGGCCGTTTATATTTGCCGGGAATATAGCAATGCTTGAATCTAATTAGAAATAAACGGTTGTTTCAACTTTTATCCTCTGTTTGGACATTCCAATTTTATATAGCTCACTTTATGTGAGTAAGTTATCATAGTTTCACAGACACAACTTTCACAGATGACTCATTCATGGGAACCAGTGGCATTACCCCAAACAGAATTACAGTGTCATAGACGCTATTTCTAATGGATTTTTAAATACATTTTAGAAGGCTTCCTGTAAGTGCCAGAGATTTATTTTCTTTTTACAGACTATCCACAGGCTCTAATTAAGAGACCCTTTCTCCTTAGGCCACAGATTCGAATAGTGATCCGCAGATTGTGGCGCCTGTACCATTTTAAGTTTGCTAATTATTACCTGATAGAACAGTCAACTTCTAGTGGCAAAAGCGATCACAAGAATGAAGGTACTAGCAGCAAAAAGAGTTGTGTCCCTTCCCCTTTAGGGAGACAGCGCACAGGAACCTTAAGCAGACACTGGAGTATGTCAGGAATAATGACAGACCTACAACCCAGGAGACCGCAGTGTCTGACCCAATAAGTACTTGCATAGATCATGCGGTATCTGACAGTAGTAAACTGTGGAAAACCATACCATCTAGCAAGGCAATTCAAGTATCTTGATCGTTTTGCATCTGCTTTACTGTTGCATGTTGCTGCTCCCTGGACCAGTCATGCTGCCCTGACACTATGTCCCACTATGTCCCTCTTCAAAAGGCACCCCAAGTTTAGTGGGATACTGTAGAGAAAAAAGGTGGTTCCAAAGTACTCTCTTCAAGGTCATAACTCTTCATTTGACCAAGATGTATATATTACCTTTAGTAAAATGTAAAAAGTAGCTATTGATCTAGACACTGATTTTCTCGTTCTCGTACTGATTCCGAGTTGCATGCAAAGTGGGCACGTTGTATGCACAGATCTTGGCCATGTTTATGTGACTTTACAGCAGCCATCCATCTGCTTGTGAAAGTAGCTGTCATCGCTATTTACACCAGTCCTATACATGGTGCAAGAGAGCCGACAAACATTGGACAGATCTCTGAGTAGGCACAAGGATTTAAGACAACGGAATGTGAATTGTATAATGCAGTCTGAGATCATGGATTTTGTCAACTATGTAGTTAATAAATATATTTAATCAATAGACAAGCTGTCAATGAGACTGTTGTTATTTTAATAAGAGTGTCACAGTGCACCGGACACCGGCTACCACTTACCGGGTCCGGCAGCACTGGAATCTCCGGTGGCGGGCAATGGGCGGGGAGACCCCAGCTCTTGCTGCCATGACGTCTGCTCCGGTACCCCCTTCCGCTGTCTGGAAGGGCAGGGGGTCGGGGTTCTCATAGGAGCATGCGCGCCGACCTCCAAAGAATTTAAAGTGACAGGCGCGCCAAATGTGTAGTCACGTTTGGAGCGAAATTTTAACTTCTTCTATAAGAGGGAGTCTCTGGCATCGGACAGGTGCCAGAGTATAGGCTCCATACCATACTCCAGCGTCCCAGTACTTACCTGTTACCCTGATCTTGACCTTGGCTTGTTTGTGACTCTGATTTCGTCTGACCCCTTGTACTGCTCCTGATATCTGGTTCTGACATCGGCTGCTTCCTGTGACCCGTTTACGTCTGCTTCCTGGTACCGTCTCGTCTGTTTGGTATTGACCCGGCTTATCGACTATGTTTATTCTTCTGCACTACATCCAGTATTCACCAGCACCTGTATAGGGGAACCTAACCTGAGGGCCGCGACCTGTGTGTCAGACGCAGCCCAGTCCATACCTTCTTGCGAGGGTCCCTGGTGAATACCGCCAGCACATTAGACTCCGCTTCTCAGGCATAGGTCTAGCCGATTCCTTAAATCTGGGCCGCATCCACAATCCGTTCGAGACTTGTGACAGAATACTCTGGCCCAAAAACATGGATGCTGCTGATAATCCGTCACCACGAGACTTGCTTGAGAACTTTCTTGCTAGAGTCGAGAAGCAAGAACAAGACCAGGCTCAGATTATGCAGTGTTTGCAGACACTAATGCAGCAAGTCGGTGTCGCTCAAGCACCTCCGGTACAACCAGGAAGGCCCGCCAAGAGCCGCAGCGGGCCCCAGTATCAAGGGGCACAGCCTAATTGTGGGAGGCATGGCCATGCCCCCTTGCTGAAAAAAAAAAAAGATTTGCAGCAGCGCGCTGGGGGGCGCTCTGAGCCTGCTCAGCCTGGCGCAAAGCTGGGGGTGCGTTCAGTGTGATCGCTCCCTGCCCAGGCATAGGAGACTGCTGTGGCTGCTGCTCAGCAGCCACGAGCAGTCTCCCACTGCAGCTCAGCACACGCTGTGTGCTGGACTGCTGTGAGGGAGGGGGGGTGATGCTGGACCTGGGCCCTCAGGAAGCCCGGGCCCGGGTAATCTGTACCCGCTCCCCCCCTCTCGGCGGCCCTGCAACCAGGTCCATCCACTACTTCACCAGCCGCAGAAGCTTCCACACCAATATGGATTCCGAATCCAACAAAGTATGATGGGGATCCTACAGGCTGTCATGGATTCCTGAACCAGTGTTCAATCCAGTTCGAAGTCCAGGCAGCAAGCTCCCCCAGGACAAAAGTGGCTTATTTTATCTCGTTATTGTCCGGTCAAGCAATGGCTTGGGCCTCTCCATTGTGGGAAAGGAATGATCCGCTTGTCAACAACAGTACCGAGTTTCTGAGAGCCTTTCGGAAGGTCTTCGAGGAGCCTGGACGAGTATCCTCCTCAGGGTCGGCCATCTTGCAGCTGAAGCAGGGAAACCAGTCTGTGGGATAGTATGTTGTACAGTTTCAAACCCTTGCTTCAGAGGTGGCACAATGAAGCCTTGGTTGCCGCATTTATGCAGGGAATGTCAGATCAAATTAAAGATATCCTTGTATCCAGGGAATTGCCAACTTCCTTAGATGACTTGATCTCCTTGTGTATCCGAGTAGACCTTCGCCACAGAGAGAGAGCATGAGAAAGGGAACAGTCTCGTAGTTTCACTTTTAAGCTGGCTCCACGATTCACAGCACCTACTGAGTCTCCAGAAGAACCCAATCAGATTGGGAAATCTCGCCTTCCTGCCGCAGAAACAGAAAGGAGGTTCAAAAATAAACTTTATTTGTACTGTAGTGAATCAGGCCATCTTCTCTCTGGCTTCCCAAAGCGTCTGGGAAACGAGAAGGCCTAAATGATCAAGGGGTGGTCAGTTTAGGTGCGTTGAAATACACCCCAAAAAACAAAGTTACTTCCCAGTTTTCCATCAATGTAACCCTGGTCGTGGAAAATTCCTTTGAAGCAGTCAAAGCCTGGGAATCCAGTGGTACATGGTGAATATCTCATTTCAATTTAAAACTATCCATTGTTCTCAGTGATGATGTCACCAGACTTTAAGTCACCTTATCCACAAGCAGGACAGAAAGAGGATACTAGCTATAATGGTTATTTTACCACCTAGATGTTTAAACTGACCAATATCTTTGTTTAAAAGCTTTAAGTTACTCCCACTGAGGATGGTGACCAATACCTGGACATGAGGAAAGGGATTAAAGGGCTGAAGGGAGAGCCTCAGGAGTTGAGATGGGTTGTGGAGTAGTTGTACAAATTCCAGGAGAAACTGGCTGTTACAAGTCTAGTCCAGGACTTATCTTCATCCTCATGCTCCTGACCATGCTTCTAGGTTGCCGGTTGCTAGGAGACCGAGAGGATTTCACATGTTTCCTCCTAGTGTTGCCTGATTGGCAGCTGATTCTATTTGAACTTCCTGGACTGTCGGCTATAGAGTTTTCATGCGGAACTTTTGGTTATGCAACTTGCTTTCTGTGCAGACTTCCAATTATAACCTGTACATGCAGCGTGTACTCTGCTCACCGGCTGCTAAGTGACCCAAGTACCCCAGGTTCAAGCATCACTGTCTGCTAGGCCCTCCAAGCCATGCAGCAATCCTGCTTCTTCACCACGTTTCAAGCATCGCTGTCTACTAGGCCCTCCAGGCCATCCAGCAATCCTGCTTCTATACCACATTTCAAGCATCGCTGTCTACTAGGCCCTCCAGGCCATACAGTAATCCTGCTTCTTCACCACGTTTCAAGCATCGTTGTCTACTAGGCTCTCCAGGCCATCCAGCAATCCTGCTTCTATACCACATTTCAAGCATCGCTGTCTACTGGGTCCTCAAGGCCATCCAGCAATCCTGCATCTATACCATGTTTCAAGCATCACTCTCAACTAGGCTCACCTGGCCATTTAACAACTTTAATTTGGGCTGTAAGTCTACAGTATATTCTGTTGACTGTCCTATTGTATCAGCTCCTTATTGCACCATTGACATGTTGTGTTTGTACTGGCCCTCCAGGTCCACCATATCACTTATAAAGTAAACTACCATGATTTTAATATTCTGCTTGTGACTGTTCTTCGATGTGCCTCGTATCTCCAATACCTCCATCTCGGTCCTAGCAACTGCTAGAGGATCGTAACATTATAGCCGACCCAATCTTTGGACTACGATGGAGCATATGCTGAATCCAGCACAAATTTTGGCAGCTCAAATTCAGACTCTTACTCAAAAAGTTAATGAACTCTCACTTCAAGTTGAAGATGTCTGTACCTCCTCATTACAAGCTGCTCTTAAGGAGCCCAAAATGAACTTGCCTGATCATTTCTCTGGGGACAGAAACTTGTTTGTAAACTTCCGTGAGAGTTGTAAACTTTATTTCCGCATGCGTCCAGTCTCTTCAGGTTCTGAGACACAAAGAGTTGGACTTATTATTTCCCTGCTTCAGGGTGATCCACAAACATGGGCATTTGGACTGCCTTCCTCGCATGTTGCCCTTCAGACTGTGGATGCCTTTTTCCTCCAGCTGGGCATGTTGTATGATGATCCAGACAAGGTATCACTTGCAGAATCCAAGCTTCAAAAAGATGCAGAGAATTATTGTTCTGAATTTCATAGATGGGCAACGGAATCAGGCTGAAATGATTCGGCTTTGCGTAGTCAGTTTCAGATTGAACTTGCTGAGGTAATAAAGGACATTCTTGTACAACATTTCCTGGCAAAGACTCTGGATGACCTCATGCAGACAGTGATCCGTATTGACTGTCGTTTATGTGAAAGATGGAGAGAGCAACAGTTCCCTACTGGGTCTCCCCGATCTTCTTCGTGGCTTCCTTCACTGGATCGTGAGGAGCCTATGCAAATTGGAGCTTCTCATCTGTCTTCGGGAGAAAGGCGTAGATGACATTCACAAGGTCTCTCTATGTACTGTGGAAACAAGCCTCATTCCATAAAAGACTGTCCTTTGATATCCATAAAAAGGCAGGGTCTAAGTGTACAGGAGGAATTACACTTTGGTCTATTTTCTCCAAGAATTCAGTACTTGTTCCTGTATCCATTCATTCATCTGATAAAGAGTTCAAGACACAGGCTTTTTGGATAGTGGAGCAGCGGCTAATTTTATGGACTAGTTCTTTCATAAGTTAAAGATTCCTGCAGTTTCATTAAAGCAAGAAGTTTCCATTTGTGGCCTGAATGGAGGCTTAATCTCTAAAGGAACTTTTAAGGTTAAGACACCTCTTATTCAGCTTACCATTGATATTTTACATATAGAACTCATTTCATTTTTGTCTTCTGCATTGTCCTTTGGTTCCTATTGTATTGAGACTTCCGTGGCTTAAATTACACAATCCTTCCATTGACTGGTCCTCTGGGGAGATTATTAAGTGGAGTCCTGAATTTCAGTCCTCATGCCTTTCACTCCCTGTGCGGATGCTATAATGTCCTGAAGTTTCGTCCACTTGTAGTATTCCTCCTCAATATTTGGATTTTGCTGATGTGTTTTCTAAACCAAAAGCTAATGCATTGCCTCCACATCGACCATATGATTGCGCCATCAATCTTGTTCCTGGAGCCAAGTTGCCCAAAGGTTGTTTGTATTCTCTGTCCATTCCTGAGAGTAAAGCTATGGAGGATTATATTAAAGAGGATTTAGCCAGAGGATTTATTTGTCCATCCAAGTCCCCGGTAGATGCAGGCTTCTCTTTTGTCCAAAAGAAGGATGGGTCTCTACGTCCATGTATTGACTTTAGAGGACTTAACTTATACCCACTACCTCTTATTTCTGTGCTTTTTGATCAACTCCAAGAAGCAACCATTTTCTCCAAAATTGATCTCAGAGGAGCTTATAACCTTATTTGCATTAAGGAAGGTGATGAGTGGAAGACCGCTTTCAATGCTCATTCAGGTCACTATGAGTACCTTATGATGCCATTTGGACTCGCTTACGCTCCTGCTGCTTTTCAGGATTTAATTAATGACGTTCTTGGAGAGTTCCTGGGTGTTTTGTGGTTGTCTATTTGGATGATATCCTTATTTACTCCAAGTCAGAAGATCTCCATGTTCAACATGTTCGTTTGGTTTTGCAACAGCTTCATGAGCATCATCTTTTTGCTAAATTGGAGAAATGTGAATTCCACATCGCTCAAGTATCCTTTCTGGGTTATGTCATCTCTACTGAGGAATTTTCGATGGATCCCAGTAAAGTCAAAGCAGTTCTTGAATGGGTTCAGCCCAATAATTTGAAGGGCATCCAGCATTTCCTTGGATTTACTAATTATTACTGGAGATTTATCAATTCTTTCTCTACTATTGTGGCTCCTATTGTGGATCTTACCAAGAAAGGAGCGGATACAGCCAATTGACCTTTGAAGGCTATACAGGCCTCTGAAGATCTGAAGACTGCCTTTACTCATGCTCCTGTTCTACATCATCCTGATCCTGAGTTGCCATTTATTTTGGAAGTTGATGCATCAGAGGTTGTGGCTGGAGCAATTCTTTCTCAAAGAAGTCCTCCAGATAATAAATTGCATCCATGTGCATTGTTTTCATGCAAATTTGCCACTGCTGATCGTAATTACGATGTGGGGAACAGAGAATTGCTTGCCATTAAATGGGATTTTGAATATTGGAGATACTGACTTGAGGGGGCCAAACATCAAGTCACGGTTCTCACTGATCATAAAAATCTGGCCTATATTGAAACAGCTAAGCGTCTCAATTCAGGACAAGCACATTGGGCTTTATTTTTTACTCATTTTAATTTTGTTATTTCCTTCTGTCCTGGTTCTAAATATGTTAAAGCTGATGCTCTCTCCATAAGTTTCTTGTCTGACCAACAAGTCTCCATTTCTGAAGAACCCATCATTCCTAAAGATTTCATTCATTTTGCCTTAACCCGGACACTAGCTGAGACACTCCAGAGATGCGAATCTGAAGCTCCATCGAATGTTCCTGCTCATCTTCTATTTGTTCCTGTGAGACTTTCATTCTAAAAAAGCCTTTGGTCATCCAGGCATTACAAAGACTGTGGAAATTCTCTCTCTTTCTGTCTGGTGGCCATCCTTAGCCAAAGATGTACGTGAGTTTGTGTTAGCATGTGAAGTCTGTGCCCATAATAAGACTCCTCGGACAGCTCCTCCTGGTCTTCTTCTGTTGTCTACACCTAAGAGACCTTGGACGCACATTGCCATGGACTTCATTGTGGATCTTACAGTTTCCTCTGGATGTTCAGTTGTCTGGACAGTTGTGGACCGATTTAGTAAAATGGCACACTTTGTTCCTTTGTCCAAGCTGCCGTCAGCCAGAGAACTTTGGCCCTCATTCAGAGCCGTATGCTCTGAGCAGAGCGCACGCTCTGAATGAGGGCCGCCCTCCATAATTCAGGAGCATCCTCCTGGACGCTCGTATAGCTGTGGGTCACCACCCACAGCCTATACGAGCATGCAGTTTGATGGCCGCGATGGTCGTGACCATCGCGACCATCAAAACTGCGAGCCGGAGCCTGCGGTTGAGGTTTTCAACCGCAAGGCCCGGAGTGATTTTGGCTCTATCAGAGCCAAAATCACTCCCACTGACATCACTAGTGATGTCAGTGGGACGGCTTCTGACGGTAGGCGTTCCCTTGGGAACGCCCCCGTCAGGGAGGCACACCCCCGGCACGCCCACCAAAGGGGGCGTGCTGTCAATCAACATCGACAGCACGCCCCCTTTGATCAGACACAACGAGCGAAGGACTTTCCTTCGCTCGTTGCGTCTGGCGCATGCGCACGACGGAGCTCCCGCCGTCATGCGCATGCGCAGTGCACAACATCGACCCACTTGCGAGCGGACAGCCGCTTGCGAGTGGGTCTGAATCAGGCCCTTTCTTCACTATTTATACAACACATCTTTAGACTTCATGGATTGCTTTAGATGTCTGATCGTGGCACTAAATTCATTACACAATTTTGGAGAGCATTTTGTTCCTTGATGGGTATTTCTATCAACTTCTCTACAGGATATCATCCACAGTCCTATGGTCAGACGGAACGTGCCAACCAGTCTCTGGAGCAATATTTACCTTGTTTCATTTCCAAGTGTCATTCAGATTGGGTCCTGCATTTGCCTCTGGCAGAATTTGCATTCAACAATGCTTGTCATTCAGCTTCATCTGTGTCTCCATTTTTCTGTGTCACTGGTCAGCATCCCAGAGCTAACTCTTTTAAACATAATGTTTCCAGTGTGTCTACTCTGCCATTTGTGTCTCAGCTTCGCTGTAGTTGGAGCAAAGTTCATCTAAGTCTCTGCAAAGTTTCTCTTCATTCCAAGAATATTGCTGACAGGCATCGAAGACCATGTTTATTGAAAAAGGGAGATTTGGTCTGGCTTTCTACTAAGAATATCAAGCTGCGCCAATCTCCTCATAAAGTGGGATCTAGATTCATTGGGTCTGTTCACATTATTGCTCAAGTAAATCCTGTCGCTTTCAAGTGCAGCTACCCAATTCTTTACGTATTAACAACACTTTTCATTGCTCTCTCCTCAAACCGTTTTTTTCTTCCACGAGATTTGGAAGTAAGCCTAGTTCCAAACCTGGTCCAGTGATGGTCCATGGTCAACAGGAATTTGTTGTTGAAAGAATTCTGGGCTCCAAGTGTTCCAGAGATAAATTACAGTTTTTGGTTCATTGGAGGGGTTGCGGCCTGGAGGAACGTTCCTGGGTTTCGGAAGATGCACTCCATGCTCCCAGACTGAAAAGACTTTTCTTTCAGAAGTTTCCTGATAAACCTGGATCTGGGGGTTCTTCAACCCCACTTGAAAGGGGAGGGGTACTGTTACAAGTCCAGTCCAGGACTTGTCTCCTGCCAGTATTCCTCCTGCTCCTAACCATCCTTCTAGGTTGCCAGTTGCTAGGAGACCCAGATGTCAGAGGATTTCACATGTTTCCTCCTAGTGTTGCCTGATTGGCAGCTGATTCTATTTGAACTTCCTGGACTGTAGCTGCCCTGTTGGCTACAGAGTTTTCATGTGGAACTTTTGGTTATGCAACTTGCTTCCTTTGCATCCAGACTTCCAGTTATAATCTGCTGTGTGTACTCTGCTCACCGGCTGCTAAGTGACCCAAGTATCCCGGGTTCAAGCATCACTGTCTACTAGGCCCTCCAGGCCATACAGCAATCCTGCTTCTATACCACGTTTCAAGCATCGCTGTCTACTAGGCCCTCCAGGCCATCCAGCAATCCTTCTGCAGCATGTTTCAAGCTTCGCTGTCTACTAGGCCCTCTAGGCCATCCAGCAACCCTGCTTCTATACCACGTTTCAAGCATCGCTGTCTACTAGGCCCTCCATGCCATACAGTAATCCTGTTTCTACACCACATTTCAAGCATTGCTGTCTACTAGGCTCTCCAGGCCATCCAGCAATCCTGCTTCTATACCACGTTTCAAGCATTGCTGTCTACTGGGCCCTCAAGGCCATCCAGCAATCCTGCATCTATACCACGTTTCAGCATCACTCTCAACTAGGCTCACCTGGCCATTCAACAACTTTAATTTGGGCTGTAAGTCTACAGTATATTCTGTTGACTGTCCTATTGTATCAGCTCCTTACTGCACCATTGACATGTTGTGTTTGTACTGGCCCTCCAGGTCCACCATATCACTTATAAAGTAAACTGCCATTATTTTAATATTCTGCCTGTGACTATTCTTCGATGTGCCTTGTATCTCCAATACCTCCATCTCGGTCCTAGCAATTGCTAGAGGATTGTAACACTGGCATTGAGGTTACGGCTTTAGCCAGGTGTGGCATGGTCCTGCCGCATTTACTAGAATAGAATGGACTAGAGCTGAATGGCAGTGAACCGCCGCTCCTTTGGGAGTTCACAGCAGTCTTGGTGGACTCAGTGTACTTAACAGACAAAGGCTGACTGACAATCTGGTCTCTACCACGGTGGTAGAGGATGAACAGGCGAAGCAGCTGGGACCACCAAAATGTACAGCTCTGAATAGGGAAAGCTTACTTATGGATACCTTGTGTATACTGTGTACATACATGTAGGCAAAACTGCACTTATCTGTCAGGGTACTTCTGTTGACTGGCAATAGAAGGGACAAACAAATATGCCACAAAAAATAATAGCGAATCCAAGAGGATCTAAACACTCAAATCTTTCTTGACACATTGTTTTGGGTATTGGGATCAGTACCTCATACAAACTAATAATGACACATCAGTATTTTAATAATAGGATGTAGTCGGCATCCCTGCAGTCGTGATGCCAGTGGTGAGAATACCACTGACATCTTGGGGGGAGGGTTAGGGTTAGGCTTCATGGGAGGTTAGGGTTAGGCTTCAGAGGGAAGGGTTAGGATTAGGCTGCATAAAAGGAGTGCTAGTGGGAGGGTTAGGGTTAGTCTGCAGGGGAGGTTAGGGTTAGGCTGCAGGAGGGAAGGGTTAGGGTTAGGCTGCATAAAAGGTGTGCTGGAGCTAGTGGGAGGGTTAGGGTTAGGCTGCAGGGGAGGTTAGGGTTAGGCTGCAGGGGGGAGGGTTAGGCTGCGGGAGGGGAGGTTTAGGATTAGGCTGCATAAAAGGTGTGCTGGAGCTAGTGGGAGGGTTAGGGTTAGGCTGCATAAAAGGTGTGCTGGAGCTAGTGGGAGGGTTAGGGTTAGGCTGCAGGGGAGGTTAGGGTTGGGCTGCATGGGGGAGGGTTAGGCTGCGGGAGGGGAGGGTTAGGATTAGGCTGCATGAAAGGTGTGCTGGAGCTAGTGGGAGGGTTAGGGTTAGGCTACATAAAAGGTGTGCTGGAGCTAGTGGGAGGATTAGGGTTAGGCTGCATAAAAGGTGTGCTGGAGCTAGTGGAAGGGTTAGGGTTAGGCTGCAGGGGAGGTTAGGGTTAGGCTGCGGGAGGGGAGGGTTAGGATTAGGCTGCATAAAAGGTGTGCTGGAGCTAGTGGAAGGGTTAGGGTTAGGCTGCAGGAGAGGTTAGGGTTAGGCTGCAGGGGGGAGGGTTAGGCTGCAGCTAGTGGGAGGGTTAGGCTGCATAAAAGGTGTGCTGGAGCTAGTGGGAGGGTTAGGGTTAGGCTGCATAAAAGGTGTGCTGGAGCTAGTGGGAGGGTTAGGGTTAGGCTGCATAAAAGGTGTGCTGGAGCTAGTGGAAAGGTTAGAGTTAAACTGCAGGGGAGTTTATGGTTAGGCTGCAGGGGGGAGGGTTAGGCTTAGGCTACAGGAAAAGTGTGCTAGATATAGATCTCTAGCACACTTTTCCTGTAGCCTAAGCCTAACCCTCCCCCCTGCAGCCTAACCCTAACCTCCCCTGCAGCCTAACCCTAACCTTTGCACTAGCTCCAGCACACCTTTTATGCAGAGGGATGGTTAGGACACCTGCCTAATTCTGTCAGGATTCTGACTGACTGGATGCCGCTGTCGATATTCTGACCACCATCATCCCGACCGCTGGGATCCTGTACCCAACCCTTAATAATAACTTAATTTGCTTAATGACCAATACCATTGCACGAAAGTTGGCAGACTGCTCTTAGATATGAGTTTAGCCTGAACTTCCTACAAGTAATTAAAGATACCCAAATTTGCAAACAATCAGTGAATAAATTGCAATTCTTCAGTTTTTTCATCTCTATTTCCAAATTAGTTGTAAAAGTGAAAAGCATTTTTGGTTTTGTTCCTCTGGGCCTTTAAAACTCAGTCTGAATGGTATTCAGAAACTCTGACTTCATACTTTGCTACATGTACCCAAAGAATTATGCATTGGTTTTATAGTGTTCTGTTACTGTACATGAAAGCTATAAATTGGAACAGGACCTACACATGGTGGAACCACAGTGCACTGCGCTGTAAAAATAGCCTTGAGCAATAGTTTTCATGAATCACATATTGTCCACATGAGCTGCAAATAAAACCAGCCACTCACATTGTGGTCCTACTGTAGTTTTCTGCCATCACAAATATGGTTGCATTATAATTTTTAAAAGGCTTTAGAACGTTATATTTACTATAACAAATTTGGACATATCATTTAGGTTTGCTTTTGTTTGTGTTTTTAACATTTTTAATATTAGAAGTAAGAATGTGTTTTCATCATATGTGTTCTGAGCTAAAACCTTTTTTTCAGTATATAATTTATTGGCAGAGTAAAGCGTTTATAGATGTGAGCTGCCTGGTTTCTTGTGCTTCCTTCCAAATTTAATAACCTACAGCCTTTCGTATTACTTTGATTTGAACTCTTTTCATGGGCAGACTGAAATATGCTGTAAAAGGCCTATTACAATAAAATGTACCTTCATGTTACACACATACACACACACCCCTTATAATGTGGAGGGATATGATTTTCCACTTTGCAATTCATAGATAAGTTTATCTTTGCTACCAGGTGATAGGTATGTGAGGCATTGCTAGTCTCAGGCACCAGTTATGGAGACTCAAACATAGTGCCCATGGCAATTTCTAAAAAAAAAAAAAAAATTTAAGGTGCATGTTACGATGTTCTGTGCACCTTATTGTGTTCAATTATTATCATCTGTTGTACCCAGTTCATTAGCCAATCAGTTCACTGTAATCATCACAGCATCAGAAGATGGATGCGCTAACCTTTGGGGGGAAAACAATAGTCTGGTGCTCTGAAACAAACAATATATATAAATAACTATGCATCAGCATATACATAAATATGAGAATATGTGCACAATATAGATACGCTGTGGGTAAGCTCACCTGCCAGCCTCAAGGTGTCTCCTGTAAGTGAGTCCCTATCTTCTGTAATGTTCTCATTATGTCTCAATGCAGATCATCTTGAGTTTTCATTTTTACTATGACCCCCAAAACAATTTAGAAATCTGAGCTATATAAAATTAATATATGACCTTACAGCATGTATGTGCACAGGGCTGTTGTGACAGAGGCAGTGTGTAGAGGAGTAGTTGAGATAAAGTTGCAGCCTGAGGATTATATAGAGCTATGAGCAGGGTATCCAGCAGCACAGAGTGGGAATGTAAGTCTTGTATCCTAACTGCTGCAAGAAGAGATTGGTGTCAAACTCACCTGCGTGTGAAACATATTTCATATTTCAACTTGTTTAGTTGTTTATTATTTAGTTTTTTGTTTGTTTGGGTTTTTTTGGAACAAGTACTTATACTTAAATTGTTGGTTGACTCCATCACCAGTGTATATGGGATAATGTATTCCCCTACTGTAAGGATTTGGTTATCAGATGTCACCTGGCAGTTCTGTAACCATGTAAAAGCAGGTGGTTGTGGTGAGGCACATAATGCATACACTACTAATTTAATTGCATATTATTATCCATATTAACTACTACAAGCTATTATCTGCCATAAATTACAGAGATCTAGTTCAAGTGATGAGCTGGTGCCCTGCAACAGAGATTCTTGGAGTATTCTTGCTGGGGATTTCTCTTCCATTATATTGATAAGTTTGCCTTGCCATTTTAATGCAATACAGTGGAAATAGGAAAACAGAACTGAAATGTGTACCATATAATAGCCTACTACTCCTTAGTGCAACATAACATGAACGGAAGATTGTATTTGTGATTATATAGTACATTGTAAATAAGTAAAGCACTGGCGTTAAAATAAAGAGGTTTTTTTAGTTTAAGAAAAAAATATTAATATGTTTCAACAGTCCAAACAAATCTAATTGTGGAGCATGAATGACAAAACTGAACAAATGAGTTTAATGATGTCAGTATTCCATTTTTTTTTTTTTTTCCAAACTGCCCATTATTGAATAATGAATGTCAAAAACCTTTAGTGATGGAGTTAAATTGTTCTAAGCATATCTTCACTTATGAAGCAATTTACTTTAAGCTCAGCAATTCTTGTCACAATTAGTATTTTCACTCATTGAATAGATCAATGTTGTTGCTGTAGAATATACTAGGTTTGGCAGTGATACCCCAAAACTTAAGTATTTTTAAGTGCATAATTAAAAGTTTAAGCTTGTGTTTCTTATTTAACTGGACAGCACTTTCTGTTGTATTGTAGTAGTAATAATAATAATAAACTGAATGCCAGTGTGGATCTATCTGCACCTTTTTCATATACCTTGTAATATATGACTGTTACTGTCACATAAAACAATTCCTTATTTACTTATTTTGCTTACAGGTTCAATTAATGACAAAGTGGATCATTCAATTGCCACAAAGGTGTCTATATGCTTTTTAAACAATTACCACATGGATACAGAAAGGTATGTGTGTCTTTAATCCTAAACCGAGATTAGCCGATTTGTAATTTGCATCAATATGTATAATTAAGGCAGATATTAGTGCGGATCCTTAAGATTCGGTTTTGTGATATCGAAAACATTGTCTGAAAGTCAACGAGTAAAAGTTTGAGTTATTGTGTTTTTAGTTATTTAGCTCATTAATGTAACGTCTCCCCGAGTTTTGCTGTGTTTTGCTTTTCCACATATGTAAATGCTGCGTTTTATAAGTTTTGTTGTAGATACTTAAATAAAACATAGCAACAAGAGGAAATCCTTGGCTCTCCCCCTGTTGTGGTACTACAAATAACAGCAAGCACTTCTAGTCTCAGTTGATAGCATAATGTGCTAA